>CANXME010000916.1:765000-1167501 GCA_948144175.1 Closterium sp. NIES-65
TTCCAGTGCTTTGCGGCTGCATTGCCCCATCTCGTGTCCTCGCTGATTGCCCTTGAGGGAGACCCGGATGCACCAGACATCCCGACTCCTCGATCGTACGCTGAGGCGATCGAGGGTCCCTCTCCTCTCAGTGGCAGTCGGCCATGGACGCAGAGATGGCTTCCTGGAAGTCCAGAGGCACCTATGTCGACGAGGTTCCCCCACCTGGGGCGAACATCGTCAGTGGGATGTGGATCTTCAGGGTGAAGCGGCCGCTTGGCTCTCCGCGTGTCTTCAAGGTGCGCTACGTGGCTCGAGGCTTCAGTCAGCGGCAGGGAGTTGACTACTTTCAGACCACTCTTCGGGTGCTGCTGCACATAGCCGCTCAACTCAACTACGAGCTTCACTCTCTTGACTTCAGTACAGCCTTCGTGCAGGGCAGCCTGCACGAGGAGATCTGGCTGCGCCGCCCTCCTGGCTTCACTGGGTCGTTTCCTCCTGGTACCCAGTGGAGCCTCCGGCGGCGAGTCTACGGTCTCCGTCAGGCGCCCCGTGAGTGGCACGACACACTGAGGACTACGCTTGCGGCTCTTGGGTTTGCTCCTTCTACAGCCAACCCGTCGCCATTTCTACGCACCGACACCTCCTTGCCGCCGTTCTACATCCTCGTGTACGTCGACGACTTGATCTTTGCCACTGTTGACACTGGTGGACACGCCCACGTGAAGTCCGAGCTGCAGAAGAGACACACGTGCACAAACCTGGGTGAACTGCGCAGCTACGTTGGCTTGCAGATCACCCGGGACAGAGCACAGCGCACCATTACCCTGACCCATTCACACATGGTGCAGCAGGTCCTTCAGCGCTTCGGCTTCACGTACTCCTTGCCTCAGACCACTCATCTGTTTACTCGCCACTCGCTCTCAGCTCTGCCTTCGGATGAGTCCTTAGAGTCGAGTGGCCCGTACCCAGAGCTTGTTGGCTGCCTCATGTACCTATTGACCTGCACACGACCTGACCTTGCAGACCCTCTTAGCATCTTGGCACGCTATGTTGCTCCTGGGAGACACCGACCAGAGCACATGGCTGCAGCGAAGAGGGTGTTGCGCTACGTGTGCAGTACGTCGGGCATGGGGCTAGTGCTTGGAGGGCGACGTCGAGTAGTCCTCACAGGTCACGGTGACGCTTTTTGGGCTAACGACCAGGCTACGCAGCGGTCGTCACAGGGTTACACCTTCAGCCTTGGCTCCGGTTCTGTTTCGTGGTGGTCTACCCGCTCGTCCTCTGTTCTCGGCTCCAGCTGTGAGGCTGAGATCTAAGCAGGGGTCATGGCTGCATAGGAGCTACGTTGGGACACCTACCTTCTGACTGACCTAGGAGAGCAGCCTTGTTCTCCTCCAGTTCTGTACGTAGACAACAAGGCCATGCTGGCCTTGTGTCGGGAGCACAGACTGGAGCACCGAACGAAGCAAATTGCTCTCCGCTACTTCTTGTTTCGTGAGCTGCAGCAGCGCGGTCAGCTCTGCCTCACCTACATGGCCTCTGAGGCCAACATTGCTGATATCTTCACCAAGGCCCTTCCGCCTTGTGATCATCAGCGTTTCTGTACTGTGCTAGGTCTTGTGCCTACATGGCCTCACTTACTCACTTGTTGATCTTGTTTGTACTATATTCTTCCTATACCTGCCCTTGCTTGTTTTATCTTTATATATATGTTCTTGCATGTGAACTGGCCATGTGGCCCTACTCTTGTGCTCGGACTGTGTGGTGACTTTGTGATCCACCCTGAGCTTGCTTTGCTTTGTTTTGCTTGAATGGTCTTGTGACCACTTGTTCTCCCCCTTTTTGCCTATGGGGGTGTGTCAGAACATTATAGCTTATACATTTGTGTAGGCTGTAGTGGGGTAGCCCATATGGGGTACAACCCAGTTAGGGTTAGTACTTGTACCCAACTCTTTCATAGTTCATTCATCCATTCTCACTTCTCGTCATGTTGCGCTTGGGAGACACCGACCGTCCCATTGGTACGCTGCTAAGAGGGTGGCAAAGTATGTGGCGAGTACATTAGGCACGTGACTTGTCCTTGGAGGGAAGCAGCCTGTTACACTCACACGATACTCGGATTTGTCGTGGGTCGACGACACGGAGACGCGCTGGTCTACATAGGGGTACTCTTTTAGCCTTGGAACAGGTGCTGTTTTGTGGCGGTCCACTCGGGCGTCGTCCGTCGCCGGTTCCAGCTGTGAGGCAGAGGTGTACGCTGCGGCCATGGCCGCTCAAGAGCTTTTCTGGCTCTCTTTCCTTCTCACCGACCTTGGTGAGCGGCCTCGCTCTCCTCCAGTCTTGTTCGCCGACAACGGGTCTGCTGTCCTGTTGTATGAGAGGCCTCGACTGATTGGGAAGGCGAAGCATATCTAGCTTCGTTACTTCCTTTTGCATGAGTTGCAGCAGTGTGGTCAGGCACTCGTTCGACGTGTGGTCTCTGAGGCCAACACAGCAGATATCTTCACCAAGGCGTTGCCGCCTTGTAACCACCAGCGTTTCTGCACCCAGCTTGGCCTTGTGCCTGCGCGTCCTCACTTGCTTATGTAGAGATGCCTTGTCCTACTTGTCTTTTATTCTTGCATCTCCTTATATTTGCTTTATACCTGCATGTGGACTGGCCTTGTGGCATCTTGCTTGCTCTCGGAGTGTGTGGTGACTTTGAGCTCTACCCTGAGATTTGTCTTGTTCTCGTGGACAGGTCTTGTGACCCTTGCTTGTTCTTGCTGATTGGTCATGTGACCCTTGCTTGCTCTCAGATTGTGTGGTGTCCTTGAGATCCACCTTGAGCTATGTGTTGCTTTCCATAGGACTACTGTCACCTAGACTATGGGGGTATGTTAAGCTATGTTTATTATAGCCTATATTCGTTGGTCTAGGTGTACATTACTTTTTTCCTAGGTTTATGGTTAGGGACGGCTTATATCTTGCTTGTTTGTTCATTTGCTATCCATTCATTACGGTTTATATTCTAATAGAAACCTGTGCAAAGTAGGAGGTGGAGGCTGGCATGGCAGGCAGCATTTAAGGTAGTGTGTGATACAGCAGCAGTAGGAGACAATGAGAAGGAGACAATATAAAACCAACGGATGTGCACGCTTCGAGTGCACGTTTCATGTGTGCATTCCATTCAAGTGCATACAAATTGTCACAACACGAGAGACAAAGCCAATGAGAGCATGGCACTCACAAGTGGTTGAGATCCGCAAGGGTGGCAATGGCCACATGAATGGTGCCGCTCAACGCGTCGGAAAAAAGGTCTCTGATCAAGCAACCCAGGGCAGGCACCAGTTGAGAATCCGGATCAGCAGCAGCTCTGCTTGCGGCTCTCCTCGTCAGGACGAGCAAAGCTGCCCGTCTCCAACGTCCAGCTTGCCGCGCGGCATGGTGATGCAGCTCGACAAGCCGCATGACTGGTGTGGAGTGGAACCCATTGACAGCCGACGGGCCTGGCCATGACAAACTGCCGGGAAGGGATGCCCAGTCAGCTCGTCACGTGCCACCCTGCCTGTAAGCCAGCCATGTGAGGCTGAGGGCTCGCCTCGCCTCGTACAGAGTGCGGGCGCGTCCCAACTCGATTCGAACCAACTCTGGGAAGGACATGCACACATGGCTATTTGGAATAACATGCTGCACAAACACCTATGCGGTGAGTGAACCATGGTCACGGCATGGGTACATGCAGTGCTGGACGTTTCTATCCATGACCATACCATGTCCGTTCACTCGCCACATGGTCATGGATAGATACATGCCCTGGAAGGTATCTGCTAGCAGCAAGCAGCTAGCTGGTTGCTCTACACACGGTTTCACACACCTCCTGCTTGGTTGCGCTCTTCCTGTGGAGTTATGTAAGCTGAACAGATCTGAGATTCAGCACAATAGCATAGTCATTCGTACTTGCGACAGCATCATCATGATGACAGACAAACCTTTTTATGTCCCTTACTGGTGACTTTCAGCTAATCAGCGTTGGTTATTCATTCATGAGGAGGTTCTACACGCTGGCAAGCACCCCCTTATGGTAAGTGGATGAATGATACAGCAACACCAGGAGAGAATGGATGAGAGACGCATTTCAAGGAAGCACAGCTATCCACAATACCTGCAGATCTTAACGCATGACGAGCTTCAATTGGAGAGAAGGCAAGAACAAAAAACAGCAGCATGGCACTCACAAATGGGTAAGAGTCGAAAGGGTGCTCATGGCCTCAGGAATGGAGCCAATCAGGATGGTTTACGCCAGGACTCTGACAAGCTGCAAGTAGAGACGAGCAAAGGACCCAACTCAATGTAATCCTAGCATACGGCTCAGTCCAGCGTTTGGCCATCGAGGGCATATGAACCATTTCGCAAGCGGAATGGTTTGCGTGGAAACCTTGACGTGGACTTCTAGTATGCAAGCTGGAATCTCGAGGCTAGACTCATACGGATTTGGGATCTCAGACAAACCGGGACCGTAATGGCTTGGGCAACGTGGGGTTGCACTTCAAACCTCGATCTCATGGTTACGGTTCGACCTAACTGATCAGGCTCTGCACACTTCCGTTATGGTGCATTCCTCATATCAGCTAAACAATTTCTACGGGTTCGCTCAGCAGCACAATCGCCCCCACCAATGTGCAGCATAGCAATGGCACGCCATGCGTTTATCAGCAGTGGTTACACCGGAGCAGGTATAGGCACGCATTGCACACCTTAAGTTTCTGCAAAAATACTAAGTGTAGTAGACTACTACAGAGCTCAAGATTCAAGACATCCACTTCATGGCAGCGCTTGCAGACCTCAAGGTTTTGGGTTTAGGATTTGAACTAGCCTCACTCAAGCCAGGTTGGAGACCAAGCTGGGTCGAACTTCTCACAAGCCTAAATGCTCATACGACTCGAGTCAGAGACCGTACGAGTCGGAGGCCGAGTGCAATTCGGTCCCGAACCGCAGACGCTTTGTGATGGCCTGGTTTGTCTTGTGTCTCACGTAAGTGTGAAATACCGGCCAATGCGACACCCACACGTCTCACAGCGACGATCTCAGTTACTCTCCCCAGCTGGGAGCACGTGCTTGCATTAGCATGATCCTTTCCACCCAATTGGTGAAATATTGGAGCACGGAGGCAAGGAGTGAGGTGGCGGACAAATGGGAGATGAATGAAGGCTGGAGTGGATGAGGGCAATGCGACCAAGGTTGCTAAGAGGAATGGTGGTTAAACAAGGGTTTCCCCAAGGGTCCGCTCAGATGGACATTATCATGCCCTTGGCATCGCACGTGACATTCGCTACCTTGCTGCAATCCCTGCCAACCACCCAACCATCGATCGTTGTGTTCCATACCTTCTGACGGTCCAGCAAGAATTGCGCTCACGGCATGAAGAGACGACCGATGAGAAGGAGGGGAAGGGGGGATTGAAAGAGGACTTGCTATAATTTCGATTGATCTCATCACACTCACGAGATCGCGCTACTTACGAAAGGAAGAAAGAGCCAGGAAGAAACGAAAATTCAACTGTCCCCTTTGCGCATTTCCACAAGCGCTGAGAAATAACGTTTTATCCATGGGAATTGGCAAGGGGAACGCATTCAACTGGTGAGACTGCGAGACATGTCAGCAGAAGCAGCGCACCGAGGGCTGCTCGCTCCATGATGAGGAGAAGCGCAACTTTCAAATTGTAGCAATGGCAACAAGGCTCACAATCTTTTCGTGAGAAAAAGAGGAGATGCTGGTGCTAACAAAAAATAACTACAGTCTATCCACCATTGAGCTACCAGTAGGCTTAGGAGGAATGTAGGGAATGCCAGAATGTGTCATCTATCTAGTCTGCAGTGGGGTACTCTATAGTGAGTACAGCCCGATTAGGGTTTGCTATATGTACTGCCCTGCTTACTAGTGCAACCCCTCTTTCCTGTTCTAACTTTCTGCTACTGATTCTCACATGCTATCAAAGCGATTATGCTCCTGGCCTGTGGGCCCGCCTGCTTCCACTGCCATACTGTCTGTCGCGCGCCCCTTGGCATGCGATGTTCAATTTTTCTTCCCGCCACGCGCCCCGAGCGCGTGGCGGTTTTCTACCCGCCGCGCGCCCCAGGAGCGCACGGCGGTTTCGTCGCCCGTCGTGGCGCCCCGGGGGCCCGCGCGCTGTCTTCTCCCATTGCCCGTCATGGCGCCCTGGGGGCCTGCGTGTCGCCCCGCCTCCCGTCGCCCCCCTCCCATCGCCAGTTGTGGCACCCCAGGGGCCTGTGCGTCGCCCCTTCTTGTCGCTCGTCATGACGCCACGGGGGCCTGCGCGTCGCCCCCTCCTGTCACCCGTCGTGGCTCCCTGGGGGCCCGCGCGTCGCCCCCCTCCCGTCGTCCGTCGCGGCGCCCCCTCCCGTCGCCCGTCGTGGCGCCCTCGGGGCTCGCGCGCTGCTCTGTTCTTCCCCCGTCGCAGCGCCCCAGGGACCCGTGCCCCGCCCTGCTTTCCGCTCACACGCCGCCCCAGCTGCTACCCGCCCCGCCCTGCCTGCATTTGAATCTTGGGGTGGCGGTTATGGGGGTGGAGGGTGTGGGAGCCGTCCCCTGCTCCTCCTCCTCCTCCGTCTCCCACTACTGCAGCTACCGCTGAGGGGGGTGGGTGTGTGGGAGCCGAGGGAGTGGTGCTAAGGGGGTGACATAGGAGTGGAGCTAGGGGTGCAGCAAGGGGTGTGTGAACGGCAATTTTGGGCCGATGGGGGAGGTCGAAGGGGGTCGGCCGCCGTGAAGCCAGCAGCTCCAGTCGCCCGTGAGACCGTTGCGCCAGTCGCCCGTGAGCCCGTTGCTCCAGTCGCCCATGAGCCCGTTGCTCCACTCGCCCGTGAGCTCGTTGCTCCTGCCGCTCGTCTAGCCGTGGAGCCAGTTACTCCAGTTGCCCGTGTGCCAGTTGCTCTAGTTGCCAGTATGCCAGTTGCTCCAGTTGCCCGTGTGCCAGTTGCTCCAGTTGCGCCATGTGCAAGCAGCTTCAGCTTCCGCCCACCACCTCCTCTCCTCTCATAGTCCCTCCTCCTCCTCGCTTGCCCTCTGTGATAGCCTCTAGCTTTGCTTATATTTGTGAACTATGAACTGCTGCTTGTTGTGCTGATCATCCCCCACTTTGACTATGGAGGTGTGTCAGAATGTGTCATCTGTCTAGTCTGCAGTGGGGTATTCTATAGTGAGTACAGCCCGATTAGGGTTTGCTATATGTATTGCCTTGCTTACTAGTGCAACCCCTCATTCCTGTTCTAATTTTCTGCTACTGATTCTGACATGACGCAGGCCCTGTAAGATAGTGAGGGTACCTTGCCAGATATTCTTTGAGGTGACCTTGTTTGTTGGGCGGGAAACGGTTTGCGACCCCATGCGATGAGTCATGATTCCTGCCAGCGCGAACAAACCCCCTGCGATGTCCTTGGTTTCCCGCCCAACTGCTCAAACATGGCGGGAATTTCTATGGGGTAGTTTGACATCACAGCACGCAGAAACAGTGACTGCCGCCTGATGATTAAGGCCCTGTTCCATAATGAGGGTGACCTCACCAAAAAATCTTTGAGGTGACCTTGTTTGTTGCGCGGAAAACGGTTTGCAACCCCATGCAACTAATATAATTCCCGCCATCACGAACGACCCCTCCTGCGATGTCCTTGGTTTCCCGCCCAACTACTAAAACATGGCGGGAATTTTGACGGGTGGTTCGACACCAGAGCGCACAAACATTGTGACTTCAACCTAATGATTAAAGCCCCTCCCTGGTAGAATTTCAGACCATTGGGGGGGCATTGCTAATGTTACTTTTCAAATGAGTGGCCCCAATGCCAGAAGAATGGGCTATTTAGGCATAGTTGCTCCAAACAAAAGGTACAAACGAGTTGCACGACAATCCATTCGACACAGCTAACTAGTTGTGGAACCGATCTGAAGTACTCTATATATTTTCAGCTCAAACATTTGGGTGCGGCACTTTTTTTTACGCAGACCGTCGAACCCCCGGGCAGACCCCGCGGCTGGAAACAGTCCACTTCAAAGGGCCGTTGAGGTGGAGCTTTTCGACCACCTCAGCCGTCTTTGGGTCGGCCCTAATGATTACACTGCCGGAGCTGTCTTACCACTTGCAATTTGTCGCAACCCTTAACCATTTGGGCGACAGAGCCAAACCAAATGGTTGCATCGTGATGGCCTTAGGAGCTATCGAACAAGGCCTAAAAAACCAGCCCATTGGGGTCCTGTTCGATAGCAAAAACACAACCAGTCTCTCACCATTGCTGGGTTTGGGCGATCGCACAAATAGGGACAACTTCGAGGGAAAATTGCACCGGCAGTGTAATTATTAGTGACGTCTACTTGCCGACAACAAAAATGGCGGGAAAGAGTGTGATACCGGAACCTCAACGGCCGAGTGAAGTGGAACGAGTGTCCACGGTCTGCGCCCCAAATTTGTTTGCGACAAAAAAAAATCACTTGGAATTTTCACTGCGTGGTTCATTTCGGTGACAACACAGGGGATGTGTGTCGAAAAGTATTTGCATGCCAGCAACACTGTTTTGTACCCTTCCCTTGGGCAGCAAGATAGTACTTCTAGAATCCATAAAAACTGAATGAATTAGCTTGGTTGAAAAGTAGGAGTCACAACCATTCCAACACAGTGTGAAGTTTTTCCCCATAGAGTTTGTAATCATTACGACTACAGTTACTATTAGGGAGCACTTTGGAGTCAGGAACGCTGGTTGAGCTTCCCGCCTCATTTTCTTGGGTGGGCGGAAAATTTGTCTCATCGTAGGGGGGTCGTTTCCCATGGGCAGGAAACTCGTCTCATCGCAGGGGGGTCGTTCGCGCTGGCGGGGATTCGGAGTCATCGCATGGGGGTCGCAACAGTCGCAAACCGTTTTCCGCTGAATTCCCCCCACTATTCCCATAATTTTTACCACTAGTTCACCCTGCTATCAAACAGGCCTGGAGGGCAGGGCTGTCGATTCAAGGATATTTGCTGTTAACATTCCGGGCGAGCTCCTGGCCAGCTTCGGCATTTCAAAGGGTTGGTTTCGAGAGAAGCCCGTTCTTCTTATGAGCTGATTATGAGAATTAGGGGTCTCAACCCGGATCCGTTAAGGGCTAGTTCAGGGCCTTTCCCTGATTTCCTGGATCAGGAGTAAAGTAGCCCTACGGGCTGCCCAAGTGGCACTCTTCTCCTCCCGCTCTCATCCTCCCTGTATCTCCCACAAGCTATCTACTTAAGCATGAAATGACTGTCTTGTGTTGATGTTATGGCTGTAGTTGCAGAATATTTTCAAGTCAATTCGTCCCCTCACAGTTCCAAGTACTCACACTGGACTCCCGACACTGACACCCAACGTGGTGAAGAGGAAATTTGCCCCATCAGTTCACACTAGTAGTACTACATGAAAAACGACCACCTCGGAAGTGCTTTGCCTTTGTACAAACGAGTTTAAACGACCTCTTTGCTGACGATGTTTTGCACTACTACTCCTCCCCTCCCCACCCCACTTCCCCCCTTATTGTAGGTATGCAGATGAGTCGTTAGCATACTCCTTCCCACTGCTAAGCAATAGGTTGACATCCGCCTTTGTGCCATTAGAGCTCACGTATATTTTTTGTAGGAAGCCCGAAGTTCAATTTTTGAATATTTCCTGTGCCCGTGATCGTTAAGGGCTAAAAAACGGTTACCTTTGCAAAAATTACGGCGCAACCTTGAGCAGCTCACGACTGAAAATTGGTCTCAGGGACTTCGACAGGCCTGTTTGGGGGACATTGTCAAACCTACTTTCCAGAGAAGTCACATCACGCCCAAACCAATGGGCTATTTCTCGGTAGTCTGGAAAAAAAAAAAAAAGATAAGCCAGAAAATTTTCAAGTTCTCTCGCCATAGCAAAATCGTTCTTGAACCGATGTGAACCTTTTTCTTGTTTTTTCGTCTCAGTTTTTTGTGTAACTTTTTGAGTGCGGCACAGTTTTTTACGCTGACCGTGGTCCCCCGTCCCTTGTTTTCCAACTTCAGATGGACGTTGAGGTGGAATTTTTCCACCACCTCGGCCTTGCACTGGGTGAATGGAGCAGATGAGGCGTTGCCTCCAATGGTTACCCTGCCAGCGCTGCAACTCAACTTGTAATTTGTCTCTTTCCTCAACCATTTGTGCAACTCTCTCCACCCCAAATGGTTGCTTAGGGCGCAACCATTTCCTATCGAACAGGGCCGCAAGAAATGCAAGCAATTTTGGGTCAAAATGGCGCATTTCTATTCCGATTTGGTGACATTACCTGGCTTTTTGGTGGTAAAGCCATTCTCAACAGTACAGTCGCAATTGAGTTCATCCTAACGTGACTCAATGGTGTGATAGTGTAAGGAAAAAACATTTTCCTTACTTTGCATCTCTGCTAAACGCGCACACCATTATTCCCGCCAACAATTCCCAATAGTGCACCGTTACTACTCGCGACACTCGCCTGAACTGCTGTTCCCGCCACTATTCACGACGCGACCCAACCTTACAGTTTGTTTGGTTACCCGCGCTCCAGACCTCCCCTCCAACAATTTCCAGCCTCGAGCTAGGCCCATACGTACCCCATTTTCACACATTACCGTTACCACTTTAGCTTTGCTATTTATTCTTCGCTCATGCCTTCATTCAATGTACTGTTTTGCTTTGATAGTGCAATTCTTGCTCGCTCACTCAATTGCACTCGTAACACTTGGTATTCAGAGCCTGTGATCTCTTCTCGGACCGCACCCACACTTTCGCTTTCCCACTATCTCAAATTTTGGAGGGGGTGGACGTCTCTCAGCGTCCAGACACCGCTTCTCGAAGTGCTCTCTCGAATGCACGTATGGCCACGACTGAGGCTCTTGCTGAGATTGCCCGACACCCCCGCCATGGCTGAATTCAATTTCGCAAAACTAACGCACGAACGTCTTGACCAGCTCGTGCGTCAACTCGAGGAATCGGCACTCGAAATCGTGACACTCACGGCGGAACGCGAGAACGTCCGACAGCAATCAACGACGAATGCACCAAAGCACCCACAAATGCTTCTGCACCATCGAAGGAGCCGATTGTTGTCTCATCCGACATATCGTCACATCATAACAGCGTGGGACAGCACTAGGCGAAGCCAGTAATGGCGCCGCCCAATCAATGCATGGCATGGAGAGAAACAGGGCCACACCAAGCACGAATGGGCATTCCGAAGCCCGTCGTCACGTTAAATTTGGAGCGACGATATCGGCACACCAATGCCACTTAAGCTGCAGTGCCCGCCCGCAGCGCCCACCCTGCTTCGACCCTAGCTAACGCGGAGGTCCGACGGTTCATTCGTGGGTTTTAACGATGCACGTGTTTTTTTACGCTAATTACGTCACGTCAGAGACGGCGAAGATCAGATACGCGGTCTCGCTGCTATAGGGGCCCGCCATGGACTGGGTGCGAGTTTTCGTAACGTTACCATGCACCTACGAGCCACCGTCGCAAGAGGAAGAGCCCACGGGGCTAGCCATTATTTGGAGTTCGTTCTGCAAAACCACCCAGTACAGCACATGGGATGCGTGGTGCACTGGGGTTTTGGGCGCGCTTCGAGCCGATCGCGACTTCTATTTCGGCGTGTCAGGGACTGCGCATTTGGCGAGAACTTGGGTCGGTCCAATATTATACGAGCGGTTTTCTCGCACTTTGCTAGCAAGTCGGCTACATATATAAGGTGGAGTGGGTGGACTGGTACGTCGGCGGACTGGAGCGAGACATCTCACACGAGATCATGCTTCGCGGGCTATATAATTTTAACGAAATTCCTGCGCTCGCCGAGAAAATCGACATTTTTCTCCGCCTGGGACCGAGGTCCTACTACGGACATCGTCATCGGGAACCGAGTGAGAACGCCACCGTACATGCCGCTGCGGCGAATGCAGTTGCAGCGCCATTCAAGGGGCGCTGCTTCAATTGTAATAGGTCGGGCAATCGTAAGAGCGAGTGCCGTGGAGCAGAGGAGGGGAGGGAGTCTAGAAGGCACGGAAACGCCAACAGCCAGTAAAGATCAGGCCCACTACGAAGAGAATCACTGCTCGCCTGACCTCACTGACCCTCACCGAGTCATACTATCCATCGGGCTCGAATGAATGAGGAGAGTACAGCAACGGATTGCCCAATACTAATTCACGGGAAAATACTAAGTGTAGTAGACTGCTGTAGAGCTCAAGATTCAAGACACCCACTTCATGGCAGCGCCTGCAGACTTCAAGGTTTTGGGTTTAGGATTTGAACTAACCTCACTCAAGCCAGGTTGGAGACCAAGCTGGGTCGAACTTGTCACAGGCCTAAATGATCATACGATTCGAGTCAGAGACCGTACGAGTCGGAGGCCGAGTGCAATTCGGTCCCAAACCGCAGACGCCTTGTGATGGCCTGGTTTGTCTTGTGTCTCACGTAAGTGTTTCTCAATTCGGGTAGAAACAACACGTTTTTGATATGCATGAGAGTCAACCTTTGAAAGCGCTTTCATCTGAAAGGAGGAAGCTTAAGGGTCTAGGTTCGCTTTGGACCCAGCTCATCACAAATGGCCCACCCCCGTGCGGGCCATTTTAGGTTTGACTCTTACCGACCACGCAGAAAAAGGAGTCCACGTATCGCTTATCGGGTGCGGAATCGAGACTGCAGTATCTGCTCAGTCTATCCTCCGCAGAGTTCAAGGCATGCGTACATCAAAGACAAAAGAAGAATGGCACTCATAGGTTACCAAGCCTTGCGAGGTTGCTGATGGAGTCAAGAGTCGTGCCATTCAGCGCTTTTTGCTCCATGGTTCTGATTGGATAACAACACAAAAAACGCATGCATGTGTGAAGAAGAACCTACAGGGAGGCAATAAGGTGAGGGTGTGTGGAACTTTCTGCGGACTTGCTGTCATGGGAACTCGACCTAAACTCGAAACTGATAGGGACTCTACATCATGCTAGGAACATGGATTTGTGAGATAGATATGAATTGCCGGCCAATGCGACACCCACACGTCTCACAACTACGATCAAAGTTACTCTCCCCAGCTGGGAGCACGTGCTTACATCAGCATGATCTTTTCCACGCAATTGGTGAAATATTGGAGCACGGAGGCAAGGAGTGAGGTGGCGGACAAATGGGAGATGAATGAAGGCTGGAGTGGATGAGGGCAATGCGACCAAGGTCGCCAAGAGGAATGGGGGTTAAACAAGGGTTTCCCCAAGGGTCCGCTCAGATGGACATTATCATGCCCGTGGCATCGCACGTGACATTTGCTACCTTGCTGCAATCCCTGCCAACCACCCAACCATTGATCGTTGTGTTCCATACCTTCTAACGGTCCAGTAAGAATTGCGGTGGCAACATGAAGAGAGGACCGATGGGAAGGAGGGGAAGGGGGGATTGAAAGAGGACTTGCTATAATTTCGATTGATCTCATCACACTCACGCGATCGCGCTACTTACGAAAGGAAGAAAGAGCCAGGAAGAAACGAAAATTCAACTGTCCCCTTTGCGCATTTCCGCAAGCGCTGAGAAATAACATTTTATCCATGGGAATTGGCAAGGGGAACGCATTCAACTGGTGAGACTGCGAGACATGTCAGCAGAAGCAGTGCACCGAGGGCTGCTCGCTCCATGATGAGGAGAAGAGCAGCTTTCAAATTGTAGCAATGGCAACAAGGCTCACAATCTTTTCGTAAGAACAAGAGGAGATGCTGGTGCTAACTAAAAATAACTATAGTCTATCCACCATTGAGCTACTAGTAGGCTTAGGAGGAATGTAGGGAATGCCAGAATGTGTCATCTATCTAGTCTGCAGTGGGGTACTCTATAGTGAGTACAGCCCGATTAGGGTTTGCTATATGTACTGCCGTGCTTACTAGTGCAACCCCTCTTTCTTGTTCTAACTTTCTGCTACTGATTCTCACATGCTATCAGAGCGGTTATGCTCCTGGCCTGTGGGCCCGCTTGCTTCCACTGCCATACTGTCTGTCGCGCGCCCCTTGGCGTGCGATGTTCAATTTTTCTGCCCGCCACGCGCTCGGGGCGCGTGGCGGTTTCCTGCCCACCGTGCGCTCCGGGAGCGCATGGCGGTTTCGTCGCCCGTCGTGGCGCCCCGCGGGCCAGCGCGCTGTCCCCTCCCATTGCCCGTCGTGGCGCCCTGGGGGCCTGCGTGTCGCCCCGCCTCCCGTCGCCCGGCGCAGCTCCCTGGGGGCCCGCGCGTCGCCCCCCCCTCCCGTCGCCCGTCGTGGTGCCCTAGGGGCCTGCGCGTCGCCCCCTCCTGTCGCTCGTCATGGCGCGACGGGGGCCTGCCCGTCGCCCCCTCCTGTCACCCGTCGTGGCTCCCTAGGGGCCCGCACGTCGCCCCCCCTCCCGTCGTCCGTCGCGGCGCCCCTTCCTGTCGCCCGTCGTGGCGCCCTGGGGGCTCGCGCACTGCCCTGTTCTTCCCTCGTCGCAGTGCCCCAGGGACCCGTGCCCCGCCCTGCTTTCCACTCGCACGCCGCCCCAGCTGCTACCCGCCCCGCCCCGCCTGCGTTTGGATCTTGGGGTGGAGGTTATGGGGGTGGAGGGAGTGTGAGCCGTCCCCTGCTCCTCCTCCTCCTCCGTCTCCCACTGCTGCAGTTGCTGCTGAGGGGGTTGGGTGTGTGGGAGCCGAGGGAGTGGTGCTAGGGGGGTGACATGGGAGTGGAGCTAGGGGTGCAGCAAGGGGTGTGTGAATGGGAATTTTGGGCCGATAGGGGAGGTCGAAGGGGGTTGGCCGCCGTGAAGCCAGCAGCTCCAGTTGCCCGTGAGACCGTTGCGCCAGTCGCCCGTGAGCCCGTTGCTCCAGTCGCCCGTGAGCCCGTTGCTCTAGTCGCCCGTTGTTCCATAATGAGGGTGACCTCGCCAAAAAATCTTTGAGGTGGCCTTGTTTGTTGCGCGGAAAACAGTTTGCAACCCCATGCGACCAATATAATTCCTGCCATCACAAACGACCCCTCCTGCAATGTCCTTGGTTTCCCGCCCAACTACTAAAACATGGCGGGAATTTTGACGGGTGGTTCGACACGAGAGCGCACAAACATTGTGACTTTAACCTAATGATTACAGCCCCTCCATGGTAGAATTTCAGACCATTGGGGGGGCATTGCTAATGTTACTTTTCAAATGAGTGGCCCCAATGCCAGAAGAATGGGCTATTTAGGCATAGTTGCTCCAAACAAAAGGTACAAACGAGTTGCACGACAATCCATTCGACATAGCTAACTAGTTGTGGAACCGATCTGAAGTACTCTATATTTTCAGCTCAAACATTTGGGTGCGGCACTTTTTCTGACGCAGATCGTCTTTGGGCAGACCCCGCGACTGGAAACAGTCCACTTCAAAGGGCAGTTGAGGTGGAGCTTTTTGACCACCTCAGCCGTCTTTGGGTCGGCCCTAATGATCACACTGCCGGCGCTGTCTTACCACTTGCAATTTGTCACAACTCTTAATCATTCGGGCGACAGAGCCAAACCAAATGGTTGCATCGTGATGGCCCTAGGAGCTATCGAACAGGGCCTAAAAAACCAGCCCATTGGGGTCTTGTTCGATAGCAAAAACGTAACCATTCTTTCACCATTGCTGGGTTTGGGCGGTCGCACAAATAGGGACAAATTGCAAGGGAAAAATGCGCCGGCAGTGTAATTATTAGTGACGTCTACTTGCCGACAACAAAAATGGCGGGAAAGAGTGTGATACCGGAACCTCAACAACCGAGTGAAGTGGAACGAGTGTCCACGGTCTGCATGTCAGATTTATATGACATAGCTATTGTAGGCTATAGTGGGGTAGCACATATGGCGTACAGCTTTCTAGGGTTTGCATTTGTACCCAACTTTCACTTAGTCATTGCATTTCTTGTTCTAGTTTTCTCATGGTATCGAGCAGGTTCCCTCGTGGGTACTAGGGCCCACGAATTCGTTTTTTTTTTTCCTGCCCGGAGCGCGCTCAGTTCCTGCCTGAGTCGCGCTCCCCTCTCTCGACCCTCTCGCGCCGCCTTAGCGGCCTCGTCGTGTCGCACTAGAGGCCCCGTCGCGTCGCCCTAGCGGCCCCATCCCGTCGCGCCGCCCTAGCGGCTGCATCCTACCGCCCTAGCGGCCCCGATCTGCCGCCCTAGGGGCCGCGTCGCCAACTCTTGCGGCCCCGGCGCCGCCCCTTCTGGCCCCGATCCGCCGCCTTAGCGACCCTGTCCCCTACCCCGCGGCCCCTGCGCTGCCCTTCCCGGGCCCGGACGACGCCCTTCTCGGCCCAGCCCTGCCTCTGCTGGCCCCGGCGCCGCCCTTCCCGGCCCCGACGCCACCCTTCCCGGCCCTGATCAGCCGCTCTGCGGCCCCGTCACCTACCTCGCGGCCCCGGAGCCACCCTTTCCCGGCCCCGGCGCTGCCCTTCCCGGCCCGGCCCCACCTCTGCTGGCCCCGTCGCCTACCTCTGGGGCCTCGACGCTGCCCTTCTTGCCCACGGCACTGCCCTTCCCAGCCTCGGCTAAGCCTCTGCTGGCCCCGTCGCCCGCCCTTCCCGGCCCCGGCCCCGCCTTCACGCGGCCCCACCGAGCTACTGCTAAGCCGCCAGCGCCACCGGAGCCGCCGCGCCACCTGAGTCGCCCAAGCCGCCCGAGCCACCCAAGCCGCCGAGCCGCCCAAGCCACCCGAGCCGCCGAGTTGCCGGGCCGCAGTTGCCACCGAGCCGCCCGAGTCGCCGAGCCGCCGAGCTCCAGTTCGTGCCGAGCCGCCGAGTCGCCCGAGCTGCCCTGTCCGGTAAGAGCAGCGCCTCAATCACTACACTGCCCTTACCCCACTGTTCGCGCTACTTGTCTACTGCTGTCATGGCTACCCCTAGTGTCCTCGCTTTTGGCACTGAGGGTCGGGCCATTGACTTTGACGTCTAGGTAGATGACCTGCAGCTTTTCCTACAGTGCGATAGGGCAGACGGTCTCTCCCTCTTTGACCTCACCTCTGGTGCCTCTCCTGCCCCTGCTGCTGATGCTGACGCCTCTGTTCGCTCTCAGTGGGCCACCCGCGATGCTGCTGCACGTCTTGCTGTGCGTCGCCACCTGCCTACCTCTGAGCGTGCGCACTTTAGTCAGTACAAGAGTGCTCAGACACTGTTGCACGCTACACCTTCCCTGCCACTGCTGCACTGAGCCGCCTCATGCTACCGTACCTCTTCTCTGACCTCGCTGCCTTTCCCACAGTCGCTGACCTCATTACGCACCTCCGCACTAGTGACACTCGCTACCGCGCTGCGCTTCCTGCTGAGTTCTGCGCCAAGAACCCCCCCCCCCCCCCCCCCATGTACATCACTCTCTAGTACATTGTCACCCGCCTCCCAGACTCCCTTCGCGTAGTCAGGGACCACTTCCTCTCAGTTTGCCCCACCACTCTCACCGTTGACCCCCTCGAGAAGGCCCTCGTAGCAGCAGAAAAGAGCATAGTCGCTGTAGGAGCCTCTCGTGGTGACCCTCGCACCCCCATCTTCGAGGGGTGTTCCCCCTCCCCTCTTTTGCGCTCTTTTGCCTCTACTGCTGCGGCCGACCTCGTTGGGCTTGAGTCGGTCGGTGCGGCGTCTACCCCTAGCAGGATACGCCACCCTGGCAAGGGTAAGGGGGGCAGGGGCGCTAGAGGAGCTAGCGGGGGCGGTGGAGGCGGCGGTGGAGGCGGCGGAGGGAGTGGGGGTGGCGGTGGGGGTGGTGGCGGGGGTGGAGGTGTCGGTGGCGGCAGTGGAGGCGGAGGCGGCGGCAATGGCGGTGGGAGCGGAGGTGGCGGAGGTGGCGGCGGTGGAGGAGGCGGTGGCAGAGGAGGTGGAGCTGGTTGGGGTGGCGCTGCGCAGAGAGTCGGCTCCGGTGGTGGTCAACGCCAGGAGCAGCAGCAGCAGCAGCAGCAGCGCACTCGTGACATCCCCCCCCTACAGCAGCTCCGTGAGTGGTACGCTGCACGTCAGCGGGGTGGGAGTAATGGTCCGTGCACCTACGTCCTACGCACCGGCGACCGCGCGGGTGAGCAATGTGGGGGTGCGCACTCCACCCAGCACTGCTTTGGCCGCCTGATGGACGCTTGGCGTCACCAGTTCCCGGATGCCACGGAGATCCCCCGTTGGGGTGAGCTTTCTAGGGCGGGAGTAGCTACCTTTGACCTTGACTTTGAAGCTATTCTTGCTGCCATGTTTGCTGTGACTATTAGTGATGAGGGTGACTGTTACCGGTGTTTTCCGCCTGACCCTGGCATTGAGACTGCTGCTCTAGGTACTGGTGAGGCTGCTGCTCTATGTGCTAGCAAGGCTGCTGCTCTAGGTGCCAGTGCGTCTGCTTCCTCAGATGCTGGTGAGTCTGCGCTCTCATGTACCGCATCGGCTCCGGCCTCCCTCACCTTTACCCTTGACTCGGGAGCTTCTCGCTCCTTCTTTTGAGACCGCACCACACTCACGCCGCTCGGTCGGCCAGTTGCATTCTCTCTGGCAGACCCCTCTGGGGGTCCTGTCCTTGCTCACTTCTCCATTGTCCTCTTGTGTCCGGTGGCCCCCTCTGGCACCCTGTCTAGTCTTTACCTCCCCTCGTTCTCTACGAACTTGGTGAGTGGTGGTGACCTACAAGATGCGGGGGCTGACCAGTTCACTCCTGCGAGCCACCCGGTGACCCACTATACGGACGCTCGGACAGGCGGAGACTTGGCCACGTTTACACGTCGGTCAGAGTCGAGCCTATACACATCGACCACTGCGTCTCCTCCTGTCCCTGCGTCTGTTTAGGTAGCTGCGTCGGGTCAGGTGTTTGCTGCAGCGTCCAAGTCTGGTCCTGAGTCTGCCCCCCTGCTTGTGTCGCCTCCTGTCTCACGAGACTCTCCTGTGGCACCATCGTCTTGGTCACCCCTCACATCTTTGTCTCCAAGGCATGGCCTCCCGTGTCCTTGTCTCTGGTCTTCCCCAGTCCCTCCCTCCCCTTCCTCCGGGGCCTCGCCCTACCTGCGTCCCCTGTGTCGAGGGGCGCCTCCGGGCTGCCCCTCACTGCTCCTAGTTTCCACCGACTGAGGCCCCAAATGGACGTGTGGGGCCCGGCCCGCGTCCGTGGACAGGGTCACGAGCGCTACTTCTTGCTGGTAGTTAACGACTACTCGCGTTACACCACAGTCGTCCCCTTGCGCAGCAAGGGTTTTGTTAGTGAGGTGCTGATCGACTGGATCCGCGCAGCTCGTCTCCAGCTCAGAAGGTGCTTCGTCTCGGCGGGAGCCACTTTCTCCACAGGAGCTGTGCAAGTGGTTTGCCCGACGCTGGAGGCGTGCTAGTGGAGCTGGAGTTTCTTCGGCTGCTTAGGGTGTTGGTGCCGCGGGTCCTGGAGGTGCTTGTACTGGGAGTACTGGAGCTGCTGGTCCTACGGGTACGACTCGAGCTGGAGCTGCTAAGGGTGTTGGCGCTAAGGCTACTGCTGTCGGTCCTAGAGGCAGTCCTATTGGGGGTGCTATTGGTGCTGCTGGAGGTACTGGAGCTGGAGGTGTTGTTGGCGCTGGTGCTGCCGCTAGGGGTGCTGTCCCTTCTGGGTCTGGAAACACTGCGCGGCCTCGGCCATACTTCGTTCCGCTCCTTCAGCAGGTTCTTGGTCTCCCACCTTCTACTAGTCCTCCTCCTCCCTTAGAGTGTCCACAGCCTATCCCGTCCTGGTTACACTTACAACCGGCCTCCCCACTGCCTGCTCCTTCTCCCTACACCGGTCCTACAGGAGGTCTTGCGGAGAGTCGTGAGCCTGCGTCTCGCCCTCCATCGCCTGTCCGTGCTGCTCGCACTAGTGGTCGCGGTTCGCGTCAGCGTCCTCCTCCTGTCCCTGGCAAGCACCGGATGTCTATGCGTCCGTACACTGCTCCTCGGCGTGCCCCTTTGCCTTCTCCTCCTGATCCTCTCTTCCTGCTCTTGCTGACCCGGAGTCGGACTCTCTTCGTGCTGTCAGTCCTGCTGTCACGCGTCTCCTTGCTACTGTCGTCACTGACCCTTCCTTAGAGTCCATTGCTGCGTCTGCTTAAGTTGCTGAGCTCGTCGACTTTGCTGCTCGCTGTCGTCTAGACTACGCTGCTAGTCTTGTTGCTGAGTCTGCGTCTGTCTGTCCTCCGTCCGTCAGGGGTGAGTGTGCCCTTGGCACGGACGTCCTTGACGCCAGGCAGGAGGAGTTCTTGTGTCAGTCTGCTGCCTCACCTCATCTCGTGTCTGTAGTGCTTACCCGTGAGGGAGACCCGGATGCACTTCACATCCCGACCTAGCGCTCTTACGCGGAGGCCATAGAAGGTCCCTACTCCTCTCAGTGGCAGGCAGCTATGGACGCAGAGATGGCTTCCTGGAAGTCCACAGGCACCTACGTTGACGAGGTTCCCCTAGCGGGGGCGAACATTGTCAGTGGCATGTGGATCTTCAGGATGAAACGGCCGACGAGTTCTCCGCCTGTCTTCAAGGCGCGGTACGTGGCTCGTGGCTTCAGTCAGCGGCAGGAAGTTGACTACTTTTAGACCTTCTCTCCCACCCCGAAGATGACCACTCTTCGGGTGCTGCTGCACATAGCCGCTCAGCGCGACTACGAGCTTCACTCTCTGGACTCTAGCACAGCTTTCCTGCAGGGCAGCCTGCACGAGGAGATCTGGCTGCGCCGCCCACCTGGCTTCACTGGCTCGTTTCCCCCTGGTACCCAGTGGAGCCTCCGGCAGCCAGTCTACGGTCTCCGCCAGGCGCCCTGTGAGTGGCACGACACACTGAGGACTACACTTGTGGCTCTTGGGTTAGCTCCTTCTACAGCCGACCCGTCGCTGTTTGTGCGCACCGACACCTCTTTGCCGCCGTTCTACATCCTTGTGTACGTGGAAGACTTGGTCATTGCCACAGCTGACACTGCTGGACTCGCCCACGTGAAGTCCGAGTTGCAGAAGAGACACACGTGCACAGACCTGGGTGAACAGCGCAGCTACCTTGGCTTGCAGATCACCCGGGACAGAGCACGCCGCACCATTACCCTGACTCTGTCACACATGGTGCAGCAGGTCCTTCAGCGCTTCGGCTTCACGTACTCCTCGCCTCAGGCCACTCCTCTGCCTACTCGCCACTCGCTCTCAGCTCTGCCTTCGGATGAGTCCGTAGAGTCTAGTGGCCCGTACCCAGAGCTTGTTGGCTGCCTCATGTACCTGAAGACCTGCACTCGACCTGACCTTGCATACCCTCTTAGCATTCTCGCACGCTATGTTGCTCGTAGGAGACACAGACCCGAACACATGGCTGCAGTGAAGAAGGTGTTGCGCTACTTGTGAAATACGTCGGGCATGGGGCTTGTGCTTGGAGGGAAGAGTCCAGTGGTCCTCGCTGGGCACGTAGACACTTCTTAAGCTGACGACCAGGCTGCGCAGCGGTCGTCACAGGGTTACAACTTCAGCCTTGGTTCCGGCTCTGTTTCGTGGCGGGCTACCCGCTCGTCTTCTGTTCTCGGCTCTAGTTGTGAGGCTCAGATCTACGCTGGGGCCATGGCTGCACAGGAGCTTTGCTGGCTCACCTGGAGAGCCGCCTCGTTCTCCTCCTGTGCTGTACGTAGACAACAAGGCCATGCTGGCCTTGCGTCGAGAGCAGAGACTGGAGCACAGAACAAAGCACATTTCTCTTCGCTTCTTCCTTGCTCGTGAGCTGCAGCAGCGTGGTCAGCTGCGTCTTGCGTACGTGGCCTCTGAGGCCAACACTGCTGAGATCTTCATCAAGGCGCTTGCGCCTTGTGATCATTTACGCTTCTGTACTCATGTGGGTCTTGTGCCTGCCTTGACTCGGTTGCTCACCTCTTGACCTTACTTGTACTGTTACATATATATATACATCTGATCTTGCTTGTCTAGCCTTATATATATATGTGTGTACTGCTGCATGTGAACTGGCCTTGTGGCCTTGACCTTGAGCTCGGAATGTGTGGTGACTTTGTGATCCACCCTGAGCTGACTTTGCTTTGCTTTGCTTGACTGGTCTTGTGACCCCTTGTACTCCCCCACTTTGCCTATGGGGGTGTGTCAGATTTATATGAGATAGCTATTGTAGGCTATAGTGGGGTAGCACATATGGGGTACAGCTTTCTAGGGTTTGCATTAGTCATTGCATTTCTCGTTCTAGTTTTCTCACTGCGCCCCGAATTTTTTTTGCGACCAAAACTTCAGTTGGAATTTTCACTGCGTGGTTCATTTCGGTGACAACATAGGTGATGTGTGTCGAAAAGTATTTGCATGCCAGCAACACTGTTTTGTACCCTTCCCTTGGGCAGCAAGATAGTACTCCTAGAATCCATAAAAACTGAATGAATTGGCTTGGTTGAAAAGTAGGAGTCACAACCATTCCAACACCGTGTGAAGTTTTGCCCCATATAGTTTGTAATCATTACGACTGAAGTTACTATTAGGGAGCACTTCGGAGTCAGGAACGCTGGTTGAGCTTCCCGCCTCATTTTCTTGGGTGGGCGGAAAATTTGTCTCATCGTAGGGGGGTCGTTTCCCATGGGCAGGAAACTCGTCTCATCGCAGGGGGGTCGTTCGCGCTGGCGGGGATTCGGAGTCATCGCGTGGGGGTCGCAACAGTCGCAAACCGTTTTCCGTTGAATTCCCCCCACTATTCCCATAATTTTTACCACTAGTTCACCCTGCTATCAAACAGGGCCTGGAGGGCAGGGCTGTCGATTCAAGGATATTTGCCGTTAACATTCCGGGCGAGCTCCTGGCCAGCTTCGGCATTTCAAAGGGTTGGTTTCGAGAGAAGCCCGTTCTTCTTATGAGCCGATTATGAGAATTAGGGGTCTCAACCCGGATCCGTTAAGGGCTAGTTCAGGGCCTTTCCCTGATTTCCTGGATCAGGAGTATGTCAGATTTATATGACATAGTTACTGTAGGCTATAGTGGGGTAGCTCATATGGGGTACAGGTTTCTAGGGTTGTATTTGTACCAACCTTTCCTTAGTCATTTTCATTCTCTTTCTATTATTCACATGGTATCGAGCAGGTTCCCCCGTGGGAACTGTGCTTAGGGCCCACCACTTTTTAAACTTTTTTTTTTCTGCCCGGAGCGCGCTCCGGGCCCTTGCTCTCACTCTTTCGGCCTGCCCTGCGGCCCCCTAGACGCCCGCGCGCCGCCCTTTGCCGCCCGCGCGCCGCCTGTCCCGGCCCCTAGCCGCTCGCGCGCCGCCCGTTCAGGCACCTAGCCGCCCGCGCGCTGCCCGTCCCGGCCCTTAACCGCCCGCGCGCCTCCCGTCCCGGCCCCTCACCGCTAGCGCGCCGCCTGACCCGGCCCCGCCGCCTCTGCCTCGCGGCCCCGCCGCTCCGTTGCGGCCCCGGCGCCCCGTCGCGGCCTCGCCGCCGCGCCCTCGCGGCCTCGCCCTACCCGCACGGCCCCGCCTCCCCCCCCCCCCCCCCTTCCTTTTCCCGTCGCCTGTTGAGGCGACCTGAGGGGGCCGCTTGCGTGCCGCCCGTCCCGGCCCCTAGCCGCTCGCGCGCCGCTTGTTCAGGCCCCTAGCCGCCCGCGCGCCGCCTGTCCCAGCCCCTAGCCGCCTGCGCGCCGCCCGTCCCGGCCTCTAGCCACCCGCGCGCGCCCATCCCGGCCCCTAGCCGCCCGCGCGCGCCCGTCCCGGCCCCTCACCGCCAGCGCGCCGCCCGACCCGGCCCCGCCGCCTCTGCCTTGCGGCCCCGCCGCTCCGTTGCGGCCCCGCCGCCCCGTCGCGGCCTCGCCGCCGCTCCCTCGCGGCCTCGCCCTACCCGTCGCGACCCCGCCTCCCCCCCCCCCCCCCCCCCCCCCCCCCCCCCTTTCCCGTCGCCTGTCGAGGCGACCTGAGGGGGCCTGAGGTCGCCTCGACAAGCGACGGGAGAGGCCAGCTGAGGGGTGGCAGGTGTGTGGTCTCCCCTGCTTCTCCTCCTCCTTTGCCGCTCACCTGCAGCAGCCGAGCTGCCCCGCCGCCGAGCCACTCTACACACGAGCCTCCCAGCAGCCGAGCCGCCCTGCAGCCGAGCCGCCCCGCCGCCGAGCCGCTCTACACCCGAGCCTCCCAGCAGCCGAGCCGCCCTGCAGCCGAGCCGCTCTACACCCGAGCCTCCCAGCAGCCGAGCCGCCCTGCAGCCGAGCCGCCGGGTCGCCGAGCTGCCGAGCTGCAGTTGCTGCCGAGCCGCCCTGCCGCCAAGCCGCAGAGCCGCCGTGCTGCCGAGCCACTGAGTCGCCGAGCCTGCTCTACCCACCACTGGTGAGCCCCTGCCCTCCCAGCACGCTGCGCGCCGCCTGCTTGCCTGCCTGCCTGCCTTTTGGCTTGCCTGGCTGCCTGCCTTACTGCTGCTACTCCTGCTCCTGCCTCTACTGGCGGAGCCAGATGCAGCCCCAACGACGTCTGCGTGAGTCCCTCACGCCCGAGCAGCTGCGTGAGTGGTACGCTGGTTGGGGCTGTAGGGGTGGTGACGCTACTACTGCTACCACTCCTGCTGCTTCTACTATTGGTGGCGGCCAGATGCAGCTCCCGCGACCCCCCCGCGCATCTCTCACGCCTCAGCAGCTTCGTGAGTGGTACGCTCAGAGTAGTGGGTCTCTCAGTTCTGTTCGCTGCTCTTACGTGATTCTCACTGGTGCTCGGACTGGTCAGCCTTGTGGGACACCTAGTCATACACAGTCCCGCTGCTTCGCTCGTCTGAGCGACGCCTGGCGTACCGTGTTTGGCGACGAGGCTGAGCTCCCCGACTGGGTGGAGTTGCTTAGGCAGAGGGTAGATATATTTGCTCTTGACTATGATGCTATTCTCACTGCCATGTATGCATTGCCTACTAGTGCTGACCGTGCCGGTCACCTGTGCGTACCGCCTGACCCGGGTATAGGACCTGCTGCTCTAGCTACTGGTGAGGCTGCTGCTCTGGGTGCTAGTGAGTCTCCTGCTCCAGGTACAGGTGCGGCTGCTGCTCTAGGTGCTAGTGAGTCTGCTTCCTCAGGTGCGGGTGAGGCTGCGCTCTCAGGTACCGCATTGGCTTCGGCCTCCCTCACCTTTACACTTGACTCTAGGGCTTCTCGCTCCTTCTTTCGGGACCGCACCACACTCACGCCGCTTGGTCGGCCGGTTGCGGTCTCCCTGGCTGACCCCTCTGGGGGTCCTGTCCTCTCTCACTTTTCCACTGTCCTCCCGTGTCCAGCTGCCCCCTCGGGCACCCTGTCTGGCCTGTACCTCCCCTCGTTCTCGACGAACTTGGTGAGTGGTGCCGACCTGCAGGACGCGGGGGTTCACCAGTTCACTCCTGCGAGTCAGCGGGTGACCCACTGCACGGACGCACGCACAGGCCGGCACCTGGCCACGTTCTCGCGTCGGCCGGGGTCGAGCCTCTACACCCTGACCACTGAGTCTCCTCCTGTCCCTGCGTCCGGTCAGGTAGCAGCGTCAGGTCAGGTGTTTGCTGCTGCGTCCAGGTCTGGTCCTGAGTCTGCCCCCTGTTCGTGTCGCCTCCTGTCTCACAAGACTCTCCTGTGGCACCACCGTCTTGGCCACCCCTCCTTGCCCCGTCTTCGGGGCATGGCTTCCCGTGTCCTTGTCTCTGGTCTTCCCCAGTCTCTCCCTCCCCTTCCTTCGGGACCAGGACCTTCCAGTGTCCCTTGTGTCGAGGGGCGCCTCAGGGCTGCTCCTCACTCCTCCCAGTTTCCCCCGATAGAGGCTCCTCTGCAGACACTTCACATGGACGTGTGGGACCCGGCCCCCGTCCGTGGGCAGGGTCACGAGCGCTACTTCCTGTTGGTGGTTGACGACTACTCGCGTTACACCACAGTCTTCCCCTTGCGCAACAAGGGTGCTGTCACTGAGGTGCTGATCGACTGGATCCGCGAGGCTCGTCTCCAGCTCAGGAGGAGCTTCGGCTCGGACTTTCCTGTTCTGCGTCTGCACTCTGACCGTGGTGGGGAGTTCTCCTCTCGCCTTCTGCGAGACTACTGTCGTGCACAGGGGATCCGCCAGACCTTTACGCTTCCGGACTCTCCACAGCAAAATGGGATTGCTGAGCGCCGCATTGGCATGGTCATGGATGTCGCTCGTACGTCCATGATGCATGCGGCTGCCCCCCATTTTATGTGGCCGTTTGCGGTTCGGTACGCGGCGCATCAGATCAACCTTCACCCCAGGGTCTCTCGGCCCGCGATGTCCCCAGTGTTACTGTGGACGGGGAAGGTCGGCGATGCGTCTGCGTTCCGTGTCTGGGGATCTCGGGCGTTTGTCCGCGACTTGTCTGCGGACAAGCTGTCCCCCCGTGCTGCTCCCTGTGTCTTCCTTGGCTTCCCCCCTGACGCTCCAGGGTGGCAGTTCTACCACCCCTCCTCTCGTCGTGTTCTGTCCTCCCAGGACGTCACGTTCGACGAGTCAGTCCCCTTCTACCGCCTCTTCCCCTACCATACTCCTTCCCTCCCCCCCCCACCGGACTTCCTGGTGCCAGTTCCCCCCCCGGTAGACCCCCTCCCCCCTCAGGTTCCTGCCCCTTAAGGTGTGTCCGAGGTAGACACAGTCGAGCCAGTCGAGGTTGCTGCTGAGTCTGGTCCTACTGCGGGTGCTGAGCCTGGGGGTACTGCGACTACGGGTGCAGAGTCTGGGGGTGCTACTCCTAGGGGTGCTGAGCTTTGGGGTGCTGCTGCTGGGGGTGCTGAGCCTGGGGGTGCGAGGCCGGGGGGTGCTGAGCTTGGGGGTGCTGCTGCTGGGGGTGCTGAGCATGGGGGTGCTGAGCCGGGGGGTGCTATGTCTGGAGCTGCTGAGCCTGGGGGTGCTGAGCCGGGGGGTGCTACGTCAGGAGCTGTTTAGCCTGGGGGTGCTGAGCCTGGAGGTGCGGAGCCTGCGACTGCTGGACCTGGGGGCTCTCCGGTTGCTCCGTCTCGGCGGGAGCCGCTCTCTCCACAGGAGCTGCGCGAGTAGTTTGCTCGCCGCTGGAGGCGTGCTGCTCGAGCTGGAGCTTCTTCGACTGCTGAGGGTACTGGTGCTGCCGGTCCCGGAGCTGCTGGGCCTGCGGGTCCTACTGGAGCTGGAGCTGCTGAGGGTGATGGTGCTGAGACTACTGCTGTCCCTCCTGGAGGTGGTACTGCTGCGGGTGCTGCTGGTGCTGCTAGAGGTCCTGCGGCTGGAGGTGCTGTTGGCTGTCGTGCTGCCGCTGAGGGTGCTAGTACTGTCCCTGCTGTGTCTAGAGCTGCCGCGCGACCTCGGCCGTACTTCGTTCCGCTCCTGCAGCAGGTTCTTGGTCTGTCCCCCCCTGTAGACAGTCCACCGCCTGTCCAGTCATAGTCACAGTTAGAGCCCGCCTCTCCGCTTCCTGCTCCCTCTCCTTACACTGGTCCTACAGGAGGTCTTGCTGAGCGTCGTGAGCCTGCGTCTCGTCCCGCGTCGCCTGTTCGTGCTGCTCGCGCTAGTGGTCGCAGTTCGCGTCAGCGACCTCCTCCTGTCCCTAGCACGCACCGAATGTCTTTGCGTCCGTCTACTGCTCCTCTGCGTGCCCCTTTGCCTTCTCCTCCTGAGTCTTCTCTTCCTGCGCTTGCCGACACGGAGTCGGACTCTCTGCGTGCTGCTAGTCCTACTGTCACGCGTCTTCTTGCTACTGTCGTCACTGACCCCTCCTTTGAGTCCGCGGCTGCGTCTGCTCTCGTTGCTGAGCTCGTCGACTTTGCTGCACCCTGTCGTCTAGACTACGCTGCTAGTCTTGTTGCTGAATCTGCGTCTGTCTGTCCTCCGTCCGTCGGGGGTGAGTCTGCTCTTGGCACGGACGTCCTTGAGGACAGGCAGGAGGAGTTCCAGTGTCTGGCCGCTGCTTCACCTCATCTCGCGTCCGTACTACTTGCCCCTGAGGGAGACCTGGATGCACTAGACATCCCGACTCCGCGCTCTTACGCGGAGGCCGTAGAGGGTCCCTACTCCTCTTAGTGGCAGGCAGCTATGGATGCCGAGATGGCTTCCTAGAAGTCCACAGGCACCTACGTTGACGCGGTTCCCCCTCCTGGGGCGAACATCGTCAGTGGCATGTGGATCTTCAGGGTGAAGCGGCCGCCAGGCTCTCCGCCTGTCTTCAAGGCGCAGTACGTCGCACGTGGCTTCAGTCAGCGGCAGGGAGTTGACTACTTTCAGACCTTCTCTCCCACCCCGAAGATGACTACTCTTCGGGTGCTGCTGCACATAGCCGCTCAGCGCGACTACGAGTTTCACTCTCTCGACTTCAGCACTGCGTTCTTGCAGGGTAGCCTGCACGAGGAGATCTGGCTGCGCCGTCCACCTGGCTTCACTGGGACTTTCCCTCCTGGCACCTAGTGGAGCCTCCAACGGCCAGTCTACGGTCTCCGCCAGGCACCACGTGAGTGGCACGACACACTGAGGACTAAGCTTGCGGCTCTTGGGTTTGCTCCCTCTACTGCTGACCCGTCGCTGTTTCTGCGCACCGACACTTCTCTGCCGCCGTTCTACATCCTCGTGTACGTCGACGACCTGGTCTTTGCCACAGCGGACACTGCTGGACTCGCCTACGTGAAGTCCGAGCTCCTGAAGAGACACACGTGCACAGACCTGGGTGAACTGCGCAGCTATCTTGGCTTGCAGATCACTCGGGACAAAGCACGCCGCACCATTACCTTGACTCAGTCACACATGGTGCAGCAGGTCCTTCAGCGCTTCGGCTTCACGTACTCCTCGCCTCAGGCCACTCCTCTGTCTACTCGCCACTCGCTCTCAGCTCTGCCTTCGGATGAGTCCGTAGAGTCGAGTGGCCCGTACCCAGAGCTTGTTGGCTGCCTCATGTACCTGATGACCTGCACACGGCCTGACCTTGCATACCCTCTTAGCATTCTTGCACGCTATGTTGCTCCTAGGAGACACAGACCAGAGCACATGGCTGCGGCGAAAAGGGTGTTGCGCTACCTGTGCAGTATGTCGGGCATGGGGCTAGTGCTTGGAGGGCGGAGTCCAGTGGTCCTTACGGGACACGCGGACGCTTCTTGGGCTGACGACCAGGCTACGCAGCGGTCGTCACAGGGTTACACCTTCAGCCTTGGTTCCGGCTGTGTCTCGTGGCGGGCTACTCGCTCGTCTTCTGTTCTCAGCTCCCGTTGTGAGGCTGAGATCTACGCCGGGGCCATGGCTGCGCAGGAGCTTCGCTGGCTCACCTACCTGCTGACTGACCTTGGAGAGCCGCCTCGTTCTCCTCCAGTGCTGTACGTAGACAACAAGGCCATGCTGGCCTTGTGTCGAGAGCAGCGTCTGGAGCACAGAACGAAGCACATTGCTCTCCATTAGTTCCTTGCTCGTGAGCTACAGCAGCGTGGACAGTTGCGGCTTGCGTACGTGGCCTCTGAGGCCAACACTGCTGATGTGTTCACCATGGCACTGGCGCCTTGTGACCATCAGCGCTTCTGCACCCAGCTGGGTCTTGTACCTGTCTTGCCTCACTTGCTCTCCTCTTGACTTTACTTGTATTGTCACATATATATATACCTGCTTTTTCTTGTTTAGCTTTATATATATATGTGTGTACTCCTGCATGTGAACTGGCCTTGTGGCCTTTGCTCTTGTGCTCCGACTGTGTGGTGACTTTGTGATCCACCCTGAGCTTTGCTTTGCTTTGTTTGACTGGTCTTGTGACCCCTTGTTCTCCCCCACTTTGCCTATGGGGGTGTGTCAGATTTATATGACATAGTTACTGTAGGCTATAGTGGGGTAGCTCATATGGAGTACAGGTTTCTAGGGTTGTATTTGTACCAACCTTTCCTTAGTCATTTTCATTCTCGTTCTATTATTCAAGAAGTAAAGTAGCCCTACGGGTTGCCCAAGTGGCACTCTTCTCCTCCCGCTCTCATCCTCCCTATATCTCCCACAAGCTATCTACTTAAGCATGAAATGACTGTCTTGTGTTGATGTTATGGCTGTAGTTGCAGAATATTTTCAAGTCAATTCGTCCCCTCACAGTTCCAAGTACTCACACTGGACTCCCGACACTGACACCCAACGTGGTGAAGAGGAAATTTGCCCCATCAGATCACACTAGTAGTACTACATGAAAAACGACCACCTCCGAAGTGCTTTGCCTTTGTACAAACGAGTTTAAACGACTTCTTGTCAGAATATTATCTTATTGTTCTAGCCTGTAGTGGGGTGCTCTATAGCGAGTACAACCCTTCTAGGGTTTGCTATTTGTATCCTCATTCTTGCTAGTTCGATCCTCTTTCTTTCTTCTAATTTTGACATGCTATCAGAGCAGGTCGATCCCCTTGGATCGATCCTGTGGGTGTGTCCCCACCTTGCTTCCGCTGCTACTTTTTCCTCCCGCCGTGCGCCCCGAGGCGCGCGGCGGTTTTCTGCCCGCCGTGCGCCCTGAGGCGCGCGGCGGTTTTCTGCCCGCCGTGCGCCCTGAGGCACGAGGCGGTTTTCTGCCCGCAAGCGGCCCCCTCAGGTCGCCTCGACAGACGACGGGAGGGGCGAGCTGTGGGGTGGCGGGTATGGGGGTGGTCGGTGTGCCTTCCTCCCTTTCTCCTCCTCCTCCTTCGTCTCCCACTGCTGCAGCTGTCGCTGAGGGGGGTGGTTGTGTGGGAGACTGGGTTTAGGGCTTAAGGGGGGTGCGTGGGAGTAGAGCTAGTGGTGTAGCAGTGGGTGTGTATCAGGGGGGTGGGACTGTGTGCGGGAGGATGAGCGGAGGTTGTCAGTTTGTCGTTCGCAGCACCTGTAGTCCGGGGCGCTGTCCCGGTAGCCCAGTCGTAGCCAGCTGTGCCAGCCGCCCGTGGGTCCGTTGCCCGTCCGCCGCTATTTGAGCCGCGGGGCCTGTTACTCCTGTAGTCCGGGCGCTGTCCGGTAGCCGCTGTGCCAGTCTGCCTCCTGTTGCCCGTGTGTCTGCAGCTTCAGCCGTCGCCTCTCGTCTCCTCTCCCCTCACTCTCCCTCCTCCTCCTCACTTGCCCGTTGTGACTACCACTAGCTTTGCTTATAATTGTGAACTCTAAACTATTTCTTCTTGAACTTGTGCTCAGAATGTGTGGTGACATTGTGATCCACCCTGAGCTTGTTTTGCTTTGCCTGCTCTGCTGATTACACCCCACTTTGGCTATGGGGGTGTGTCAGAATATTATCTTATTGTTCTAGCGTGTAGTGGGGTGCTCTATAGCGAGTACAACCCTTCTAGGGTTTGCTATTTGTATCCTCATTCTTGCTAGTTCGATCCTCTTTCTTCCTTCTAATTTTGACACTTCTTTGCTGACGATGTTTTGCACTACTACTCCTCCCCTCCCCACCTCACTTCCCCCCTTATTGTAGGTATGCAGATGAGTCGTTAGCATACTCCTTCCCACTACTAAGCAATAGGTTGACATCCGCCTTTGTGCCATTAGAGCTCACGTATTTTTTTTGTAGGAAGCCCGAAGTTCAATTTTTGAATCTATCCTGCACCCGTGATCGTTAAGGGCTAAAAAACGGTCACCTTTGCAATAATTACGGTGCAACCTTGAGCAGCTCACGACTGAATGTGTTGGTCTCAGGGACTTCGACAGGCCTGTTTGGGGGACATTGTCAAAGCTACTTTCCAGAGAAGTCACATCACGCCCAGACCAATGGGCTATTTCTCGATAGTCTAGACAAAAAAAAAAAAGGATAAGCCATAAAATTTTCAAGTCCTCTTGCCATAGCAAAATCGTTCTTGGACCAATGTGAACCTTTTTTTTTTGTTTTTTCGTCTCAGTTTTTTGTGTAACTTTTTGAGTGCGGCACAGTTTTTACGCTGACCGTGGCCCCCCGTCCCCCGTTTTCCAACTTCAAATGGACGTTGAGGTGGAATATTTCCACCACCTCGGCTTTGCACTGGGTGAATGGAGTGGATGAGGCGTTGCCTCCAATGGTTACCCTGCCAGCGCTGCAACTCAACTTGTAATTTGTCTCTTTCCTCAACCATTTGTGCAACTCTCTCCACCCCAAATGGTTGCTTAGGGCGCAACCATTTCCTATCGAACAGGGCCGCAAGTAATGCAAGCAATTTTGGGTCAAAATGGCGCATTTCTATTCCGATTTGGTGACATTACCTGGCTTTTTGGTGGTGAAGCCTTTTTCAACAGTACAGTCGCAATTGAGTTCATCCTAACGTGACTCAATGGTGGGATAGTGTAAGGAAAAAACATTTTCCTTACTTTGCGTCTCTACTCAACGCGCACACTATTATTCCCGCCAACAATTCCCAATAGTGCACCGTTAGAACTCGCGACACTCGCCTGAACTGCTGTTCCCGCCACTATTCACGACGCGACCCAACCTTACGGTTTGTTTGGTTACCCGCGCTCCAGACCTCCCCTCCAACATTTCCCAGCCTCGGCGCTAGGCCCGCACGTACCCCACTTTCACACATTACCGTTACCACTTTAGCTTCGCTATACATTCTTCGCTCATGCCTTCATTCAATGTACTGTTTTGCTTTGATAGTGCAATTCTCGCTCGCTCACTCAATTGCACTAGTAACACTTGGTATTCAGAGCCTGTGATCTCTTCTCGGACCGCACCCACACTTTCGCTTTCCCACTATCTCAAATTTTGGAGGGGGTGGACGTCTCTCAGCGTCCAGACACCGCTTCTCGAAGTGCTCTCTCGAATGCACGTATGGCCACGACTGAGGCTCTTGCTGAGATTGCCCGACACCCCCGCCATGGCTGAATTCAATTTCGCAAAACTAACGCAGGAACGTCTTGACCAGCTCGTGCGTCAACTCGAGGAATCCGCATTCGAAATCGTGACACTCACGGCGGAACGCGACAACGTCCGACAGCAATCAACCACAAACGCACCAAAGCACCCACAAATGCTCCTGCACCATCGGAGGAGCCGATTGTTATCTCATCCGGCATACCGTCACACCATAACAGCGTGGGACAGCACTAGGCAAAGCTAGTGATGACGCCGCCTAGTCAATGCATGGCATGGAGAGAAAAAGGGCCGCACCAAGCAGGAATGGGCGTTGCGAAGCCCGTCGTCACATTGAATTTGGAACGACGATCGGCAACAACGACATCGACACACCAATGCCACTCAAGCTACAGCGCCCACCCTGCTTCGACCCTAGCCAACGCGGAGGTCCGACGGTTCATTCGTGGGTTTTAACGATGCACGTGTTTTTTTACGCTAATTACGTCACGTTGGAGACGGCGAAGATCAGATACGCGGTTTCGCTGCTATAGGGGCCCGCCAGGGACTGATGGCGAGTTTTCGTAACGTTACCATGCACCTACGAGCCACCGCCGCAAGAGGAAGAGCCCACGGGGCTAGCCATTATTTGGAGTTTGTTCTGCAAAACCACCCAGTACAACACATGGGATGCGTGGTGCACTGGGGTTTCGGGCGCGCTTCGAGCAGATCACGACTTCTATTTCGGCGCGTCAGGGACTGCGCATTTGGCGACAACTTGGGTCGGTCCAAGATTATACGAGCGGTTTTCTTTCACTTTGCTAGCAAGTCGGCTACATATATAAGGTGGAGTGGGTGGACTGTTACGTCGGCGGACTGGAGCCGGACATCTCACACGAGATCATGCTTCGCGGGCTATATAATTTTAACGAGATTCCTGCGCTCGCCGAGAAAATTGACATTTTGCTCCGTCTGGGACCGAGGTCCTACCACGGACATCGTCATCGGGAACCGACTGAGAACGCCACCGTACACGCCGCTGCGGCAAATCCAATTGCAGCACCATTCAAGGGGCGCTGCTTCAATTGCAATAGGTCGGGCCATCGTAAGAGCGAGTGCCCAGAGTGAGAAGAGTTGAGCAAGAATGAATGAACTATGAATGAAGTGAGTACAAGTACTAACCCTAATTGGGTTGTACCCCTTGTGGGCTACCCCACTATAGCCTACACAATATGCAAAAGCTATATGTTCTGACACACCCCCATAGGCAAAGTGGGGGAGAACAAGGGGTCACAAGACTAGTCAAGTAGAGCAAAGCAAAGCAAGCTCAGGGTGGATCACAAAGTCACCACACAGTCCGAGCACAAAGTCAAGGCCACAAGGCCAGTTCACATGCAGGAGTGCACATATATATATAACACTAAACAAGCAAGAGCAGGTATATATATATGCAAGAGTACAAGTAAGATCAAGAGGTGAGCAAGTGAGGCAAGACAGGTACAAGTCCCAGCTGAGTGCAGAAGCGCTGATGATCACAAGGCGGAAGTGCCTTGGTGAAAACATCAGCAGTATTGGCCTCAGAGGCCACGTACGCAAGACGCAACTGACCACGCTACTGCAGCTCACGAGCAAGAAAGTAGCGGAGAGCAATGTGCTTCGTTCTGTGCTCCAGGCGCTGCTCTCGACACAAGGCTATGTGCAGCAGCACCCAAAGAGTGGTCATCTTCGGGGTGGGAGAGAAGGTCTGAAAGTAGTCAACATCCTGCCGCTGACTGAAGCCACGAGCGACGTACCGCGCCTTGAAGACAGGTGGAGAGCCCGGCGGCCGCTTCACCCTGAAGATCCATATGCCACTGACGATGTTCGCACCAGGAGGGGGAACCGCGTCAATGTAGGTGCCTGTGGACTTCCAGGAAGCCATCTCTGCATTCATAGCTGCCTGCCACTGAGAGGAGTAGGGACCCTCTACGGCCTCCGCGTAAGAGCGCGGAGTCGGGATGTCTAGTGCATCCGGGTCTCCCTCAGGGGCAAGTAGTACGGACGCGAGATGAGGTGAAGCAGCAGCCAGACACTGGAACTCCTCCTGCCTGTCCTCAAGGACGTCCGTGCCAAGAGCACACTCACCCCCGACGGACCGAGGACAGACAGACGCAGACTCAGCAAAAAGACTAGCAGCGTAGTCTAGACGACAGCGAGCAGCAAAGTCGACGAGCTCAGCAACAAGAGCAGACGCAGCAGTAGACTCAAATGAGGGGTCAATGACGACAGTAGCAAGGAGACGCGTGACAGTAGGACTGGTAGCACAAAGGGAGTCCGACTCCGGGTCGGCAAGCGCAGGAAGAGAGGACTCAGGAGGAGAAGGCAAAGGAGCACGCAGAGGAGCAGTGGACGGACGCAGAGACATCCGGTGCGTGCCAGGGATAGGAGGAGGACGCTGACGCGAAACCACGACCACTAGCGCGAGCAGTACGAACAGGCAACGCGGGACGAGACGCAGGCTCACGACGCTCAGCAAGACCTCCAGTAGGACTAGTGTAAGGAGAGGGAGCAGACAGTGGGGAGGCGAGCTCTAATTGTGACTGTGACTGGGCAGGCGGTGGACACTCTACAGGAGGAGAAGGACCAAGAACCTACTGCAGGAGTGGAACGAAGTACGACCGAGGCCGCGCGGCGGCTCCAGACACAGCAAGGACAGCACCAGCACCCTCAGAAGCTCCGGCAGCACCAGCGCCAACAGCACCTCCAGCAGCACCAGCAGCAACCGCAGCAGGACCACCGCCAGGACGGAAAGTAGTAGTCGCAGAACCAACACCCTCAGCAGCTCCTGCTCCATGCGGACCCGCAAGCCCAGCAGCTTCGGGACCGGCGGCACCAGCACCCTCAGCGGCCGAAGAAGCTCCAGCTCCAGTAGTACGCCTCCATCGGCGAGCAAACCACTCACGGAGCTCCTGTGGAGAGAGCCGCTCCCGCCGAGACGAAGCACCAGGAGAACCTCCAGGCCCAGCTCCACCAGACACCACAAGGAGAGGTCCAGCGGCCGCAGGCTCTGCACCTCCAGGCTCAGCAGCTCCAGACGTAGCACCGCAAGGCTCAGCACCCCCAGTCGCAGTACCCCCGGGCTCAGCACCCCCAGGCTCAGCACCCTAAGGCTCAACACCCCTAGTTGCAGTACCCCCAAAGTCAGCACCCCCAGGCTCAGCACCCCCAGTCACAGTACCCCCAGACGCAGCACCCCCATGCTCAGTACCCACGCGCGCAGCACCCCCAGAGTCAGCACCCCCAGGCTCAGCACCCGTAGCAGTACCAGAGTCACCAGCAACCTCGACCGGCTCGACTGCGTCTACCTGGGACACACCTGAAAGGGCAGGACCCTGAGGGGGAAGGGGGTCTACCGGGGGGGGACCTGGCACAAGAAAGTGCGGTGGTGGGGGGAGGGAAGGAGTGCGGTAGGGGAAGAGGCAGTAGAAGGGGACTGACTCGTCGAACGTGACGTCCTGGGAGGACAGAACACGACGAGAGGAGGGGTGGTAGAACTGCCACCCTGGTGCGTCACGGGGGAAGCCAAGGAGGACACAGGGAGCAGCACGAGGGGACAGCTTGTCCGCAGACAAGTCGCGGACAAACGCCCGAGATCCCCAGACACGGAACGCAGACGCATCGCCGACCTTCCCTGCCGCAGCAGAGCTGGGGAGGTCTCCGGTCATGAGACCCTGGGGTGAAGGTTGATCTGATGCTCCGCGTACCGAACCGCAAACGGCCACAGAAAATGGGGTGCAGCCGCATGCATCATGGACGTACGAGCGACGTCCATGACCATGCCAATGCGGCGCTCAGCAATCCCATTTTGCTGTGGAGAGTCCGGAAGCGTAAAGGTCTGGCAGATGCCTTGTGCACGACAGTAGGCTCGCAGAAGGCCAGAGGAGAACTCTCCACCTCGGTCAGAGTGCAGACGCAAAACAGGAAAGTCCGAGCCGAAGCTCCTCCTGAGCTGGAGACGAGCTGCGCGGATCCAGTCGATCAACACCTCAGTGACATCACCCTTGCTGCGCAAGGGGAAGACTGTGGTGTAACGCGAGTAGTCGTCAACCACCTGCAGGAAGTAGCGCTCATGACCCTGTCCACGGACTCGGGCCGGGCCCCACACGTCCATGTGAAGCGTCTGCAGCGGAGCCTCTGTCTGGGGAAACTGAGAGGAGTGAGGGGCAGCCCGGAGGCGCCCCTCGACACACGGGAAACAGGAAGGACCAGGCCTCAAAGGAAGGGGAGGGAGGGACTGGGGAAGACCAGAGACAAGGACATGGGAAGCCATGCCCCGACGACGAGGCAGGGAGGGGTGCAAGACGGTGGTGCCACAGGAGAGTCTCGTGAGACAGGAGGCGACACGAGCAGGGGGCAGACTCAGGACCAGACCTGGACGCTGCAGCAAACACCTGACCTGACGCAGCTACCTGACCAGACGCAGGGACACGAGGAGATTCAGTGGTCAGGGTGTAGAGGCTTGACCCCGGCCGACGTGAAAACGTGGCCAGGTGCCGGCCTGTGCGGGCGTCCGAGCAGTGGGTCACCCGCTGACTCGCAGGAGTAAACTGGTGAACCCCCGCATCCTGCAGGTCAGCACCACTCACCAAGTTCGTCGAGAACGAGGGGAGGTAAAGACCAGACAAGGTGCCAGACGGGGCAGCCGGACACCGCAGGACAGTGGAGAAGTGAGAGAGGACAGGACCCCCTTAGGGGTCTGCCAGCGAGACTGCAACCGGCCGACCAAGCGGTGTGAGTGTGGTGCAGTCTCGAAAGAAGGAGCGAGAAGCCCCTGAGTCAAGTGTGAAGGTGAGGGAGGGCGAATCCGACGCGGTACCTGAGAGCGCAGCCTCACCAGTACCTGAGAGCGCAGACGCGCGGGCACCTAGAGCAGCAGCCTCACTAGCACCTAGCGCAGCAGTACCAATGCCCGGGTCAGGCGAGAAACACCGGTAACAGTCACCCTCATCACTAATAGTCACAGCATACATGGCAGCAAGGATAGCATCAAAGTCAAGATCAAAAATAGCTACACCAGCCTTAGACAGCTCTCCCCAGCGGGGGATCTCACTAGCCTCAGGGAACTGCTGACGCCAAGCGTCCGTCAGGCGGCCAAAGCAGCGTTGGGTGGGGTGGGCATTCCCACACTGCTCACCCGCGCGCTCACACTTGCCTCCCTTGCCTTTGCTAGAGTGGCGTCTCCCGCTAGGTGTCACAGGATCGAATTCTCAATCGAAACTTGTCACTAAAACTGGATACAAGGCCTATTTATACTCAGAAAGTACAAGGATAAACGAGATAAAACGAACCTTCGGGAACACACCCTTCCCGATACTACAATCGCAAGTGCGCATAAGCAGGCAAGGCTATTGGCACTTGGGATTACGCCCAGATTACATCGTGTACACCACTGTCGGCGCTGTCGGTGCCGTATAATAAGTATGTCGGTGGGAAAAGTATAAAATAAGAGAAATAAATAGAAGGCTCTAGAAAATAGAATAGTAGGCCGATTAAGATGAGATAAAGACCAAAATAAAGAGGAGAAAAGGGAGAATAGGATAAAAGAAAAATATAATAGTGAGAAAATATTATAACGGGGACGTCCTCTTACACTTCCCCCCCTCAAAGCTGGGTGGTAGAAGTAACACCCTGCTTTACAAGGTAGTCCTGGAGAGGACGGCGGGCATTATCCATATCGTGTTCAGGTACCCAGCTATCCTCGGAAGGATCATAGCCTTTCCAACGAATCAAGAGCTCCAAGGTGCCGCTACGTCGTCGTCGGTGCGCCAGAACGGCTTCGACTTCGTACTCGGGTTCCCCATTAACGATCGCTGGCAGTGGCGGCGGCAGCTGGCGACCTTTGAAAACCGTGTTTGGGTCCCGATAGGGCTTGAGAAGTTGAACATGGAAGGCATTATGAATTCTCCAGGTAGCTGGTAAACGCAAGCGGAAGGTTACTGGAGTGACCTGCGCCTCGACGAGAAAAGGTCCGCAGAAGCGAGGTCGGAGCTTAGACGGAAGATGGCTAATGTCGAGATTGCGTGTATCCAGAAGCACTTGATCGCCAATCTTGATGGAATGATCGTTGCGACTCCGATCAGCGAGCTTCTTTTGTTGCTGCTGGATAGTCAGAAGACGTTTATGCGTGCGCTCCCACAATTGGTGCACAGTGGAAATGAAATCATGTGCAGGTTGCACCGTGGCGGGTACTGTTGGTTTCTGAGGCGTGAGTGGGTTGCGCCCGTAACAGAGGAAGAAAGGAGTTTGCCTTGTTGCGGCGTGCGTGGCGTTGTTATACGCAAACTCGAGAACCGGCAGATGGGCATCCCATTTAGAGATATCGTCCTTACACGCTGCTCGCAAAAGCTGTTCGACAATCTGGTTGAGGCGCTCTGTCTGACCATCTGTTTGGGGATGATAGGCTGATGACATGGCGAGTTTGGTCCCCATGAGCGACATGAGCTCCTTCCAGAATTTACTCATGAATTTCGGATCTCTGTCGGAGATCAGCGTGGTTGGAATGCCATGTTGCGAGATGACGTAGCGGAAGAATAATTGCGCTGTCTCCTCGGTGCGAGCCGTTGTGTGTGTCGGAATGAAGTGTCCCATTTTGGAGAATTTGTCGATGACGACTAGAATGGCGTCGTAACCGGCTTTGGTAGGTGGTAACCCAGTGATGAAGTCGAGACTAACCACTTGCCAAGGCTGTTCAGGGACCGGAAGAGGCTGTAGCAAGCCTGCTTTCTTCTGTTTGCTGCTCTTCATCCGTTGGCATATGTCGCACGAGGTGACGAATTTTTGTACGTCATCCGCCATGTGGGGCCAGTAATATTGCTTCGCAATGCCGGCAAGCGTCTTGTTACTACCGAAGTGGCCCGCGTAGAGAACATCATGATATTCTTCGAGCAGTAACTGGCGTAAGGGAGGGTAGTTAGGTACCCATATTTTTGTTGAGCCCTTGCGGTATGCGATGTCTTGATCCCATTGTAGAAGATGGTGCTTTTCTGCTACAGAGACTTCGGGGTCGATGGTGTATCCATGCGTGAAGAGTCCCTTTAAAAGTGGGTTCATGCCATCGATTTGTAAGGCGGCAACGTGTGCAGGGCGACTCAGTGCGTCTGCCTTGTTCTTGTGCCCCGGCTTATACACGATGTCGTAATGGAAGTGGGTTTCGAGAAAATCAATCCACCCGACCTGCCGCCTGGAGAGTGTTGGTTGGGTCTTCAGGTACTTGAGGCTGCAGTGGTCGGTGTAGACAGTCGTTTTTCTTCCTTCGAGATAACACCTCCATGCCTTAAATGCATTGACGATGGCGAGGGCCTCTTTGTCATGGATGGGGTAATTGAGTTCTGCCCCGTGAAGTTTTTTACTGAGGTATGCAATGGGTTGCAGTCCCTTCCCTTGATCCTGCATGAGTACTGCGCCTACTGCTTGATCGCTAGCATCGGCCTCGATGACATAGTCAAGTTCAGGGTCTGGCAGGATAAGGACAGGTGCGGACGTGAGTGCGGTTTTAAGTTGTTCCACAGCTTCCTGGTGCTTCGCCTCCCATTGATATGGTGTATTCTTCTTCAACAGGTTCGTTAATGGTGCGGCAATCTTGGCGTAGTTCGGTACGAACCGGTTGTAGTAGTTGGCGAATCCAAGGAACTGTTGTAACTCCTTCACGTTCTCAGGGGTCTTCCACATTCGCACTGCTTCGATCTTCTTAGGATCCACGTGAACTCCTTGAGCGCTCACCATATGTCCAAGAAACTGGACTTTTTTCAACGCAAACTCGCTCTTGGATAGTTTCACGTAGAAGCGTTCTTGTCGAAGAATTTCAAACACCCGTCGTAGATGCTCAACGTGCTGCTTCATATCTTTTGAGTAGATCAGGATATCGTCCAAATAGACCACCACGCACTCGTCCAGAAGGGGCCGAAGGATGTGGTTCATTTCCGCCTGAAATGTGGCTGGTGCGTTAGTAAGTCCGAATGGCATCAGGAGATACTCGTATGACCCGTACCGAGTTCGAAAAGCGGTTTTGTGGATAGAGTTGTCAGCCATACGAATTTGCCAGTATCCTGATCTGAGGTCGAGCTTGGAGAATACCGTAGCACCGCGAAGTTGATCGAGTAAGTCGTCGATCCGTGGTATCGGGTATTTATTTTTTACAGTCTCTTTGTTCAAGGCTCGGTAGTCGATGCACATTCGCAGACTTCCATCTGGCTTTGGAGTGAAGAGAACTGGAGCTCCGTACGGTGAAGTCGAAGGTCGAATCAGCCCTTTCTCCAGGAGATACTCTATTTGTTTTTTCATATCGGCAAGCTCTGTCGGGCTCAGCCGGTATGGTGCTCGGAACGTTGGCTTGGATCCCGGCTCTTCTAGGATCTCGTGTTGATGTGTCCGGTATGGCGGTAGTTGATCAGGCAAATCGTCGGGGAGGACGTCCTGGAACTCTTCAAGAATTTTTTTGACTGCTGGAGGAAGTTCCTGGGTCTGCTTCTCTCCGTTGTCTGCCTCATTGACTATCGCCATGAATCCCGCCGTGGTCCGTTTGACGTCCTTTTCAAAGCGTGCGAGTGTCTCGACTGGAATTTTTCCCGTGTTGTCCCATTTGGGAAGGCTGATTTTTCTCCCGTTGTTGTTGATGTTGGCCGTCCGGTTAACCCAGTTGATCTCGGGGTTGAACTTTTTAAGAAAGTCTCTCCCGAAGATTACGTCGAGTCCTTTGATATTTGTGACGGGGAGAGCAGGCTTCCATCGAAGGGGTCCAATCTGGAGTAGCAACCGTGTTTCCCCGTAGATAGGTAGCTTACTGCCATCCACCATCGTTGCAGAGAAACTTGAGGACTTGATGTCACCTCCGAGTCGATCGATTGCCTTTTTGTCATAGACGCTGTGCGATGCCCCGCTGTCCACGAGTGCTTGGAGGCGCTGTCCGTTGCAGATCACCTCGAGCAGGAGTGGTGAGCGTTGCTCGGAGTACCCAAAAATAGTCTCGTTAATAGGATCATAGGGTACATCCCAATATTCAGTACACACCGTGATTCCACTACTTTCTTCTGGACAACTAGCTGGTCTGGGCTGCGTGGAGAAAGGCTCTTCTCCAACGCCAGGAGTAGAGGTAGTAACCGTACAAGTTGACCCTGAGGGGGTGGATCCGGTCGACGCCTGCGATCCACTGGATGCATCCTGGAGGGGTTTTCGGAGTTTCTGCAGCTTCTTTTGAACTCCCAGCTGCCTCTTCAGCTGCTTCAGCTCCATAGACTTCTTCCCTGGGGAGTGGAGAGTCGTCTTGGGCTGGTTCCGGGAGAGGACGTTGACGCCGTGAAAAGGTCTACTCCTTTCCACACAGCTCCGTAGGCACCGGTACCACTTCTTTAATTGTCTGCTTCCTCTGGAGTTCTTCCCGGAATTTATTTATGGCTCCGGACCCGCGAAAATTGCCAGTCTTCTTTAAAGCATCTTTGAAAGATAACTTTAACGAATTCTGTTTTTTTCCGGGGTCGAATTGGAGAGTTCCCGTCTTGGTCGAGTCTGTTTTCGCGGAGTTTTTCTTTTCCTCGGCGAATTCCTCTGAAAAATTTCGGTCAAGGGGCTTGGGATTTCGCCCTTGATTCTCCAAATCTCGCGCCCAATGCTGTCCTTCAATTTCAATTCGGTCCAGATTGCGCTGACGCTTTCGGATCTTTTTTTCCTCGCCAGCACGATCCGCAATCACTGGCGAGATCCGTTTTTTTGACTTTTTGTTTTTAGTTTCGCCACTCCCACGAGCTCGGAATGCCGCGCGTGCTGATTTCATGTGAAAAAAGTCAACAATCCGATGTCCGTTTCCGCCGCAAAATTCGCAAATTGTTTTGTTTTTTGCAGGTCGTGAATTCGCGTCGAATTTGTCGACTTCCATGGGGTCGGCGAACGTGGTTGAAGCCGAGCGATCCCCTTGTCGTGATCCGACGACGTGGGGCCGTCGTGTTCCGGAGTTGACCAAGTCAAAACGCTCCGCGGCCGATACGATTTCGCTGTAGCTGCTGCAATTCGCTGCTGCAACCTGGCGCCGAATGTCTGTTTTCAGCCCTGCGATGTAGGACTGAATTTTTTCGCCCTCTGTAATGTCGGGAATGCGATTATAAAATTCCTCCATCTGCTGCGTGTATTGCGCGACACTCCCGAATTGCCTATGGTGATGTAATTTTTCGCGCGCAATATAAGTGGAGTTAATCGGCTCAAAACGTTTGAGAAGGTCTGCCCGGAACTGCTGCCACGTGGCTTCGCCCTGGAAAATGCTACTGTTGCTTCCGAGCCACTCGAGATCTGGACCGCGCATCAATGTTGTCGCGAGACGAATTTTCTCGCCGTCGTACTCCGTTGTCGACCATCCGATCGCCGCGAAATAAATTTCCATCGTCGCGAGCCACCGCCTGACGTCGGATTTTCGATCGCTAGGGTCGAACGATTCCGGCGAGCGAAGTTTCGGAACCTCGAACTGACGCTGCGACTGCTGCGAAGTCGTCGAAGCAGGAATGTTCATGGTCGAGAGGAGCCGCGTAACGCGCTGCAGTTCGTTTCGCAGCTGCTCGTTCTCCAATCGCGACCTTTCAGTCGTCGCTCGCATCTCCGCTTCCATCTTGGCGATTTGCGCGAAGAGCTGCTGCGTAACGTCGTTGGTCGCCGACGAACCCATCCTGTTCAAAAACCACGCGAGGGGGTTAATTCGAAAAGCGCGGAACTGGTACTTACCAGAAATCGGCGTCGAATTAGTCGCCCCCGGCGGTTTTTCGAGGCGATTTTTTCCGCGACCGCTGCTTAGCCGAGAGTCGTCGAGTGAGAACGGCTCTGATTACCAAGTGTCACAGGATCGAATTCTCAATCGAAACTTGTCACTAAAACTGGATACAAGGCCTATTTATACTCAGAAAGTACAAGGATAAACGAGATAAAACGAACCTTCGGGAACACACCCTTCCCGATACTACAATCACAAGTGCGCATAAGCACGCAAGGCTATTGGCACTTGGGATTACGCCCAGATTACATCGTGTACACCACTGTCGGCGCTGTTGGTGCCGTATAATAAGTATGTCGGTGGGAAAAGTATAAAATAAGAGAAATAAATAGAAGGCTCTAGAAAATAGAATAGTAGGCCGATTAAGATGAGATAAAGACCAAAATAAAGAGGAGAAAAGGGAGAATAGGATAACAGAAAAATATAATAGTGATAAAATATTATAACGGGGACGTCCTCTCACACTAGGGGCAGACGCCGCACCGACCGACTCAAGACCAAGAAGGCCGGCCGCAGCAGCATAGACAACAGAGGGCAACAGGGGGGAAGGGGAACACCCCTCAAAGATGGGGGTGCGAGGGTCACCACGAGAGGCTCCTACAGCGACTATGCTCTTTTCTGCTGCTAGGAGGGCCTTCTCGAGGAGGTCAACAGTGAGAGTGGTGGGACAGACTGAAAGGAAGTGGTCCCTGACTACACGAAGGGAGTCAGGGAGGCGGGTGACTATGTAATAGAGAGTGATGTACATGGGGGGGGGGTTCTTGGCGCAGAACTCAGCAGGAAGCCTGGCGCGGTAGCGAGTGTTACCAGTGCGGAGGTGTGTAATGAGGTCTGCGACTGTGGGAAAGGCAGCAAGGTCAGGGAAAAGGTACGGTAGCATGAGGCGGCTCAGTGCAGCAGTGGCAGGGGAAGAGTAGCGCGCAACTACAGCGTCGTACAAGGTCTGAGCACTCTTGTACTGACTAAAGTGCGCGCGCTCAGTGGTAGGCAGGTGGCGACGCACAGCAAGACGTGCAGCAGCATCGCGGGTGGCCCACTGAGAGCGAACAGTGGGGTCAGCATCAGCAGCAGGGGCAGGAGAGGCGCCAGAGGTGAGGTCAAAGAGAGAAAGACCGTCCGCCCTATCGCATTGTAAGAAAAGCTGCATGTTGTCGACCCAGACCTCAAAGTCAATGGCTCAACCCTCAGCGTCAAAAGCGAGGACACTAGGGGTAGCCATGACAACGGTAGACTAGCAGTGCAAGCAGTAGGGGAAGGGCACGCAGTGATAGAGGGGCTGTGCTCACCGGACAGGGCTGCTAGGGCGGCTCGGCTGTAGGGCGGCCCGGCGGCTCGGCTGCTGGGAGGCGCAGCTGAACAGCTGCTCGGCTGGTGGGCGGCCGGGCGGCTTGGCTGCGGCGCGGCTCGGCGGCAAGGCGGCTCGGCTCCTCTGGTACAGGGCGGCTCGGTGGTGCTACTGCAGGGCGGCGCGGCGGTCGGCGGCTCGGGCGTGCAGCTGCAGGACGGTGCGGCGGTCGCAGGTTTAGGGCAGCGGGGCCGCAGCAGACGGGCGGTGGGGCCGCGAGAGTAGGGCGGCGGAGCCGCGAAGTGGGGCTGCGGGGCCGCTAAAGCAGGGCGGCGGGGCCGCGACAGCTGGGGCGGCGGGGCCGCTAAAGCAGGGCGGCGGGGCCGCGACAATTGGGGCGGCGGGGCCGCGACAGTAGGGCGGCGGGGCCGCTAATGCAGGGCGGCGGGGCCGCGACAGTAGGGCGGCGGGGCCGCGACAGCAGACGGGCGGCGGGGCCGCGAGAGTAGGGCGGCGGGGCCGGTAGAGTAGGGCGGCGGGGCCGCGAAGTGGGGCGGCGGGGCCGCGACAGTAGGGCGGCGAGGCCGCGATACTAGGGTGGCGGGGCCGCAAAAGCAGGGCGGCGGGGCCACGATAGTAGGGCGGCGGGGCTGCGACAGTAGGGCGGCGGGGCCGCGACAGTAGGGCGGCGGGGCCGCTAAAGCAGGGCGGCGGGGCCGCGACAGTAGGGCAGCGGGGCCGCTAGGGGAGGGAGGGCCGCTAGGGCGGCTCGTCGAGGTAATAGCCCGAGGCGCGACTCGGGATGAGCGCGCTTCGGGCAGAAAAAAAAATTTTCGAAGTGGTGGGCCCTAGGCACAGTTCCCACAGGGGAACCTGCTCGATACCATGAGAAGAGTTGAGCAAGAATGAATGAATTATGAATGAAGTGAGTACAAGTACTAACCCTAATTGGGTTGTACCCCTTGTGAGCTAAGGCGCCTTGGAGCAGAGGAGGGGAGGGAGTCTGGAAGGCATGGAAACGCCAACAACCAGTAAAGATCAGGCCCACTACGACAAGACTCACTGCTCGCCTCACCTCACTGACCCTCAGCGAGTCACACTATCCATCGGGCTCGGATGAATGAGGATAGTACAGCAACGGATTGCCCAATACTAATTCAGGGGAAGATACAGGGGGTAGCAGTAAAGATCTTTATAGACGGAGGAGCAAGTTAAAGTTTAGTTAATACAGCAATTGCACAGAACCTGCAACTGACGCTTAGCTGATGTTTATAAGAGATCGACGCGCGCTTAGTTGATGGCACGCCACTGGCCATACGGGAGAAAGTGAGAGATTGAAATTTCGATGCACGCGGAACTTTGGGTTTATACAGGATATGCTCGCAAAGATACTGGATGGGCACGATATTTTACTGGTGCGTGATTGGCTGCGAAGCTACAACCCACAAATTGACTGGACGGCGAGTAGTTGCACTGTGCGAAGTAGTGGTGGAAGAACTACCTCGTAGGCTGTCACCCTAGTCTACAACGGTCCACGTCAACGCCATCACAATGAAATTAGCTGTCACCGCTAGAGCTGACGTGTACGCAGTGGATATCATGTTGGTAAGAGAAGAGGAGCAACCGAGTTATGTTCTTAAACTATTGGCAGCCGTACTGCCCGAGTTATAGGAATTACTGAAACGGTACCCAGAGATTTTTCCGAACAACTTACCGGAGGGACTGCCACCTCAGTCAACACATGGTGTCAAAGAACGAGCTCTAAGAGTAATTGAGAGTTGAACGGGGCCTAGGCTTAGTAGCCTAGGCCAAGGAGAAGTCGAGTGAGTTGTGCCAAGACAGGGTATCGAGAAAGTTGGGAATGAGTATTTCACTATAGGTTTGCAAGAACATATAGCAAATGAACAAAGAAGGTGCACCACCTAACAAAGTTTATAATAACTACACTAACTACAACTAAAGGCAGTTACAGATATATTCTAACACATGGCCACTGTATAGAATTAGAATAGGGGGCACAGCCAACCGTACAGCGCCAGTTCAGACTGACACAGCCTGAAGCAATTAGATTATCTGTTAGAGAAAACAATCATTTGGCCGAGCTCGTCACCGTTCGCCGCACCAATACTCTTCACACCAAAGAAAGTTGGAGGGTTTCACACGTGTATCGACTACCGCACACTAAACAGGGTAATAGTCAAGTACAATATCCCATCCCCTGCGCCGACAAACTGATTGATAGGGTTTTTCGTCGTGCATTATATCCTTGTACTGCTCCAAGACCTCCTTCACTGCTGCAGGTAGCGCTGTGTTTAGCTTCTCCTCTTCTGATGCTGCCATAACCAAGTAACCCGTGTTACTCTCGTTCACTGTCTGTTCGAACCATGCCAGTGTTGTTTCAGGATAGCTCCCTGTATCTGTCCTGCTTCGCAGCTCCACACGTTTCCCGTTCTTGTAGATGCACGCCTATTAACTTAGTCGATCTCAGGGTTGAACCTGAGAAAACTGAAACGAGAATGATGTACTAAGGAATGAAAGTGGTACAAATATGCAACCCTAGAAATGTGTACCCCATATAGGCTACCCCACTACAGCCTACACAACATTATAATTTGACACACCCCCATTAGCAAAGTGGGGGAGAACAAGGGGTCACAGGACCAGTCAAGCAAAGCAAAGCAAAGCTCAGGGTGGATCACAAAGTAACCACACATTCCGAGCACAAGTTCAAGGCCAGAAGGCCAGTTCAAATGCAGGAGCACATATATACATAAAAGGCTAAACAAGCAAGAGCAAGAGTATATATATGTGAAAGTACAAGCAAGGTCAAGAAGTGAGGAAGTGAGGCAAGATAGGCACAACACCAAACTAAGTACAGAAGCGCTGATGATCACAAGGCGCAAGTGCCTTAGTGAAGATATCAGCAGTGTTGGCCTCAGAGGCCACGTACGCAAGTCGCAACTGACCACACTGCTGCAGCTCACAAGTAAGAAAGTAGCAGAGAGCAATGTGCTTCGTTCTGTGCTCCAGGCGCTGCTCCCGACACAAGGCCAGCATGGCCTTGTTGTCTACGTACAGCACTGGAGAAAACGAGGCGGCTCTCCAGGTGAGCCAGCAAAGCTCCTGTGCAGCTATGGCCCCTGCGTAGATCTCAGCCTAAAAACTCGAGCCGAGAACAGAACACGAGCGAGTAGCCCGCCAGGAAACAGAGCCGGAACCAAGGCTGAAGGTGTAACCCTGTGACGACCGCTGTGTAGCCTGGTCGTCAACCCAAGAAGCGTCTGCGTGCCCAGTGAGGACCACTGGACTCTTCCCTCCAAGCACTAGCCCCATGCCCGACGTACTGCACAAGTAGCGCAACACCCTCTTCGCTGCAGCCATGTGCTCCGGTCTGTGTCTCCCAGGAGCAACATAGCATGCAAGAATGCTAAGAGGGTATGCAAGGTCAGGTCGTGTGCAGGTCATCAAGTACATGAGGCAGCCAACCAGCTCTGGGTATGGGCCACTCGACTCTACAAACTCATCCGGAGGCAGAGCTGAGAGCGAGTGGTGAGTAGGCAGAGGAGTGGCCTGAGGCGAGGAGTATGTGAAGCAGAAGCGCTGAAGGACCTGCTGCACCATGTGTGACTGAGTCCGTGTAATAGTGCGGCGTGCTCTGTCCCGGGTGATCTGCAAGCCAAGGTAGCTGCGCAGTTCACCCAGGTCTGTACACCTGTGTCTCTTCTGCAACTCAGACTTTACGTGGGCGAGTCCAGCAATGTCAGCAGTGGCAAAGACCAAGTCGTCGACGTACACGAGGATGTAGAACGGCGGCAAAGAGGTGTCGGTGCGCACAAACAGCGACGGGTCAGCAGTAGAGGGAGCAAACCCAAGAGCCGCAAGCGTAGTCCTCAATGTGTCGTGCCACTCACGCGGTGCCTGGCGGAGACTGTAGACTGGCCGCCGGAGGCTCCACTGGGTGCCAGGAGGAAAATTCCCAGTGAAGCCAGGTGGGCAGCGCAGCCAGATCTCCTCGTGCAGGCTACCCTGCAAGAAAGCAGTGCTGAAGTCAAGAGAGTGAAGCTCGTAGTCGCGCTGAGCGGCTGTGTGCAGCAGTACCCGAAGAGTGGTCATCTTCGGGGTGGGAGAGAAGGTCTGAAAGTAGTCAACTCCCTGCCGCTGACTGAAGCCACGAGCCACGTACCGCGCCTTGAAGACAAGTGGAGAACCTGGCGGCCGCTTCACCCTGAAGATCCATATGCCACTGACGATGTTCGCCCCAGGTGGGGGAACCGCGTCAACGTAGGTGCCAATGGACTTCCAGGAAGCCATCTCTGCATCCATAGCTGCTTGCCACTGAGAGGAGTAGGGACCCTCTACGGCCTCCGCGTAAGAGCACGGAGTCACGATGTAAAGTGCATCTGGGTCTCCCTCAGGGGTAAGCAGTACAGACACGAGATGAGGTGAAGCAGCAGCCAGACACTTGAACTCCTCCTTCTTGTCCTCAAGGACGTCCGTGCCAAGAGCACACTCATCCCCGACAGACAGAGGACAGACAGACGCAGACTCAGCAACAAGACTAGCAGCGTAGTCTAGACGACAGCGAGCAGCTAAGTCGCCGAGCTCAACAACTAGAGCAGACACAGCAGTGGACTCAAAGGAGGGGTGAGTGACGACAGTAGCAAGGAGACGCGTGACAGTAGGAGTGGCAGCACGAAGAGAGTCCGATTTCGGGTTGGCAAGGAGAGGAAGAGAGGACGCAGGAGGAGAAGGCAAAGGGACACGCAGAGGAGCAATGGACGGACATAGAGACATCCGGTGCATGCCAAGGACAGGAGGAGGACGCTGACGCGAACCGCGACCACTAGTGCGAGCAGCAGGAACAGGTGACGCAGGACAAGACGGAGGCTCACGACGCTCAGCAAGACCTCCAGTAGGACCAGTGTAGGGAGAAGGAGCATGCAGTGGGGAGGCCGGCTGGAACTTTGACTGGGACAGGACAGGCGGTGGACACTCTAAGGGAGGAGGAGGACCAAGAACCTGCTAAAGGAGCGGAACGAAGTACGGCCGAGGCCGCGCGGCAACTCCAACCACAGCAGGGACAGCACCAGCACCCCCAGCGGCAGCACTTGCGCCAACAGCACCTCCAGCTGCAGTACCTCCAGCAGCACCAGTAGCACCCGCAGCAGGACTGCCGCCAGGACTGACAGCAGTAGTCTCAGCGCCAACACCCTCGGCAGCTCCAGCTCCAGTCGTACCCACAGGCCAACCGCTCCAACACTCCCAGGACGAGCACCTCCGGGATCGGCAGTACCAGCACCCTCAGCAGCCGAAGAAGTTCCAGCTCCAGCAGTACGCCTCCAGCACTGGACAAACCACTCGCGCAGCTCCTGTGAAGAGAGTGGCTCCCCCCGAGACGAAGCACCCGGAGGACCTCCAGGCCCAGCACCGCCAGACGCCACACGAGCAGGCCCAGCTGCCGCCGGCTCCGCACCCCCAAGCTCTCTCAGAATCCCAACCACTAGACCATTGGGATAAAAGGGCTTGTTTCAGTAGCGGGTCAGTGCGCCCATAACCCCCCAGGCAAATGTGCCTGTAACCCTTCCCTAGGATCGATCGGGGATCACCAGTGGACCTCTGACACCCCCCCGCACTGGGATGCCCGAAGTGCATACACCGGGATTCGAACCCGAGACCTTCGCTCTGGATACCATCTCAGAATCCCAACCACTAGACCATTGGGATAAAAGGGCTTGTTTCAGTAGCGGGTCAGTGCGCCCATAACCCCCCAGGCAAATGTGCCTGTAACCCTTCCCTAGGATCGATCGGGGATCACCAGTGGACCTCTGATAAGCTCAGCAGCTCCCGACGTGGCACCCCCAGGGTCTGCACCTCCACACGTAGCACCCCCAGGCTCAGCACCCCCAAGCGTAGCACCCTCAGGCTCAGCACCCCCAGTCTCAGCACCCCCAGGCTCAGCACCCCCAGTCGCAGCACCCCCAGTCTCACCACCCCCAGGCGCAGCACCCACACGCTCAGCACCCCCAGAGTCAGCACCCCCAGGCTCAGCACCCGCAACAACACCAGAGTCACCAGTAACCTCGACAGGCTTGACTGCGTCTACCTGGGACACACCTGAAGGGGCAGGACCCTGAGGGGGGAGGGGTTCTACCTGGGTAGGACCTAGCACAAGGAAGAGCGGTGGCGGGGGGAGGGACGGAGTGCGGTAGGGGAAGAGGCGGTAGTAGGGGACCGACTCGTCAAACATGACGTCATGGGAAGATAGAACACGACGAGAGGTGGGGTGGTAGAACTGCCACCCTGTCGCGTGAGGGGGGAAGCCAAGGAAGACCTAAGGAGCAACACGAGGGGACAGCTTGTCCGTAGACAAGTCGCGGACAAACGCCCGAGATCCCTAGACACGGAACGCAGACGCATCGCCTACCTTCCTCGTCCACAGCAAAGCTGGGGAGGTCTCCGGCATGGAGACCCTGGGGTGAAGGTTGATCTGATGCGCCGCGTACCGAACTGCAAACGGCCACAGAAAATGGGGGGCAACCGCATGCATCATGGACGTACGGGCGACGTCCATGACCATGCCAATGCGGCGCTCAGCAATCCCATTTTGCTGTGGAGAGTTCGGAAGCGTAAAGGTCTAGCGGATGCCTCATGCACGGCAGTAGGCTCGCAGAAGGCCAGAGGAGAACTCTCCGCCTCGGTCAGAGTGCAGACGCAGAACAGGAAAGTCCGAGCCAAAGCTCCTCCTGAGCTGGAGACAAGCTGCGCAGATCTAGTTGATCAACACCTCAGTGACATCACCCTTGCTGCGCAAGGGGAAGACTGTGGTTTAACGCGAGTAGTTGTTAACCACCAGTAGGAAGTAGCGCTCGTGACCCTGTCCACGGACGCGGGCCGGGCCCCACACGTCCATGTGAAGCGTCTGCAGTGGGGCCTCTGTCGGGGGAAACTCAGAGGAGTGAGGGGCAGCCCGCAGCCGCCCCTTGACACAGGGGACGTAGGAAGGGCCAGGCCCCGGAGGAAGGGGAGGGAGGGACCGGGGAAGACCAGAGACAAGGACACGGGAGGCCATGCCTCGAAGACGAGGTAGGGAGGGGTGACCAAGGCGGTGGTGCCACAGGAGAGTATCGTGAGACCGGAGGCGACACGAGCAGGGGGCAGACTCAGGACCAGACCTGGACGCTGCAGCAAACACCTGACCCGACGCAGCTACCTGACCAGACGCAGGGATAGGAGGAGACTCAGTGGTCAGGATGTACAGTCTCGACCCTGGGCGACGCGTAAACGTGGCCAGGTGCCAGCCTTTGCGAGCGTAAGAGCAGTGGGTCACGCGCTGACTCGCAAGAGTAAATTGGTGAGCCCCCGCATCCTGTAGGTCAGCACCACTCACCAAGTTTGTAGAGAACGAGGGGACGTAAAGACCAGACAAGGTGCCAGAGGGGGCAGCCGGACACCCAGGAGGACAGTGGAGAAGTGAGAAAGAACAGGACCCCCAGAGGGGTCTTCCAGCGAGACTGCAACCAGCCGACCAAGCGGCGTGAGTGTGGTGCGGTCTCAAAAGAAGGAGCGAGAAGCCCCTGAGTCAAGTGTGAAGGTGAGGGAGGCCGAAGCTGGCGCGGTACCTGAGAGCGCAGACTTATAGCACCTGAGGACGCAGACGCATTGGCACCTAGAGCAGCAGCCTCACTGGCACGTAGAGCAGCAGCCTCACCATAACCTAGAGCAACAGTCTCAATGCTCGGGTCCGGCGAGAAACACCGGTAACAGTCACCCTCATCACTAATAGTCACAGCATACATGGCAGCAAGAAAAGCATCAAAGTCAAGATCATAGATAGCTTCACCCGCCCTAGATACCTCACCCCAGCGGGGGATCTCACTGGCGTCCGGGAACTGGTGACGCCAAGCGTGCGTCAGGCGGCCAAAGCAGCTCTGGGTGGGATGTGCAACCCCACACTGCTCACCCGCGCGGTCGCTGGTGCGTAGGACGTAGGTGCACGGACCAGTACCCCCAACACGCTGACGTGCAGCGTACCACTCACGGAGCTGCTGAGGTGGGAGGATGTCCCGAGAACGCTGCTGCTGGCGCTGACCACCACCGTAGCCGCTCCGCTGCGTAGCGCCACTCTGACCAGCTCCACCTCCTCCACCACCGCCACCCCCACTCCCTCCGCCGCCTCCACCGCCGCCTCCACCACCCCCGCTAGCTCCTCTCGCGCCCCTGCCCCCCTTGCCCTTGCCAGAGCAGTGTCTCTCGCTAGGGGCAGACGCCGCACCGACCGGCTGAAGACCAACGAGGTCGGCCGCAGCAGCAGAGGCGAGAGAGGGCAAAGGGGGGGAAGGGGAACACCCCTCAAAGATGGGGGTGCGAGGGTCACCACGAGAGGCTCCTATAGCGACTATGCTCTTCTCCGGTACTAAGAGGGCCTTCTCGAGGAGGTCAACAGTGAGAGTGGTGGGACAGACTGAGAGGAAGTGGTCCCTGACTACACGAAGGGAGTCAGGGAGGCGGGTGACTATGTAGTAGAGAGTGATGTACATGCGGGGGGGGGTTCTTGGCGCAAAAATCAGTAGGAAGCACAGCGCGGTAGCGAGTGTCACTAGTGCGGAGGTGCGTAATGAGGTCAGCGACTGTGGGAAAGGCAGCAAGGTTAGGGAAGAGGTACGGTAGTTGAGGCGGCTCAGTGCAGCAGTGGCAGGGGAAGAGTAGCGCGCAACTACAGCGTCGTACAAGGTCTGAGCAGTCTTGTACTGACTAGAGTGTGCGCGCTCAGTGGTAGGCAGGTGGCGACGCACAGCAAGACGTGCAGCAGCATCGCGAGTGGCCCACTGTGAACGAACACCAGAAGTGAGGTCAAAGAGGGAGAGATCGTCTGCCCTATCGCACTGTAGGAAAAGCTGCAGGTCATCTACCCAGACGTCAAAGTCAATGGCCCGACCCTCAGCGTCAAAAGTGAGAACACTGGGGGTAGCCATGACAGGAGTAGACTAGCAGCGCTAACTGTAGGGCAGGGGCAGTGCAGTGAGAGAGGCGCTGCTCTCACCAGACAAAGTGGTTCGGGCAGCTCGGCAGCACAGCAGCTCGGCAACACGGCGGCTCGGGCGACTCGGGCGGCTCGGCAGCAACTGCGGCTCGGCGGCACCCGCGGCTCGGCTCCTCAGCTGCTCAGGCGGCTCGGGCGGCTCGGGCGGCTCGGGCGGAACGGGCGGCTCGGGTTGCTTAGCAGTGCGGGAGGCTCAGCTGCGTAGGGCGGCAGGGCTGCTGGTAGGGTGGCCGGGCTGCAGGTAGGGCGGCGGGGCCGCTGGTAGGGCGTAGAGCCGTAGGTAGGGCGGCGGGGCTGCTGGTAGGGCGGCGGGGCCGCTGGTAGGGCGGCGGGGCCGCTGGTAGGGCGGCGGGGCCGCAGGTAGGGCGGCGGGGCCGCAGGTAGGGCGGCGGGGCGAGGCCGTAGGTAGGGCGACGGGGCCGGGTCGAAGGTAGGGCGACGGGGCCGAGGCCGGGGCGCAGGTAGGGCGACGGGGCCTGGGTCGGAGGTGGGGCGACGGGGCCGGGGTCGCAAGTAGGGTGACGGGGCCGGGGCGTAGGTAGGGCGACGGGGCTAGGGCCGGGGCCGCAGGTATGGCGGCGGGGCGAGGGTCGCTGTTGGGGTGACGGGGCCGGGGCGCAGGTAGGGCGACGGGGCCGGGGAGCAGGTAGGGCGACGGGGTCGGGGCGCAGGTAGGGCGACGCGGCCGGGGCACAGGTAGGGCGACGAGGTCGAGGCGCAGGTAGGGCGACGAGGCCGAGGCTCAGGTAGGGCGGCCGGGCCGGGGCCGTAGGTAGGGCGACGGGGTCGCTAGGGCGACGAATCAAGGGCCGCTAAGGCGGCTCGACGTGGCCACTAGGGCGGCTCGACGAAGTCAGAGAGGGGAGCACGACTCGGGCAGAGCGCGTTCCGAGCAGGAAAAAAAAACTTTCGACTTGGTGAGCCCTAGGCACAGTTCCCACGAGGGAACCTGCTCGATACCATGAGAAAACTGAAACGAGAATGATGCACTAAGAAATGAAAGTGGTACAATATGCAACCTTAGAAATGTGTACCCCATATAGGCTACCCCACTACAGCCGACACAACATTATAGTTTGACAGAACCGCTTCAGGAAATCTCGCCCCCTGATGAAATCTAGACCTTAGATATTCGTGATTACCAACGTCGGCTTCCACCTCAGCGCCCCTCTGTGCAGCTGCAGTGATGCTTCGCCGTGGATGGGAAGTTTCGTACCGTCCACCATCGTTGCTACGAACTTGGTCTTCTCTGAAGGTTCCCCATTTTTCTCCAACGCCGCGTAGTCACATACTGAGTGAGATGCACCGCTGTCCACCAAAGCATGGAGGCGTCGTCCTTTGCATAACACCTCGAGAAGTAGTGGTTCATGCTGTGCTAAGTAGCCAAAGAGGGTCTCATTAATAGGATCATAGGGTACATCAAAGATATTACCAACCCTATTTCCTATACCTGACTAAGCAAATTCCAACTTCACCTGAGGGGTAGGAGGATTTTTCCGAGGCTTGTACAACTTCTCATGAGCCTGGAATTTTCCTCTAAGCCTTTGCAGCTGTGTAGGCTTCACTTGTGGGCAACGAGTAGCCTTAACAGTGGGCTGCGGGGAGAGAATGTTAACTCCACGGAACGCATGACCATTTTCTACGCTCGGTAGTACTTTGCCCAACTTCTCATGTACGTGAATAGTCTCTAAAGGCTTGAAAACCATGAGAAGCGATGTTTTTCATTAGAGTATTTTTACAGGATACTTTTAACAAATTCTTACTTTCGTGGGTGTTCTGCTGGAGTTTCCGAGTCGGTGCAGAATCTTTTTTTCGCGAAGCCTCCATTCGCCTCTGTGATTTCCTCTGGTGCCGGCCGATCGTGACGTTTTATATTCGCGCCATCATTTTCTCCTTTTTTCACCCGCTACAAAGTCGCGTCGTCGTCCTTTTTCGCTTTTCAGATCTTTACGCGATCGCCAGGTCCAGGCATGAGCAAGGGGCGAACACGAACGTGTTCGGGTTTGCCCCTGCACGAACATCGTTGTTCGGCGAACCAAACGCTGTCCGGTTCGGCAAACACCTTTAGCAATATACGGTGTTCGCTGTTCACCTTTGAAGGCAAGCATCTTAGTGTTGGAGGCGAACACTGTCAGCGGGAGTTGTTGTTGGCCCCGTCCTCGCTTGGGCGGAGCCATCTTCGTGGTTGGGTGTACGGGAGGTACAGCCAACTTGCAGCAGTGGGCGATGCCGACTTGGGCGAGCTCGTCGACGGGGTTGGTCGACTTGCACGGGGCCACTGCAATGCCGCCGACTTGGGAAGCCGGTGGCCGACTTCAAATGGTGGTCGGCGATGTGGCATGTCGACGTGGAAGTCGGCGCCGACTTGCAAGGTCGCCAACTTGCAAGGTCACCGACTTGCAAGGTCACCAACTTGCAAGGTCGTCGACTTGCAAGGTCGCCGACTTCAAGATGTCGGCCCGGAAGTCGGCATCGATGTAGAAGGGGCGCCGACTTGGTGACGCCGACTTCGGGTAGCCGACTTGGGTGGTCGGCTGACGACTTTGCTGGTCGACGTGGATCTGGTCGACCAAGAGTGACGTCGACCTAGAGCTGGTCGACCAGGGGTGTGGTCCACCTGGTGAGTTCGACTAGAGGTGGCCGTCGACTTGGGAGGTCGAGAGGCACATACAGGAGCACCTGGTCGATGTGGTTGCCCAGTCGACCAGGTTACCTGGGTGACGAGGTTCTGCGAAGAGTGGGATGGTCGCCCTGGTGAAGTTGGCGAGTCCGACCTCTATGGTGGTATCCCGAGGTCGATGTGGCTGATCAGATGCAGTCGTCAGTGCTAGGTTGACTTGGTGTGTGCGCTATGCAGGTAACAAGGCTCCGCACGCCAATCATCTGCGAGCACCTGTGAAGCGGGTGGTGTGATGCTGTTCTGCGCGAGCAACGCTGGCACGCCGTCAACCTGCAACGTTGGCACGCCATCGACTTTGGACTGCTATTGCGCAGTCGACCAAGTCGTGCTGGAACGCAGTCGACCATGCTGTGCTGGCAGTCGACCGACCTGAATGCTAGCTCTGATGTAGTCTAGCCATGCCAACTTCAGTGTACCATTGTTGTTAACTTTCTCTAGTAAAAACTCTTGTCAAACCTGCCCTGTGAACTAGCAAGCAGTGTGTGCACTAGGAAAACGAGTAAGGACCAACGAACGCAGAGATCAGACGAGCACCTGTGCCTAGCCCGTACTCTAGCTCCCGTTGTAGTAGTTATCTATGGTAGGAGCCATAGGTGAGGCAGGGGTGGTGGACACCCTGGAGGCACGGCTAGAGAACGCAAGGAGAAAGCACGAGGCCAACGAGTATGGCGACCTGCCTTGGGCCGTCGTCGAGGCTGGACTCCGCACCATGTGGGCGACGGAGCACCCTTCTCGACCTGACTCTCCTCGACCGGTACACGACAAATTCGGCATCGACATGGGCATCAACGGTGGTGGTGGTCAAGTCGGTGGCAGTGCGGGAGGCACGTCAAAGCATCGAGGTGTGATACACGCCGGTGAAGCCGGCGGCATTCAGGCGCAAGGGGTGCAGTCGTCGACGGCTGCAGGCTCCTCGCAGGGTGACGTCGGAGGTCGACGAAGCGGATTGTCGCCGATGTTGGTGACCTAGGTGACGGCGGGCGGGATTGCACCGAGCTACGGCTACTTCAAGTTTACGCCGGACAGGATCTTGGTCACCCCGCCGCTCGTTTGTCGAACAGACGATCTCACCTGGAAGGAAGCCATCGAGCCCCAGCTGGAGATGCTGGGCAGATCGGCTTCGCCCCAGGGAGCGTGGCGACGCCGGAAGAGAACCACGCCGACTTGCGTGCGGAGTTCCGCGCCGTGCAGCTCTTGACCTTCACGGTCATCTCGCGGTGCTGCTCGCCAGGCGTAGAGATCGTCCTGAAGTGGTGCCGAGAGTACCTCGACGCCGGCCACCGGGCGTGGCACTTCATCGAGTCAACCTACGAAGTCACCGGCGACTTGTTCATCGCCCGGCTGGAGGGGCAGCTGACGCAACTGCGTATGGGCAACAAGGAAACGGCGACCGACTACTGCAACCGAGCCCGGCGAATTCTTGCCACCATCCGGATGGTCGGCGCGCAGTACTCGACGGCGTCGTACGTCACCCACGTCATGCAGGGACTCTCGAGCAGCTACAACCTTCTGAAGAGGCTGTGAATGGCGCCGAGCACGAGGACGACGCTCAATGAGGACAACTTGACCTCGTACATCCTGCAAGACGAGGCGATGCAGGAGGCAAAGCGGTCCCAGGAGCTCTTGGTGCAGGCAAACTACGTCGCCCCGGCGAAGCAAGGAGATCAACCGGGGCAGTGCGGACAGTCTGGCGTCAGTGGTAGCAATGGCTGGAAGCCGGCCAGGGAAGTCGACAAGAAGAAGTCGACCAAGGACAGCGGCCAAGGAGGAGGAGGTCGACGTCAGGAGTGCTGGCTGTGCGGCGACCCCGACCACCTCTCCTTCGAGTGCCCCGACCGTAGTGACTCTGAGAACGACAATGCCAAGGGAGGTCGTGGAGATCTGGCACTCGTCGTCCTCATCGTGGAGGAAACAAGCCGCGCAAGGAGAAGTAGTCAACGACGTCGACCTCGGCGAAGGACGCCGACTCCTTTGCTGGCGGCAAGGCGCGGGACGACAAGACGGCGTCGTGCTCGCTGTTCGGCGTCATCGAGCCGGCCGTCTCGCTGGCGTCGGAGGCCGGGGAGGACTTCCAGGCGGTGGCGGCAGCTGTGCAGGCAAACTCGGCGGTGGTCCTGCTCGATAGCGGCTGCTCCCACCACCTAATGGGGACGAAGGAAGTCTTCGTTGACCTGCAGCCGAGCGTCTCCATCAAGCACGTGCGCGGCTTCAATGAGGCGCTGCAGGACATCCAGGGCCGCGACACTGTCTGTCAAACATTATATGCGTTGTTATTGTGTAGGCTATAGTGGGTTAGCCTTTAGGGGGAACACAAAGTTAGGGTTTGCAATTTGTAATCCAACCCTCATAGTGCAATCACTTCTCTCGCATTCTAACATGGTATTATGAGCCTAGGCTAGGAACCTAGGACCGTTCCTAAGGGCCCACCGTTTCCGCTCGGAGCGCCCTCGTGCGCCTTGCTCCTAGTGCGCCGCCCCTTAGAGGCCCCGTCGGCCCCATCGACCTCGCTTAGAGGCCCCGTCGGCCCCACGTGCCGCCCCTTAGTTGGCTCCGTCGACCTCACGCGCTGCCCCTTAGCGGCCCCGTCGACCTTACGCGCCGCCCCTTAGCGGGCCCCGTCGACCTCACACGCCGCCCCATAGCGGCCCCGCTGGCCCCGTCGACCCGTGCGCCCGTCCCTTAGCGGCCCCGCTGGCCCCGTACACCCGTGCACCCGCCCCTTAGCGGCCCCAGCTGGCCCCGTCGACCACATGCGCCCGCCCCTTAGCGGCCCCGCTGGCCCCGTCGACCCCGTGCGCCCGCCCCTTAGCGGCCCCGCTGGCCCCGTCGACCCCGTGCGCCCGCCCCTTAGTGGCCCCGTTGGCCCCGTCAACCCCAAGCGCCGCCCCTTAGCGGCCCCCAGCTGGCCCCGTCGACCCGTGCACCCGCCCCTTAGCACCCCGTCGCGACACACACGGCCCTGCCAGAATGAGCAGCCCAGCCCGAACCGAGCCGCCCGACCCGAACCGAGCCGCCCGAGCCGAGCCGCCCAGCCCGAACCGAGCCGCGCCACCTGAACCCAGCCGCGCCGCCCTACCTGAGCCGAGCCGCCCTACCTGAACTGAGCCGCGCCGCCCGTCGTGGACTGAGCCGCCCTACCTGACTCGCTGCCTACTGTTTCTAGGGTGCTACTACTGCTACTATGGCTAGCCCTCGTCTGCTAGCTTTCGATGCGGAGGGCCGCCCAGTGAAGTTCGATACCTGGCTAGATGACCTACACCTCTTCCTACAGCTCACTGCCAAGGAGGACATCTCACTGTACGATCACGCCCTAGGCCATGCTACTGCTCCTACTGCTACTGCTGACAACACTGCCCGCTCAAAGTGGCATACTCGTGACGCCCACGCCTGCTTCGCTATTCGCAACTCCCTGCCAATAGACGAGCGCGAGCACTTTGGCCAGCACAAGACTGCACAGGCACTGTACACCGCTGTCGTTGCCCGCTACTACTCACCTGCCTCTGCTGCGCTAGGCCCTCTCTCACTCCCCTACTTGTTTCCCGACCTGGTCTCGTTCCACACAGTTGCTGACCTCATCACGCACCTCCGTACTAGTGAGGCCCGCTTTCGTGCCGCCATGCCCGACGAGTTTCTTGCCACCAACCCCCCCCCCCCCCCCGCTCTGGCTCACTCTCTACCACCTAGTCACCCGCCTCCCTGACACTCTGCGTGCTGTCAGGGACCAATTCCTAGCTTTTGCTATTGACCTCCTTGGTGCTGAGAAGGTCGGGGCTGCGTCTGCTTCAAGCGGACGCCGCAACGGCAAGGGCAAAGGGGGTAAGGGCGGCGGAGGTGACGGCGGGGGAGGCGGTGGTGGGGGTGGTGGCGGCGGTGGGGGTGGTGGCGGGGCTGGTGGAGCTAGTGGCAGCGGTGGGGGTGGTGGTGGCAACGGCGGGGGCGGTGGCAGGGGCGGGGGCGGTGGTGGGGGCGGCGGTGGACGCGGTGGTGGCAGGGGAGGAGGTGGTCGAGGCGGTGGTGGCGGTGGTGGTGGTCGTGGAGGCACTGGTGGTGGCCAGAGCCTACAGCACTCTCCGTCGCCCCAGGAACTCCGTGAGTGGTACACTCGCCACGGGGGGGGGGGTGGTGGCCTTAGCTGCACGTACGTCATCCGCACTGGTGACCGCACTGGTCAGACGTGTGGGAGGGCGCACCCCACGCAGCGCTGCTTCTCACGCCTTGACGATGCTTGGCGTACTCAGTTCCTTAACGCCACTGAGCTGCCCCGCTGGGCTGATCTGATGAAGCAAAACATTGATATCTTTGCTCTAGACTTTGATGCTATTCTTTCTGCCATGTATGTGATGTCTATTAGTGGAGAGGGTGCCCAGTACCTGAGTGTTCCGCCCGACCCGGGCATTCGACCTGGTGAGGCTACCGCTCTAGGTGCTAGAGTGTCTGCTACCCCGGGTGCTGGTGAGGCTGCTGCTCTAGGTGCTGGTGCGTCTGCGTCCCCTACTACAGACTCAGGTGCCTCCCGCTATCTCTTTCGTGACCGCACAGCTCTTGAGCAGCTTGCTCGGCCCGTTGCAGTCTCTCTCACCGACCCCTCCGGGGGTCCAGTCCTTGCGACCTCCCCACTGTCCTCCCCTGTCCGGCCGTCCCGTCGGGCACACTGTCCGGTCTCTACCTCCCCTCGTTCTCTACGAACTTGGTGGCGGGTAGTGCGCTCCAGGACAGGGGTGTCCATTAGTTCACCCCTGCCTACGAGCGCGTAACACACTGCACGTGTGCTCGAACGGGCCGTCTCCTGGCGACCTTCACACGGCAGCCGGGGTCGGACCTGTACACACTGACTACTGAGTCCCCTCAAGTAGCTGCGTCTGCGTCTGCGTCACGTCAGCTGTCGGCCCCGTGCTTGTGCCGCTCTCTGGTGCACGAGACTGTCCTCTGGCACCACCGCCTTGGTCACCCGTCCGTGCAGCGACTTCAAGCAATGCACAAACGGTACCTTGTCTCTGGTCTTCCCAGGGTTCTCCCTGCCCTTCCACCCTCTCCTGCTCCTCCCTGTCTTCCCTGTGTCGAGGGGCGGCAGCGCGCCGCTCCTCACTCCTCCTCGTTTCCCCCGACGACTGCTCCCTTGCAGACGCTCCACATGGACGTGTGGGGCCCAGCCCGCGTCCGTGGTCAGGGTCAGAAGAGGTACTTCCTGATAGTTGTTGACGACTACTCGCTCTACACCACGGTCTTCCCCTTGCGCACCAACGGTGAGGTCCCTGATGTTTTGATCCCTTGGAACCGCGCTTCTCGTCTCCAGCTCAGCGAGCGTTTCCACTTGGACTTTCCTGTCCTGCGCTTGCACTCTGACAGAGGTGGTGAGTTCTCCTCCGACCTCTTGGCAGCCTACTGTGCGGAGCACGGCATCCGCCAGCCGTTCACTCTTCCGGCCTCTCCACCGCAGAATGGGGTTGCTGAGCGCCGCATTGGCTTGGTCATGGAGGTTGCACGTACCTCCTTGATCCATGCGGCTGCCCCCAACTTTCTGTTGTCGTTTTCAGTCCGATACGCTGCGCATCAGCTCAACCTCTGGCCCTGTGTCTCCTTGCCGGAGACTTCCCCGACACTGCGTTGGATGGGAGAGGTTGGCGATGCGGTGCGTTTTTGGGTCTGGGGATCTCGGGCTTTTGTCCGCGATACGTCAGCAGACAAGCTCTCCTCCCGGGCTGTTCCGTGTGTCTTCCTCGGCTTTGTCCCGGACGCGTCTGGTTGGCAGTTTTACCACGCCGTCTCGCGCCGTGTCCTCGCCTCTCACGACGTCACCTTTGACAAGTCGGTACCCTTCTATCGCCTCTTCCCCTACCGCACTGCCCCGCTCCCTCCCCCGCCTCTCTTCCTCGCACCAGGTGCTGCTGCAGTAGACCCCCTACCCCCTCAGGGTGCCGCTCCCTCAGGTGTGTCCCAGGTAGACCCGGTTGAGCCTGTCGAGGTAGCTGTTGACTCTCGTCCTGCTCGGGGTGCTGAGCCTGAGCGTGCGGAGCCTGGGGTTGCTGAGACTGGGAGTGCTGAGCCTGGGGGTGCAGAGTCTGGGGGTACTGGCCGTGAGGGTACTGAGCCTGGGGGTGTTGAGCCTGGGAGTGCGGAGCTTGCTTGTGCTGAGTCTTGGGGTGTTGAGTCTGGGGGTGGTGAGCCTAAGAGTGCTACGCCTGGAGGAGCTCTCTCCTCACAGCAGCTGCGTGAGTGGTACTTACAGTACTGCAGCCTCAAGAGAGGTGCTTCTGGAGCTAGGGGTACTGCTGGAGCTGGTGCTTGTGCTTCCTCGCCTAGGCGGGAGCTGCCCTCTCCCCAGCATCTTCGTGAGTGGTACACACGTTGCTGCAGTCTCAGGAGTGGCGCTCCTAGTGTCGTGGACTCTGCTACTGGTGCTGCGGACCCGGGCGTTGGAGCTGCTGCTGGTGCTGCAGACCCGGGCGTTGGAGCTGCTGCTGGTGCTTCGGATCCGGACGTTGGAGCTGCTGTTGTTGCTGCGGACCCGGACGTTGGAGCTGCTGCTGGTGCTGCAGACTCGTGCGTTGGAGCTGCTACTGGTTCTGAAGACCCAGGCGTTGGAGGTGCTGGGGGTGCTGCTGGAGCTGCTGGAGGTTCTGGTGCTGTCTCTGCTACTCCAAGGGGCACCTCACGGCCGCGGGCGTACTTTGTTCCACTCCTTCAGCAGGTTCTTGGTCAGTCACCTCCGCCTTGTCACCCTCCTTCTTTAGAGTGTCCACAGCTGGTCTAGTCGCAGCTACAACTACCGCCTGCCTCGCCACTTCTTCGTCCTTCTCCCTACACTAGTCCTACAGGCGGTCTCACAGAGCGTCGTTCGCCTGAGTCTCGCCCTGTGTTGCCCGTGTCCCGTCCTGAGTCGCCTGTTCGTACTACTTTCCCCAGTCGCTGTACTCAGCGTAAGCGTTCGCCACCAGTCCCTGGCACACACCGGATGTCACGGCATCCCTCCACTGCTCCACAGCGTGTCCCTCTGCTGTCTCCTCCTGAGTCCTCTCTTCCTGCTCTTGCTGACCCGGAGTCTGACTCTCTTCGTGCTGCCAGTCCTACTGTTACGCGTCTCCTTGCCACTTCTGTCACTGACCCTTCCTTTGAGTCTGCTGCTGCGTCTGCCCTAGTTGCTGAGCTTGTCAACTTTGCTGCTCGTTGTCGTCTAGACTACGCTGCCAGTCTTGTCGCTCAGTCTGAGTCTGTCTTTCCTCCGTCTATCGGGGGTGAATGTGCTCTTAGCACAGACGTCCTTGAGGACAGACAGGAGGACCTTGAGTGTCTTGCAGCCGCCGCGCCCCATCTTGTGTCCATGCTAGTTGCCCCTGAGGGAGTCCTAGATGCACCAGACATCCCGACTCCTCGATCGTACGCTGAGGCGATCGAGGGTCCCTACTCCTCTCAGTGGCAGTCAGCCATGGACACAGAGATGGCTTCCTAAAAGTCCACAGGCACCTACGTCGACGAGGTTCCCCCACCTGGGGCGAACATCGTTAGTGGCATGTGGATTTTCAAGGTGAAGCGGCCGTCGGGTTCTTCGCCTATCTTCAAGGCGCGCTACGTTGCTCGAGGCTTCAGTTAGCGAGAGGGAGTTGACTTCTTCCAGACCTTCTCCCCGACCCCGAAGATGACCACTCTTCGGGTTCTGCTGCACTGTGGAGATAACTACTACAACGGGAGCTTAGAGTACTAGCTAGGCACGTGTGCTCGTGTGATCTGTGCGTTCATTGGTCCTTAGACGTTTTCCTAGTGCTCACACTACTTGCTAACTCACGGGGCAATTTGGCAAGAGTTTCACTAAGAAAATATCACAACAATGGTACAATGAAGTTGGCAATGCAAGACTATATCAAAGCTAGCATTCAAGTTGGTGGACTGCCAGCACAGCATGGTCGACCGCGTTCCAGCACGACTTGGTCGACCACGCTTCAGCAGTGCAAAGTCGACAGCGCTTTGCAGGTGCGTGCAGATGATTGGTGTGCAGAGTCTTGTCACCTGCCAGCACACACACCACGTCAGCCTCGTGCTGACGACTGCCTCTGATCAGCCACGACGACCTCGGGATACCACCACCGAGGTCGGTCTCGCCAACTTCGCCTGGGCGACCGTCGCACTCCTCCGCAGCACTTCGTCACCCAGGTAACCTGGTCGACCGGGCAACCTCATCGACCAGCAACTCCTGTACGTGCCCGTCGACCTCCCAAGTCGACGACCACCTCGTTGTCGACTTCGCCAGATCGACCATGCCCCTCGGTCGACGACCACGTCACTCGACACCCGACTGCTCGATGTCCTGAGTCGAGGTCAACGTCGGCCCCTGTTTCGTCGACCACCGGGTCCAGTTGACCACCCGCAGGTCGACCAGCACATCAGTCGACCACCGAAGTCGGCTTCCCAAGTCGATGTCACCAAGTTGACGTCCTTCGCAGGTCGACTCCTAAGTCGACCTCCCCAAAGTCGGCGCCACCCTGAAGTCGGCGCCCATGCAGTGGTCCCCATGCAGGTCGACCTCCTCGTCGACCAGCCCGCCCACTGCTACAGGTCGGCTGCTCCCCTAACACCCGACCACGAAGTCGGCTCCGCCCAAGCGTGGACGGGGCCAACACAAAACTCCCGTTGACATGCACATCGCTGCTCAGCGTGACTACGAGCTTCACTCTCTTGACTTTAGCACAGCGTTCTTGCAGGGCAGTCTACACGAGGAGATCTGGCTACGCCGCCCTCCTTGCTTCACTGGGTCGTTCCCTCCAGATACCCAGTGGAGCCTCCGCCGGCCGGTCTACGGTCTCCGCCAGGCGCCCCGTGAGTGGCACTACACACTGAGCACTACTCTTGCGGCACTTGGGTTCTCTCCTTCTACTGCTCACACGTCGCTGTTTCTACGCACCGACACTTCGCTGCCGCCGTTCTACATCCTCGTGTACGTCGACGACTTGGTCTTTGCCACAGCTGACACTGAGTCTCTCGCCCATGTGAAGTCGGAGCTGCAGAAGAGACACACGTGCATAGACCTGGGTGAACTGCGTAGCTACCTTGGCTTGCAGATCACCCGGGACAGAGCACGCCGCACCATTACCTTGACTTAGTCACACATGGTGCAGCAGGTCCTTTAGCGCTTCGGCTTCACCTGGTCCTCAGCACAGGCCACTCCTCTGGCTATTGGTCACTCGCTCTCAGCTCTGCCTTCGGATGAGTCCGTTGAGTCGAGTGGTCCTTACCAAGAGTTAGTTGGTTGCCTCATGTACCTGATGACTTGCACTCATCCTGACCTAGCATACCCTCTTAGCCTTCTGGCTCGCTACGTGGCTCCTGGACGTCACCGAAAGGTGCACTGGGATGCTGCAAAGAGGGTTTTGCGCTACTTGTGCAGTTCATCATTCATGGGGCTCGTGCTTGGAGGAGGGAGCTCCGCTGTTCTCACTGGGCACTCAGACGCTTCTTGGGCTAACGACCAGGCTACTCAGTGGTCGTCATAAGGTTACACCTTCAACCTTGGCTCTGGTTCAGTTTCGTGGCGCTCTACTTGTTCTTCTTCTGTTCTTAGCTCCAGTTGTGAGGCTGAGATCTACGCCACAGCCATGGCTGCACAGGAGTTACGTTGGCTCACCTACCTGCTGACTGACCTTGGAGAGTGGCCTAGTTCTCCTCCAGTGCTGTACGTCGACAACAAGGCTGCCATTGCCTTGTGTCAGGAGCACAGACTGGAGCACAGAACAAAGCACATCGCTCTCCGTTACTTCATTGCTCGTGAGCTTCAGCAGCGTGGTCAGCTTCGTCTGCGCTACGTGGCCTCTCAAGCCAACACCGCTGATGTTTTCACCAAGGCACTTCAGCCTGGTGATCATCAGCGCTTCTGTACTTTGTTGGGGCTAGTGCCCACTTTGTCTCACTTGTTGTAGGCTTTGCCTGTACTGTGATCTCTATATATACTCTTGCCTGTTTGCTCTGCTAGCTTGAGATCACCCTTGCTGTCTGTACTACTTATATATACACCTTTGCATGTGAACTGGCCTTGTGGCCCTTTGCTTGTGCTTGGATTGTGTGGCGACGTTGTGATCCACCCTGATCTTGCTTGCCTTTCTTGACTGGTCTTGTGACCCCTTGTTCTCCCCCACTTTGCCTATGGGGGTGTGTCAAACATTATATGTGTTGTTATTGTGTCGGCTATAGTGGGTTAGCCTTTAGGGGGTACACAAAGTTAGGGTTTGCTATTTGTACTCCAACCCTCATACTGCAATCACTTCTCTCTCATTCTAACACTGTCGCCCTGCAAGGGGAGGCCGGGAAGCAGGTGCTCATCCCCGACGTGCTGTACGTCCCAGGTGTGCGAACAAACCTGCAATCGTCCAACCAGTTGAAGGAGCATGGCATGAATCTGCAGGATTACAGCGACAAGATGCTGCTCGTCTTGGCTGCGGGAGAGGTGCTCGGCCGGGCTACGTACTCCGGGCGTGTCCTCTGCACCGACCTACGTCCCTGCCCAACGAGGTCGCCGTCGCCCACGCCAGAGGTCATGGCCCTGCGGGCGATCATCTTGGTGACGAAGTCGACGCCGGACAGGCTGCATGCGCGGCTTGCACACGGTAGCATGGACACCATACGGAGCTCGGCGAAGCACGATGTCGCCATTGGGCTGGAGCTCAAGTCGGCATCTGGCGCCGACTCACCGTGTGTCTCGTGCGTCGGCGGGAAGCTAGCGCGGCACACCTTCCTCGACCAAGGCTCCGACGCTGACGACGTGCTGGCCGTCGTGCACATCGACCTGTGTGGGCCGTTCCGCGGGGCTGCCAAGGACGGCAGCTTGTACTTGTTGCTACTGAAGGACCGGAAGACCCGCTACGTATGGGTGAAGCCAGTCGCCAAGAAGTCCGTCGTGCTGCTGGAGCTCTAGAAGTCGGTGCTGATGCTGCGCTCAGACCGAGGAGGGGAGTTCCCCGGGAAGATGTTCACCGACTTCGTGGACAGCAAGGGTATCGTCCATGACCTCACCTGCCCGTACACCCCTCAGCAAAACGGCATGGCGGAGCGGGAGATGAGGACGGTGGTGGAGTCAGTGCGGACGATGCTACTGCACATGAGCGTGCAGCACCACTGGTGGCACCTTGCTCTGCGGCAGGCCGTCTGGGTCCGCAACTGCTTTGAGAGGTCAACGCTACCGCCGGGGACAACGCCGTACCAGCTCCCCACCGGGACGAAGCCCCACTTGTCGCTGGCACGAGTGTGGGGCCGCATGGCCCAGTTCTTGGTCCTCGAGCAATAGCGTGGTGGGAAGCTGATGCCGAAGGTGGGGCCTGCAGGTGGGACCTGCACCTTAGTGTGTCGGAGGCGAGCAAGGGCTGGGAGCTCCTCGACATCGACGCCAACCAGGTGGTTACCACGTTGGACGTGGTGTTCTACGAGGATATGTCGCTGGAGGTGTGGAAGTCGGTGTCCGGTCGGACGCCAACTACCCCGCCGACCGATACCTCGACAGCGCCGCTGCCTCTGCTCACCGAGGTCGGTGAGCTTGCTGCTGAGGACGCCGAGGTTGTCCGTCCTCCTTCAGTTTTCCCTCCCTCTCCTACCCCTCCCCTTCTGGCCAACCCGCGCAGGCTGGCCTCGGAGTTGGCCTCTAGCAATGAGGGGAGTAGTGGGACGTCCCCTTCGGCGCCGACCAAGGGCATCGCTGGTGGCCGACGTGACGAGCGGCAAGTCGACGTCGGAATGAAGCCGATGTTGATGGGGGAGGAGCAAGTCGAGGAGAAGCAGCCGACAGGGGAGCAGGCCGAAGTGAAGCCGACCACGGAGCAGTCGACAACCGGGCAGTCAGCAGGAGAGCCGACCACAGGGGAGAAGTCGGCCAGGAAGTCGACTGATCTGCAGCAAGACGATGAGGGGGAGGAGGACGCCGAGGAGTCCACCAAGAGTGACGTGGTGGAGGTTATGCGTGAACCCCGGAAGTCAGGCCGACTTCGGAGGCCACCCAACTTCTTCGTCCCTGATGCCTTCACCACGGTGTACGACGTGGACGACGATGACCTGTCGTATGACGACGCCGAGGAGGATGAGGAGTTTCCGGAGCTCGGCCCCGACATGCATGCCGACCCCGAGCACCGTTGGGACATCTCGACGATGACGGTGAAGGAGGCGTTGGCAAGCTGGAAGGGCCCGGCGGTAAAGGCCGCCATGGAGGAGGAGATTCGCAGCCTCATCAACATGGGTACCTGGGAGCTGGTCGAACGCCCACCGGGAGTGAACATCATGAACAACTGGTGGGTGTTGACAACAAAGTACCACGTCGACGACACCGTCGAGCGTGAGAAGGCGAAGTTGGTCGTGAAGGGCTTCACCCAAGTGTATGGCGCCGACTACGACGAGACGTTCGCGCTGGTGGGCAGCTACGTCACTCTGAGGATCTTCCTCAGCATCGTCGCTGTCCTCAACCTCAACCTGATGCAGCTCGACATGGCGAACACCAAACACGTTCGCCACGAACATTTTTTGCCAAAACAAAATCATGTTCGGTTCGCCTCGAAGTGTTTGTATCCATGCTCATGCCTAGCCAAGTCGATCCGCGGCAACTGGTGACTCCCATTTTTTTACTTTGAGGGTGCTCCACTGTTGCCACCCAGCAGTGCCGCAAGTGCCTTCTTCAATTTGTAGCACGACAAAATTTGATGCCCCACTGCGCCGCAAAAATCACATTTCGTCGGTTGATGCTTCGCGTCAAATTTGTCGGTATCCATCGGTTCGGCGAACGTGGGGGGAGCCGATCGCTCCGTGCCAAATGTACGGTTCGGCCCGTAACGCCGTGTTTCAGTTTGACCTCGAGTCAATGCGTCGTACCGCTCGGCGGCATGCACGATGTCGCGGTAATTGTTGTAGTTTGCTGCAATTACCTGTTGGCGAATCTCCAATATAAACCCTTCTGTGTACGCCTAGATTTTTTCGCCTTCGATCAGGTTAGTAGTGCAGTTGAAAAGCCATCTACTGCGTAAACTGTTCTACACTCCCGTATTGCTTGTGTCGGTGTATGTGTTGCCGCGCCATGTAGGTTGTATTAATTGGCTCAGGATGTTCGATTAGGTCTGCCCAAAACTGCGCCCATGATTTCTCCCCGCGGGCCACGTCATTGTGATAAATCCACTCTAATGCTGGTCCCCGTAACAATGTCGTTGCGAGCCGAATTCGTGTTGCCTCGTGTGTCGGGGTCGAATAGCCAATGGCCTCGAAGTAAAACGTCTGATCCTTTCGAGGGTCGCCACGAATCGTCAAATGTCCAATCCTTCCGCACTGGAATTGAACGCTTCAGGGAGCCTCGGGCGAGCTGCTTCGAGGTTCAGCAAAGGTGGTGCCATCGGTCTGTGAAATGTCGGTGTCGGTGCCGCTGGTGCTGCGGTCGCTGCTACGTTCGCTGCTGCATTGACTGCTACGGTGGCGGCTGCGGATTAATTTTTCAGAAGGGCCTCGAGTCGTTGAATCGCCGCCAGCGTCTGTTCCATGTCAGTACTAAGGCTAACAATGTCGCTCGTTGTCGTGTAATTGTCGCCTTGACCCTCCATGCCTAACATTGCACGTTCGAAAACCGAAATCGAGGGGGAGAGAAAAACACGGAACCGGTTTTGCGTACCCGAAGTCGGTGTTTAACAGTCGTCGCCCCCGCAGTTTGTTTAAAACTCGGTTGTAGCGGTCGAAAAACTTCGTGTGTAAACGAGTTTGATACCAAGTATGAGGATCTACGATCGAGCTCTGGAAAGAGAATTTGAATTGAATTATCACCTGGGTACAACGCGAGGCTACATATAGGCTCGACAGAAGGCCCAGTAACCAGGTGTTACGCGAAGGTTCCTGTGAGGATCTAGGATCGAGCGCAGAAAAAGGAGTTTGAATTGAATGATCACCTGGGTACAACACGAAGCTATATATAGTCTCGACACAAGGCCATTTACCCAGGTGTTGCGCAAATCTTCTGAGGGTCGCGAAGCGTCCCGAACAGAACCTTCCCGAACTCAGTAGAAAGCGATTCTGTGGAAACCGAACAGGCTTGAGTTTGGTAACCTGGTTCGGTGCTATAACTATAATAAAATATAGGAATGCACCAAACCTAGGAAATCAAACATATATATGCATGCAAAAATAAACCCAACCTAGATATAGCATAATAAAGTCTAGGCAAGCTGACAAAGCCAGCATAAGCCGTCATACTCTCACACGTCCCCCCCTCAAAGCAGGGAGGCGTGAGATACACCCTCCTTGACAAGATAGTCTTTGAGAGCACGGCGTGCATTGCCCATATCAGCTTCTGCAACCCAACTGTCCTTAGTGGGGTCATATCCCTTCCAGCGTATCAGGAACTCGGGGGTCTTGCTGCCGTGCGCCGATGATTGAGAATGCGCTCCACTTCATACTCGGGTTCATCCTGTACCAGAACAGGTGGTGTTGGCAGTAGTTGCCGTCCCTAGAACTGTTGGCTGGGGTCCTTGTAGGGTTTCAGTAGCTGGACATGGAAAGCGCTTTGAAGCTTCCACGTATTTGATAAGCGCAAGCGGAATGTTACTGATGTCACCTGTGCCTCAACGAAAAAAGGACCACAGAAGTGAGGCCGGAGTTTGGATGGGAGGTGAGACAGGTTCAAGTTGCGCGTGTCAAGAAGCACCTGATCTCCGATTGCTACTGAGTGATCACGTCGCTGGCGATCGGCATACTGCTTCTGGGAGGTCAGCATCGTGGTGAGTCGTCTCTGAGTCTTCTCCCATAGGTGCTGTATGGTGGTGACGAAGTCATGTGCGGCTTGGACATGTGCCGGTGTGGTTGGCTGCTGTGGTGTGAGTGGTTCCCATCCGTAACACAGTAAGAAAGGAGTTTTCCCTGTAGCTGCATGTGAAGCGTTGTTGTAAGCAAACTCCAATGTCGGTAACTATGTGTCCCAGTGGCTGACGTCGTCTTTGCAAGCTGTGCGCAATAACTGTTCAACCACTTGATTGAGTCGCTCTGTCTGTCCATCAGTCTGTGGGTGGTATGCTCAGGGCATTGCTAGTTTGGCCCCCAATAATCCCATGAGCTCCTTCCAGAACTTACTCGTGAATTTGGGGTCTCTGTCTGAGATGAGTGTAGCCGGGATGCCGTGGATGGTAATGATGCAGTGAAAGAAGAGGCGAGCAGTTGCTTCGTCTGTAGCTCTGGCATTGTCAGTGTTAAGTGACCCATTTTGGAGAACTTGTCGATCACCACGAGGATGGAATCGTGCCCTCGTGAGGTCGAAGGAACTCCTGTGATGAAGTCGAGGCTAACGACCTGCCATGGCTGCTCCGGTACGGGTAGAGGCTGAAGTAACCCTGCTTTTTTCTGCTTGCTGCTCTTCATCCGCATGCACGTGTCGCAAGAGGTGACAAACTGCTGCACGTCTCCTGCCATCCTGGGCCAGCAGTAATACTTGGCTATTCCTGCTAACGTTTTGTTGCTCCCGAAGTGTCCGGCGTATGGTACGTCATGAAAATTCTCCAATAAGGTCTGCCGTAGCGGGGCGTAATTTGGTACCCAAATCTTTCCTGAACCCTTCCTTAGAGCTATGTCTTTCTCCCACTGTAACAACTTCTTAGACTGTGCTGTGGCGATCTCTGCGTCCACGGAGTACCCATGTTGGAATAGACCCTTGAGCAGAGGGTTCATCCCGTCGAGTTGGATGCCTGCTACATGATCAGGATGGCTCAACGCGTATCCTTTGTTGTGTAGCTCGGGCTTGAAGATGATGTCGTAGTGGAAGTAAGTTTCCAAGAAGTCCACCCACCGCACCTGTCGTCGTGAGAGCATTGGCTCCGACTTCAGGTATTTGAGACTGCAGTGGTCAGTATAAACTATAGTCTTGGCTCCCTCTAGGTAACACCTCCACGCCTTGAAGGCTATGACTATCGCTAAGGCTTCCTTGTCATGAATTGGGTAGTTCAGTTCTACTCCGTGTAGCTTCTTACTGAGGTAGGCGATAGGCTACAAACCGCGTCCATGATCCTGCATCAGTACTGCTCGGACTGCTTGGTCACTAGCGTCTGCTTCCACCACGTAGTCCTTGTTTGGGTTCGGGAGGATGAGTACTAGCGCTGTAGTCACTGTTGTCTGTAGCTACTCTATGCCTTGCTGATGAGGAGTATCCCATTTGTAGGGCTATCCTTTTTCAGTAGGTCAGTCAATGGCGCAGCTATCTTAGCATACTACGGCACGAACTTGTTGTAGTAGTTGGCGAAGCCTAGGAACTGCTGCAACTCCTTCACGTTCTCCGGTACTTTCCACTTCTTGACGGCTTCGATCTTCCGCGGGTCCATGTGTACGCCCTCGGCACTCACCATGTGTCCGAGAAACTGCACCTTCTTTAGGGTGAAGTCGCTCTTTGCCAGCTTCACGTAGAACTTGTTTTTCCGCAGAATCTCAAACACCTTACGTAAATGCTCCACGTGCTCCTTCATGTTCTTGGAATAGATGAGAATGTCGTCCAGGTACACCACCACGCATTCGTCCAACAGGGGCCATAAGATGTGATTCGTCTCCGCCTATGACGTTGCTGGTGCGTTGCAGAGTCCGAACGGCATCACCAAGTATTTGTAGGAGTCGTATCTGGTACGGAACGCCGTCTTGTGGACCGAGTTGTCTGCCATCTTAATCCCCAAGTAACCCGACCGTAGGTCCAGCTTCGAAAAGACTGTTGCACCACGCGGTTGGTCTAGAAGGTCGTCTATGCGCAGAATGGGGTATTTGTTTTTTACTGTCTGGTTGTTCAGTGCGCGGTAGTCGTTGCACATCCGTAAACTGCCGTCTGGTTTTGGAGTGAAGAGAACTGGTGCACCGTAGGGAGAGGTGGATGGGAATTATATCCTTGTACTGCTCCAAGACCTCCTTCACTGCTGCAGGTAGCGCTGTGTTTAGCTTCTCCTCTTCTGCTGCTGCCATAACCAGTGCTAAGTAACCCGTGTTACTCTCATTCACTGTCTGTTCGAACCGTGCCAGTGTCGTTTCACGAACACTCCCTGTATCCATCCAGCTTCGCAGCTCCACTTGTTTCCCGTTGTTGTAGATGCGCACCTTCCTGTTGACCTAGTCGATCTCGAGGTTGAACCGCTTCAGGAAATCTCGCCCCAAGATGAAGTCTAAACCCTTGATGTTCGTGATCGGCAATGTCGGCTTCCACCTCAGCGCCCCTATGTGCAGCTGCAGTGATGCTTCGCCGTGGATGGGAAGTTTCGTACCGTCCACCATCGTTGCCGTGAACTTGGTCTGTCATGCATATATGCTATAGTCTGTGTAGGCTGTAGTGGGGCAGTTCATATGGGTACAACAGTTTAGGGTTTACTACTTGTACTCCTCTTTCTGCTCAATCCATTCATTCCTCGTTTCTTATCATGGTCTCCTCCTAAGGTTCTCCAATTTTCTCCAACGTCCCGCAATTGCGCACCAAGTGAGACGCACCGCTGTCCACTAGTGCGTGGAGGCGTCACCCGTTGCAGATCACCTCGAGTAGTAGTGGTTGTTGCTGCTCCGAGTAACCGTAAATGGTCTCGCTTATAGGATCGTAGGGTATGTCGAATAGATCATCCCTCAGTCCTACGCTCGAAGCTGCTGACTCCATATCAGTTTTCAGCTGAGTTGGGTTAGAAGGATTCATCCGAGGCCGATTCAGCTTCATCTTGGGTAGGAACCTTCCCTTAAGCCTTTGCAGCCATGTAGGCTTCACCTGTGGGCAATAGAGAGCCTTAACACTGTGCTGCGGGGAGAGAATATTAACTCATTGTAACGCACGACCCTTTTCAACACTCCGGAGTGGTTTGCCCAACTTGTGAGAGTACGACGGCTTATGCTGGCTTTGCTGGCTTGCTTATACCTTTTTATGCTATCTCTAGCATAGAATGATTATATGCATTCATAAATTACTTGATTTCCTAGGCTACGTGCCTTCCTATATTATATTATAGTTATAGCACCGAGCTAGGTTGCGTGCACCGAATTCTGGCTTTTTGGTTGTCACCAAATTGCCTTCTACCGAATTTGGAAAGGCACTGTTCGGGACGCTTCACGACCCTCGGAACCTTCGCGTAACACCTGGTTACTAGGCCTTGTGGAGTACATATATATAGCGTCGTGTTGTACCTAGGTGTCATTCTATTCAAACTCTCTTTTCTGAGCTCGATCCTAGATCGTCACACTCGGTAATCAGAGCCTGTTTGCACGCGAAGTTTTTCGACAGCTAAAACCTAGCTTTTAAAACCGCAAGGGCGACTACGGAAAGCGCCAATTCGGGTACGTAAACCAGTTCCGCGCTATTTTCTAACGTCCCCCTCGAACAGGTTTCGAACTGTCCCAGGTCTAGTGGCAAAAAAGTTGGAATTTCGACCGTCGAATCAATTCAAATCTCAACGGCCTTGAGAATTTCTCCTAAAAAGGTTGGATTTTTTAGCGTTGGATCGAATTTATTCTCAACTGCCGAGATTGGACGCGAATTTCGTTCAAGGGAGAATTACACTGTTGGAATAACTGAACAGGAATGAATGAACTAACAATGAAATGAGTACAAGTACCTAACCCTAGAATTGTGTACCCCCTATAGGCTAACCCACTGTAGCCTAAACTAACACAACATATATAATGTTTGACACACCCCCATAGGCGAAGTGGGGGAGAACTAGGGGTCACAAGACCAGTCAAGGCAAAGCAAGGCAAAACAAGCTCAGGGTGGATCTCAAGGATACCACACAAATTCCGAGCACAAGCAAGTGGTCACAAGACCAGTTCACATGCAGGTTTATAATAGAGCAAAAGGTACAATGATCACAACCTAGCAAGAGTAAACATGCAGGTATATATATAGAGATCACAGTACAAACAGACTCAAGAACTAAGCAAGTGAGGTCCACTAGGCACAAGGCCTAGAAGAGTGCAAAAGCGCTGATGGTCACAAGGATGAAGCGCCTTGGTGAACACATCGGCAGTGTTGGCCTCAGAGGCCACGTAACGCAGGCGAAGCTGACCACGCTGCTGCAGCTCTCGAGAAAGGAAGTAACGCAGAGCAATGTGCTTCGCTCTGTGCTCCAGTCTGTGCTCCTCACACAAGGCAATGGCTGCCTTGTTGTCGACGTACAGCACTGGAGGAGAACGAGGCGGCTCTCCAAGGTTGGTCAGCAAGTAGGTGAGCCAACGTAGCTCCTGGGCCGCCATGGCTGTGGCGTAGATCTCAGCCTCACAACTGGAGCTGAGAACAGAAGAAGAGCAAGTAGAACGCCAAGAAACAGCACCAGAACCAAGACTGAAGGAGTAACCCTGAGACGACCGCTGAGTAGCCTGGTCGCCTGCCCAAGAAGCGTCTGAGTGCCCAGTGAGAACAACTGGGACTCGCCCTCCAAGCACTAGCCCCATGCCCGACGTACTGCACAAGTAGCGCAACACCCTCTTAGCTGCATCCATGTGCTCCTTCCGGTGACGGCCGGGAGCGACATAGCGTGCAAGAATGCTGCGAGGGTATGCAAGGTCTGGTCGAGTGCAGGTCATCAGGTACATGAGGCAACCCACAAGCTCTGGATACGGGCCACTCGGCTCTACGGACTCATCCGAAGGCAGAGCTGAGAGCGAGTGACCGGTGGGCAGAGGAGTGGGCTGAGGCGAGGAGCACGTGAAGCGAAAGTGCTGAATGACCTGATGCACCATGTGTGACTGAGTCAAGGTGATGGTGCGGCGTGCTCTGTCACGGGTGATCCGCAAGCCAAGATAGCTTGTCAGTTCACCCAGGTCTGTGCACGTGTGTCTCTTCTGCAGCTCCGACTTCACGTGGGCGAGTGCCACAGTGTCAGCAGTAGCAAAGACCAAGTCGTCTACGTACACAAGGACATAGAACGGCGGCAGTGAGGTGTCGGTGCGTAGAAACAGCGACGGGTCAGCAGTAGAAGGCGCGAACCCAAGAGCCGCAAGCGTAGTCCGCAGTGTGTCGTGCCACTCACGAGGCGCCTGGCGGAGACCGTAGACTGGCCGTCGGAGGCTCCACTGGGTACCAGGAGGGAACGACCCAGTGAAGCCAGGTGGACGGCGCAGCCAGATCTCCTTGTGCAGGCTGCCCTGCAGGAAAGCAGTGCTGAAGTCAAGAGAGTGGAGCTCGTAGTCACGCTGAGCGGCGACGTGCAGCAGAATCCGAAAAGTGGTCATCTTCGGGGTCGCGGAGAAGGTCTGGAAGAAGTCAACTCCCTCTCGCTGACTGAAGCCTCGTGCAACGTAACGCGCCTTGAAGACAGACGGAGAGCCCGGCGGCCGCTTCACCCTGAAAATCCACATGCCACTGACGATGTTCGCCCCAAGCGGGGGAACCTCGTCGACGTAGGTGCCTGTGGACTTCCAGGAAGCCATCTCTGTGTCCATGGCTGACTGCCACTGAGAGGAGTAGGGACCGGCCATCGCCTTTACGTAAGAGCGTGGGGTCGGGATGTCTGGTGCATCCGGGTCTCTCTTAGGGGCAACAAGCATGGACACGAGATGGGGCAAAGCGGCAGCAAAGCACTCAAACTCCTCCTGCCTGTCCTCAAGGACGTCAGCGCCAAGAGCACACTCACCCCCGACGGACGGAGGACAGACAGACTCAGACTCAGCAACTAGGCCAGCAGCGTAGTCTAGACGACAGCGAGCAGCAAAGTCGACAAGCTCAGCAACTAAGGCAGAGGCAGCAGTGGACTCAAAGGAAGGGTCAGTGACAACAGTAGCCAGGAGACACGTGACAGTAGGACTGGCAGCACGAAGAGAGTCTGACCCAGGGTCAGCAAGAGCATGAAGAGAGGACGCAGGAGGAGACGGCAGTGGGACACGCTGTGGAGCAGTGGACGGACGAAGTGCCATCCGGTGAGTGCCTGGGATAGCAGGAAGACGCTGACGCTGGACATGACTAATAGAGAGAGCAGTGCGGACAGGCGACTCAGGACGAGACTCAGGCGACGCAGGACGAGAATCAGGCTCACGACGCTCAGTAAGACCTCTAGTCAGACCAGTGTAGGGAGCAGGACCAGGGAGAGAGGAGGCAGACGGTAACTGCGACTGCAGCTGGACGGACGGAGGACACGCTAAGGAGGGAGGAGGACAAGGAGGAGGGAGCTGACCAAGAACCTGCTGAAGGAGCGGAACGAAGTACGGTCGGGACTGTGCAGCAACACCAGAGTCAGCAGGGACACCCGCACCGGGGTCCGCAGCACCAGCGGCAGCTCCAACACCTAGGTCCGCAGCTCCAGCAGCAGCTCCAACGCCCGGATCCGCAGCACCAGCGGCAGCTCCAACGTCCGGGTCCTCAGCACCAGCAGCAGCTCCAACACCCGGGTCCGCAGCACCAGCGGCAGCTCCAACGCCAGGGTCCTCAGCACCAGCAGCAGCTCCAACGCCCAGGTCCGCAGCACCAGCGGCAGCTCCAACGCCCGGGTCCTCAGCACCAGCAGCAGCTCCAACACCCAGGTCCGCAGCACCAGCGGCGGCTCCAACGCCCGGGTCCTCAGCACCAGCAGCAGCTCCAACGGCAGCGGGGTCCGCAATACGAGGCACGCCACTCCTAAGAGTGCAGCGCCGCTCGTACCACTCACGGATCCGCTCGCGGGAGGGGAGCTCCCTAACGGGAGACGAAGCACTAGCACCAGTCCCAGCAGTACGTCCGGCTCGAGCAGTACCTCTCCGGAGGCTGCAGTACTGTAAGTTCCACGCACGCAGCTGCTCCGAGGAGAGGGCTCTTCCAGGTGTAGGACTCTTAGGCCCAGTACCTCCAGACCAAGAACCCCCTGACTCCGAACTCTGCAGCTCAGCACCACGAGGCTCCACACCCCCAAGCTCAGCACCCCCAAGCTCCACACCCCCACGCTCCACACCCCCAGGCTCCACACCTCCAGGCTCAGCACCCCCAGGCTCAGCACCCCCAGCAGGACGAGAGTCGACAGCTACCTTAACAGGCTCAACCGGGTCTACCTGAGACACACTTGAGGGAGCGGCACCCTGAGGGGGGAGGGGGTCTGCGACAGCAGCACCTGGCGCGAGGAAGAGAGGCGGGGGGGGGGAGCGAGGCACTGCGGTAGGGGAAGAGGCGGTAGTAGGGGACGGACTCGTCAAAAGTGACGTCCTGAGAGGGCAAGACTCGGCGCGAGGTGGCGTGGTAAAACTGCCAACCAGACGCGTCCGCGACAAAGCTGAGGAAGACGTAGGGAACAGCACGGGAGGAGAGCTTGGGAACGCCAACCTCCCCCGTCCACAGCAGCGTGGGCGAGGTCTCCGGCAAGGAGACACGGGGCCAGAGGTTGAGCTGATGCGCAGCATAGCGGACTGCAAACGGCCACAGAAAGTGGGGGGCAGCCGCATGGATCAAGGAGGTACGGGCGACCTCCATGACCAGGCCAATGCGGCGCTCCGCAACCCCATTCTGCTGTGGAGAGGCTGGAAGCGTGAACAACTGCTCAATGCCGTGCTCAGCACAGTAGGCTGCCAAGAGGTCGGAAAAGAACTCACCACCTCTGTTAGAATGCAAGCGTAGGACAGGAAAGTCCGAGTGAAAACGCTCGCTGAGCTGGAGACGGGCTCTGCGGATCCAAGGGATCAAGACATCAGGGACCTCACCCTTGGTGCGCAAGGGGAAGACCGAGGTGTAGCGCGAGTAGTCGTCAACAACTATCAGGAAGTACCTCTCCTGACCCTGACCATGGACGCGGGCTGAGCCCCACACGTCCATGTGGAGCGTCTGCAAGGGAGCAGTCGTCGGGGGGAACGAGGAGGAGTGAGGAGCGGCGCGCTGCCGTCCCTTGACACAGGGGAGACACGTAGGAGCAGGCGAGGGAAGTAGGGCAGGAAGGACCCTGGGCAGGCCAGAGACAAGGTACCGGGAGTGCATGGCACGAAGCCGCTGCACAGACGGGTGGCCAAGGCGGTGGTGCCAGAGGACAGTCTCGTGTGCCAGAGAGCGACACGAGCAGGGGGCGGAGAGCTGACCTGACACGGACGCGGACGCAGACACAGCAACTTGAGGGGACTCAGTAGTCAGTGTGTACAGGTCCGACCCCGGCTGCCGAGTGAAGGTAGCCAAGTGATGGCCCGTATGAGCACACGTGCAGTGTGTCACGCGCTCGTAGGCAGGGGTGAACTAGTGAACACCCCCGTCCTGGAGCGCACATCCTGCCACCAAGTTCGTAGAGAACGAGGGGAGGTGGAGACCTGACAGTGTGCCCGACGGGACCGCAGGACAGGGACGGACAGTGGAAGAGGTCGCAATGACCGGACCCCCAGAGGGGTCAGCAAGGGAGACAGCAACTGGCCGAGCAAGCGGCTCAAGGGCAGTGCGGTCACGAAAGAAGCAGCGAGAAGCACCTAAATCCAGTGTGAAGGTGTGCAGTGCTGCAGTCGACGCAGTACCAAGGGGGGGAGACACACGAGCACCTAGAGCAGCAGCCTCACCAGCACCTGGGAAAGCCGACACGCGAGTACCTGAAGCGGCAGACGCACTGGCCCTAATGCCCGGGTCGGGCGGCACACACAAGAACTCAGCACCCTCTCCACTAGTAGACATCACATACATGGCAGATAGAATAGCATCAAAGTCTAGAGCATAGATATCAATCCCCTTCTTCAGAAGATCAAGCCAGCGGGGCAGCTCAGTGGCCTGAGGGAACTGAACACGCCAAGCGTCGTCGAGACGAGAGAAGCAGCGCTGTGTGGTGTGCGATCGTCCACACTGCTGACCAGTGCGGTCACCAGTGCGAATGACGTACGTGCAGCTAAGACCACCCCCACCCCCGTGCTGAGAGTACCACTCACGGACCTCCTGGGGCGAAGGAGTGTGCTGCTGGCCCTGGCCACCGCCAGCGCCTCCACGGCCACCACCACCGCTGCCACCTCCTCGACCACCCCAACCCCTTCCGCCGCCTCGTCCACCGCCACCCCAACCGCCGCCTCCACTCCTGCCACCTCCCCCGCCGCTGCCGCCACCACCCCCACCGCTACCACTTGCCCCTCCAGCCGAGCCACCACCCCCATTGCCTCCACCGCCCCCACTGCCGCCTCCTTCGCCGTCACCGCCACCACTCTTGCCCCCTTTGCCCTTGCCGTTGCGGCGCCCGCTCGAGGCAGACGCAGCGCCGACCTTCTCAGCACCAAGAAGGTCGACAGCAGCAGCAGAGGCGACAAAGGGAAGAAGGGGGGAAGGAGAACACCCCTCAAAGAACAAGGTACGGGGGACGCCACGAGAGGCACCTACAGCGACTATGCTAGTCTCAGCTGCAAGGAGCTCCTTCTCGAGGAGGGCAATGGTGAGCTCAGTGGGGCAACGAGCTAGGAAGTGGTCCCTGACAGCACGCAGTGTGTCAGGGAGGCGGGTGACTAGGTTGTAGAGAGTGAGCCTGAGTGGAGGGGGGTGCGTGGCAAGGAACTCAGCAGGCATGGCGGCACGGAAGCGGGCCTCACTAGAACGGAGGTGCGCGATGAGGTCAGCGACTGTGTGAAAGGAGGCCAGGTCGGGAAACAGGTAGGGGAGGGAGAGACGGCCTAGTGCGGCAGAGGCAGGTGAGGAGTAGCGAGCAACTACAGCTGTGTACAGTGCGTGTGCAGTCTTGTGCTGACCAAAGTGCTCGCGTTCGTCTATCGGCAGGGAGTTGCGAATAGCGAAGCGAGCGTGGGCATCACGAGTCTGCCACTGTGAGCGAGCAGTGCTGTCAGCAGTAGCAGCAGGGGCAGTGACATGGCCTAGGGCGTGATCGTACAGTGAGATGTCATCCTTGGCTGTGAGCTGTAGGTAGAGGTGCAGGTAATCGAGCCAGGTGTCAAACTTCACAGGGCGGCCCTCAGCATCGAACACGAGAACCTGTGGGCTAGCCATAGGAACAGTAGAAATAGCAGCAGTAGCAGTAGGAGAAGCAGGTAGGACGAACCAGTTAGGGCAGGGCGGCGCGGCTCGGTTCTGGGGCGCGCGGCTCGGCTCGGGGCGCGCGGCTCGGGTCGCGCGGCTCGGGTCACGCGGCTCGGTTCGGTCGCGGGCCGTGGCGGGAACGGGCTGCCCGGGGCCTCTAGGAGCGGTGAGCACGGGGCCGGTTGGGGCCTCTGGAGAAGGCGGGCACAGGTCGGCGAGGCGGCTTGGGGCCCTAGAGAGGCGAGCGCGGGGCCGATCGGGGCCTGAGCGGGGCTAGCGCGGGGCCGACGGGGCCTGAACCGGGCTAGCACGGGGCCGACGGGGCCTGAAAGGGGCTAGCGCGGGGCCGACGGGGCCTGAAACGGGGCCGACGGGGCCTGAAATGGGGCCGACGGGGCCTGAACGGGGCTAGCGCGGGGCCGATCGGGGCCTTAACGGGGCTAGCACAGGGCGGACGGGGACTGAACGGGGCTAGCACGGGGCCGACGGGGCCTGAAAGGGGCTAGCGCGAGGCCGACGGGGCCTGAAACGGGGCTGACGGGGCCTGAACGGGGCTAGCGCGGGGCCGATCGGGGCCTGAATGGGGCTAGCGCGGGGCCGACGGGGCCTGAAAGGGGCTAGCGCGGGGCCGACGGGGCCTGAAACGGGGCCGACGGGGCCTGAACGCGGCTAGCGCGGGGCCGATCGGGGTCTTAAAGGGGCCGACGGGGCCTGAACGGGGCCGCTAGGGAGAGCGGGCGTGGGGCCGACGGGGCCTGAACGCGGCTAGCGCGGGGCCGTCAAGAGGGGCCTCTAGGGGCGTGACACAGTCGAGGCGCCCTAGGGCGCAAGTAGGTAGGTAGGTATGTAGTTAGGTAGTGGTGGGCCCTTAGAAAATTTCGGTCCTAGGAAGGACCTGCTCTATACCACGTTGGAATAACTGAACAGGAATGAATGAACTAACAGTAAAATGGGTACAAGTACCTAACCCTAGAATTGTGTACCCCCTATAGGCTAACCCACTGTAGCCTAAACTAACACAACATATATAATGTTTGACATACACGACTTACAGAATCAGCGCTCGTCGTTTCTACAGTCGATTCGACTCACAGTAAGACGACCAGCGCCTACAATTCAATTATTTTCGTCGCAAATCTTGCTGTAAATCGTCAAATGGAGGAAAATGGTGATCATTCCGTACAAAAAGTTACGGAGTTACACACCGGCCTGGACCAGACGCGAGCAGCACTCCAGCGAATAAAGAAGCTTCTCGCGAACCAGTCGGCAGCCGCCACGGCAGCAGCGAATGCAGCAGCGACGTCAGCAGCAGCAGCGGCTACACCGACACTTCACCCAGCAGCAGCTACAGTGAATCTTGAGGCGGCACGTCCGAGGCTACCGGAGACATTCAATCCGAATGCTAGAGAGAGACGCCGACGTCCGTCAATTCATTGCGACCCTCGAAATTTACTTCGAGGCCGTTGGCTGTACGAACCCGATACACGATGCAATGCGGATTCAGCTCGCAGCGACACTGTTACAAGGCCCGACGCTCGAGTGGATTTACAATAGCAACGAGGTCCGAGGTGAGAGGTCATGGACGTAGTTTTGAGAAGCTTTAATTCAACGTTTCGAACCAATCAACTCCAGCTGCATGGCGCGGCAGCAGATTCATCGGCATAAATAGTTCGGCAATGTAACACAGTATACACAACAGATGGAGAGCCTCTTCAACCGAATTACCGACCTGACCGAAGGGGAAAAAATCCTAGCATATACTAAGGGGCTAATGATGGAAGTCCGCCGACAGGTGATTGCCGCGAACTACAACAACTACCGCGACATGGTGTGTGCAGCAAAGAGATTCGATATGCTGATGCGATGTGAACCCGAGATACGACGCCACATGCCGAACCGATCATTTGGCACGAAGCGATCGGCACCACCTACGATCGCCGACCCGATGGATATTGACAATATCGACGCGAAGCAGCGGCCAACAAAATATGAGAAGTGCGAATTTTGCGGCGCAGCAGGACATCGACTCTTGGCGTGTTGGAAAATGAAGAAGGTATGAGCGGAGCTGTAGGGCAACAACAGTGCGACATCCACGATGGCGAAAAAAGGAGGACACGATGGTGCGAATTCAAAACGCCACGACCGGCCGGTAACAGGGGAAATCGCCAAGACAAATGGAGGCTGCGCGAAACAAGACTCTGCACCGACCGGGAAACTCCAGCCGAACACCCCCGAGAGTAAGAATATTTCCTCTCGAGGTTTTGAAACCTTTAAAAAAATCAGGGGAGATTTCAAGGCCAAGAAAAAGCCTTCATACATTATTCACGTACCTAAGAAGTTGCGCAAACCACTTCGGAGCGTTGAATATGGTCGTGCGTTCCAAGGAGATGATATTCTCTCCCCCCAGTACGGTATTAAGGCTCCCCATTACCCACAGACGAAGCCTACACAACTACAAGGGCTTAAGGGAAGGTTCTTGGCCAAGACAAAGCTCAATCAGCCTCGGATAAATCCTTCTAACCCTGCTCAGTTGGAAACTGATATGGAGTCAGCAGCTTCGAGCGCAGGACCGAGGGATGGTCTATTCGACGTACCCTACGATCCTATAAGCGAGACCTGTCAAATAGTAAGAACGAATGTAGAGTTAAGTTGAAACTAGGGCCTAGGCTTAGGAGCCTAGGCCCGAGATTAGGTGTCGAGCGGGTGTCATACATAATCCTGGTTACCATGCTGCCCCATGCATGTCATACATGTTCATGGTTACCATGTTGCCCCATGCATGTCATACATGTTCCTGGTTATTCGGGTGCCCCATCCATATCATACATGCCCAGCATATAGCGAGAGTTGCCCCATCCATGTCCTCCTTCACGGCCCGCAGGAGGGGATAAGCGTATCAGCACGTAGGGAAGCAACAGGGCAGGGCTCCCATTTGCCAACGCGCCCTTTTTCAATGCGGTTCGGGCCATGTTTCGAGATTACAAAGTGTTTGTCCCGATCCACGACCATCCCAGATTTACCATGGCTTCTCACAGGTGGACAAGACCCTGATGAACATTGTGAACTCGCACGTGAAAAACACGCACTGGATGACAAGTGTCTGTGGTGCTGTGCGCTGGACTGTTAGGGATCACTCCCCCAACATAACCCAGTATACAATGCATCCATGAAGGGCTTCAAGTGGGGAAACCATGGGCTTTACGTGCACGAGTCAGGGTTCGAGGCGTACCAGGGGGGGCTTAGACTGATGATGAGGAGGATGTGGAAGAAGAAGAGGAAGAGGAAATGAACCATAAAATGAGCAGCACGACTAAGAGCAGGGAAGCATAACTGCATGGGAGGCAGCAGGTGAGGCATGAGCGTAGACAAGGTGGGTGGCAGGAGATGGCACCAAGAGCGGAAAAGGTGTGGGTGGTTGGATGAGCAGGAGAGGGGAGGGTGCATCAATAGAGGCAGGAGAGGAGACAAGGTGCAGCAGTAGTGGCAGGAGAGGGGACATGGTGGAGCACTAGAGGTAGGGGAGGAGACCGGGTGCAGTAGTAGGTAGGAGAGGAGACAAGGTGCAGCAGTTATCAGGAGAGGAGACAGGGTGCAGCAGTAGGGAGGAGAGGAGACAAGGTGCAGCAATAGGTAAGAGAGGAGACCGAGTGCAGCAGTAGGCAGGAGAGGAGACAAGGTGCAATAGTAGGCAGGAGAGGAGACAGGGTGCAGTAGTAGAGGAAGTAGAGTAGACAATGTGTGGCAGTAGAGGCAGTAGTAGAGACAGGGTGAAGTAGTAGGGGCCAGAGAGGAGCGAGGGTGGGTGGCAGCAAGCGAGAGAGGAGAAGAGATAGGGTGGGTGGCAGCAATAGATGTAGGAGTGAAGAGAGTGTGGGGGGCAGCACGAGAGGAAGCAGTGGAGACATCGTGCAGCAGTAGGCGCAGGAATAGACGCGCGTGTAACATATTGCAGACTTCGTAGAGACTTTTGTGTTGTAAACCATTTCTTATTAATTAGATAATTTTGTTTTTTTAACCAATAGGGAAATATTATTAGCATACCCCTGAGACCAGCAAGAATCTGAATAACCTTTAGAAAAACAACCAACAAGATATGTAGATAGTTTTAAAAGAGGCTTATTGAATCTTGCCTTTGAACTTCATATAGAGTTAAATACGAATAGATTTGATCTTCACATGAACTGGGAATAATGACCTAAATATCTCAGCAAAAATACGAACCAGAGTTCTTTAAAAGATATTTCAAATGTGTCAACCTGAGCTAAAGCATTTGACGAAGCATTCCAAAGAAGTTTTATGCTTTCACCAAAATGTGTTTGAACCCAGCCTTTCTAAACCACTCGTAACATCACAACCCCAACTCTTCTTGACTAGTTCCTAAATGCTCGATTCTCGTGTTGTGGGAGACATGTCGGCGATTTTCCCCGAGTACCTAGGCCACGTGGCGACGGGCAGCGAGGGCGTCGCGTTGGGCGATAGGTGCTTTGAGCAGGTCACGGTGCGACAGGCCGTGCGTGGAGGGAGGCCTAGGCGCACACGAGAAAGAGGAGGTGGAGATGGAGGAGGGTTGAGAGGAGAAGTGGCCGTGGGGATGAGGAGAAGCATGAGAGACGAAGGTTGGGGCCTGGGAGAGGGGGAAGATGGGGAGGTCAGGGCAAGGAGGAGACTAATGCGGGGCGAGGAAGGGGGGAGGGAGTGGGTGGTGGCGATGCAGCAGGCGTTAGAGGTGGAGGGAGAGGGCAGACCGGATGGGGCGAAGGTGAGGGGGGTGGATGGACGACAGGCTGCAGCATCCCAAAATGTCTTAGGTCGAGGAGGGATGTTTGTTAGGGCTTGCCAGCGAGTAACTTTCCTGAACCTCCTTACAGGTTGCATTTCTGGTTCGCGACTCGAAAATCAGTGGGGTGCAGCATCACCGAAAGTTTTACGCCACCTTCGCGAGTGATGCTATTGGTCAAAGCACTTTGACTTTATATAGGAAAACTCCACCAAACCATTCGAGCGATAGCTATTGGTCATTCGATTCAAACCTACTTCGCAGTAAGAGCTGGGTTTGTGAGAAATGAGGAATGAAATGAACTAGCACAAAGTTGGGTACAAGTAGGAAACCCTAGGAAACTGTACCCCATAGTGTCTACCCCACTATAGCCTACACAGGCTACATAATATGAGTTTGATACACCCCCATAGGCAAAGTGGGGGAGAACAAGAGGTCACAAGACCAGTTAAGCAAAGCAAAGCAAGCTCAGGGTGGATCACAATGTCACCACACTATCCGAGCACAAGAGCAAGGCCAAAAGGTCAGTTCACCTGCAAGATCATATATAAAGGCAAACAAGCAAGTGCAGGTATAGAAAGATCACAGTACAAGCAAGGTCAAGAGGTGAGCAAGTGAGGCCAAGTAGGCACAACACCTAGCATCGTACACAGGCGCTGATGATCACAAGGCGGAAGTGCCTTGGTAAAGATATCAGCAGTGTCGGCCTCAGAGGCCACAAAAGCAAGGCGCAGCTGACCACGCTGCTGCAGCTCACGAGCAAGGAAGTAGCGAAGAGCAATGTGCTTCGTTCTGTGCTCCAGTCTGTGCTCCCGACACAAGGCCAGCATGGCCTTGATGTCTACGTACAGAACTGGAGGAGAACGAGGCGGCTCTCCTAGGTCAGTCAGCAGGTAGGTGAGCCAGCGTAGCTCCTGTGCAGCCATGGCCCCTCCGTAGATCTCAGCCTCACAGCTGGGGCTGAGAACAGAAGACGAGCGTGTAGACCGCTACGAAACAGAGCCAGAGCCAAGGCTGAAGGTGTAACCCTGTGACGACCGCTGCGGAGCTTGGTCGTCAGCCCAAGAAGCGTCTGCGTGACCTGTGAGGACCACTCGACTTCGCCCTCCAAGCACTAGCCCCATGCGCGACGTACTGCACAAGTAGCGCAACACCCTCTTCGCTCTAGCCATGTGCTCTAGCATGTGTCTGCCAGGAGCAACATAGCCTGCCAAGATGCTAAGAGGGTATGCAAGGTCAGGTCGTGTGCAGGTCATCAGATACATGAGGCAGCCAACAAGCTCTGGGTACGGGCCACTCGACTCTACGGACTCATCCGAAGGCAGAGCTGAGAGCGAGTGGCGAGTAGACAGAGGAGTGGCCTGAAGCGAGGAGTACATGAAGTTGAAGCGCTGAAGGACCTGCTGCACCATGTTTGACTGAGTCAGGGTAATGGTGCGCTGTGCTCTGTCCCGAGTGATCTGCGAGCCAAGGTAGCTGCGCAATTCACCCAGGTCTGTGCACGTGTGTCTCTTCTGCAGCTCAGACTTCACGTGGGCGTGTCCAGCAGTGTCAGCAAAGAATCCCTGAGTAGCTCTCATACCATGTTACAATCCCAAGTGGGACTTAGCAAAGGATCGGTCTGGGTTGATCGCAGAGTAGTTTTGCAGTGGAAGATTGAATCTCTGGTCAGAGTGAATGTAAATGACTGAGTTGATAAAAACATGCATACATCGGGTATATAAAAGAATACAAAGGAATACCAAAAGAGTTAGGCTAGCCATGTACTCTAAGGGGTACATTCCCTTATTACCGCAAGTTCAAACCATGTGGCGCGCGAACCCGTTTAAAACCTGTTCTCGCTCTTTTCATTTCATTTTTTTCTGCCTCCATCGGTCTTTGGTCAGACGGTTGCTGCGTCGCTTCGAGTCTTCTGACTCCTCGACTTCGTACTCGGTAGAGTCGGCTCTTGCAGCTTACAGGGATGCCTTTTCATGTAATTTCATATCATAACACGTAAGGTGGCTCAACAAAGTTCCTTATTACAACGCTTCCGCAATACAACATTCCTATCAGAGTCATGCTTGAAAGATCCTAAGGGCTTTTTTCAGCCCAACAACCGATCATGCCATTAGGGAAATTATGCCACTCGTGTCAGAATGCTAGGCAAGAATGGATTGGACAAGGAAAGAGTTAGGTACAAATATGAAACCCTGAAAAGGATGTACCCCATACAGGGTACCCCACTACATCCTAAACATATATAGCATTTATATAATTTGACACACCCCCATAGGCAAATTGGGGGAGAGCAAAGGGTCACAAGACCAGTCAAGAGAAGCAAAGCAAGCTCAGGGTGGATTCCAACGTCACCACACACACTGAGCACAAGCAGAGGGCCACAAGGCCAGTTCACATGCAGAGGTATATATGCAACAACAGCAACACAATGATCATTACCTAGCAAGAGCAAGCAGGCAGGTATATATATATAGATCACTGTACAAGCAGAGTCTACAGCAAGTGAGGAAACGTAGGCACAAGGCCTAACAAAGTACGAAAGCGCTGATGATCACCAAGCATAAGCGCCTTGGTGAATATATCAGCAGTGTTGGCCCGAGAGGCCACGTAAGCAAAACAAAGCGGACCACGCTGCTGAAACTCTCGAGCAAGGAAGTAATGCAGAGCGATGTGCTTCGTTCTGTGCTCCAGTCTGTGCTCCTGACACAAGGCAATGGCGGCCTTGTTGTCTACGTACAGAACAGGAGGAGAACGAGGTTGCTCTCCCAAGTCGGTCAGCAGGTAGGTGAGCCAGTCTAACTCCTGTGCAGCCATGGTTGTGGCGTAGATCTCAGCCTCACATATGGAGCCGAGAACAGAAGACGAGCGTGTAGACCGCCACAAAACAGAGCTAGAGCCAAGACTGAAGGTGTAACCCTATGATGACCGCTGCATAGCCAGGTCGTCAACCCAAGAAGCGTCCGAGTGCCCACTAAGGACAACGTCGCCCCGTCCTCCAAGCACGAGCCCCATGCCCGACGTACTGCACAAGTAGCGCAGTACCCTCTTAGCAGCATCCATGTGCACCTTTTGGTGCCTACCAGGAGCCACATAGCGAGCTAGAAGGCCAAGAGGGTACGCAAAGTTAGGACATGTGCAGGTCATCAGGTACATGAGGCAGCCTACTAGCTCAGGGTAAGGACCACTCGGCTCTACGGACTCGTCCGAAGGTGGAGCTGAGAGCAAGTTACCTGTAGCCAGAGGCGTGGCCTGTGCCGAGGACCAGGTGAAGCTGAAGCGTTGAAGGACCTGCTGCACCATGTGTGACTGAGTCAGTGTGATGGTGCGGCGTGCTCTGTCCGGGTGATCTGCAAGCCAAGGTAGCTGCGCAGCTCACCCAGGTCTGTTCACGTGTGTCTCTTTTGCAGCTCCGACTTCACCACGGGGAGAGCCTCAATGTCAGCAGTGGCAAAGACCAAGTCGTCAACGTACACGAGGATGTAGAACGGCGGCAGCGAAGTGTTGATGCGCAGAGACAGCGACGGGGCAGCAATGGAAGGAGCAAACCCAAGAGCCGCAAGCATAGTCTTCAGTGTGTCTTGCCACTCACGGGGCGCCTAGCAAAGACCATAGACTGGCCGCCGGAGGCTCCACTGGGTACCAGGAGGGAACGACCCAGTGAAGCCAGGTGGGTGGCGTAGCCAGATCTCCTCGTCCAGGCTGCCGTGTAAGAAAGCGATGCTGAAGTCAAGAGAGTGAAGCTCGTAGTCACGCTGAGCGGCAACGTGCAGCAGCAGCCGAAGACTGATCATCTTCGGGGTGGGAGAGAAGGTCTGGAAGAATTCAACTCCCTCCCGCTGAGTGAAGCCTCGAGCAACATAATGAGCCTTGAAGACACGCGTAGATCTTGGTGGTCGCTTCACCCTGAAAATCCACATGCCACTGACGATGTTCGCCCCAGGAGGGGGAACCTCGTCGACGTAAGTGCCTGTGGACTTCCAGGATGCCATCTGTGCGTCCAGGTTGCTTGCCAGTGAGAGGAGTACTCACCCGCGATCCCCTCAACGTAAGAGCGCATGGTAGGGATGTCTAGAGTATACGGGTCTCCCTCAAGGGCAAGCCGCATGGCCACAAGATGAGGTGCAGCGGCTGCAAGGCACTCAAAGTTATCCTGCCCATCCTCAAGGACGTCCGTGCCAAGAGCACACTCACCCCCGACAGACGGAGGAGAAACAGACTCAGACTCAGCAACAAGACTAGCGGCGTAGTCTAGATGATAGGCAGCAGCAAAGTCAACAAGCTCAGTGACTAAGGCAGACGCAGCAGTAGACTCAAACGATGGGTCAGTAATAACAGTGGCTAGAAGACGCTTGACAGTAGGTTGGGCAGCACGAACCAGGTCAGACTCAGGGTCCTGAACGTCAGGCAGAGAAGACGTTGGAGGAGACGGTAGGGGAACATGCTGCGCAACAGAGGAAGGACGCAGAGCCATGAGGTGTGTGCCGGGGACAGCCGTCGGACGCTCACGAGGAACACGAGGACCAGTACAACCAGTATGGACACTGCGAACAGGCGAGACAAGACGGGACGCAGGCTCATGACGCTTAGTAAGACCCCCTGTCTGCTGAGTGTAAGGAGAAGGAGCAGGCTGCGGTGAGCCAGGCTGTAACGGAAGACCGGTGGTAGACGTGAGGCTAAGTACCTGGTGAAGCACGGAGTCAGGCGGTGGGAGGGACGAAGGTGACGGCGGAGCGAAGAACAGTCGCAGCTACGCAGGGCCACCAGCACCAGTAGCTCCAGCACCTCCAGCAGCTCCAGAACCTCCAGCTCCAGCACCTCCAACGCTAGCACCTCCACCAGCTCCAGAACCTCTAGCGCCAGCACCTCCAGTACCAGCACCTCCAGCAGCTCCACAACCTCCAGCAACAGCACCTCCAGCAGCAGCACCCCCAGAACCGACACCTCCAGTCCCAGGGTCTCCAGCCTCATTGTCTCTAACTGCACCACCCCCAGAACCTGCATCTCCTGCTCCAGGGTCTCCAACCTCAGAGTCTACAGCAGCACCTCCAGGTCCAGTAGTACCACCAGCCCCAGCAGCTCCAATACCTCCAGTACGAGCACCTCCTTAACCAGCAGCTCCAGCAACTCTAGTAGAAACACCTCCAGTAGCAGAGTCACCAGCACCAGCGCCTCCCGCAGCAAAGCCCCCAGCTCCAGCAGCGCGACCCTGGCGGCTAACGTACCACTCAGGCAGCTGCTCTGGGGAGAGCGGGACAGCGCCAGCTCCAGGGCCTCCAACGCCAGCACCTCCCGTACCAGGGCCCCCAGCTCCAGCAGCGCAAACTTGTCGGCTGACGTACCACTCGTGCAGCTGCTGTGGGGAGAGTGGGACACGACTACGAGAGCGCTGTGACAAGGCACCAGCAGAGCGACTACGGAGGCGGCCGCTCCAAGGAGACTGCTCACCAGGCGCCTCAGTGCCTCCAGGCGCAGCACCCCCAGACTCAGTACCCACAGGCTCAGCACCCCCAAACTCCTCACGCACAGGCTCAGCACCTCCAGGCTCCGCACCTTCAGGCTCAGCACCCCCAAGCTCCGCACCCTCAGGCTCAGCACCCCAAACTCCGCACCTCCAGGCTCAACACCCCTAGGCTCTGCATTCCCAGACTCAGCACCCCTAGGCTCAGCACCCCCAGAAGCAGCACCCCGAGCAAGACCACCCCCAGCAGGACGTGAGTCACCAGTGACCTCAACCGGCTCAGTCAAGGGAGGAGGGTCTACCTGAGACACACCTGAAGAAGCAGGACCAAGAGCGGGGAGGGGGTGTACCTGGGGAGGACCAGGAGCGAGGAAGAACGGGGGGGGGGGGGGGGGGGGGGGGAGGGAGAGCTGCAGTGCGGTAGGGAAAGAGACGGTAAAAGGGGACCGACTCGTCAAAGGTGATGTCCTGAGACGCAAAGACACGGCGCGAGGGAGGGTCGTAAAACTGCCAGCCAGGCGCGTCAGGGGGGAAACCAAGGAAGACGCAGGGAATGGCGCGAGGGGAGAGCTTGTCCGCAGTGGTATCGCGGACAAAGGCACGAGCACCCAAGACCCGGAACCGTGACACATCGCCAACCTCCCCCGTCCAACGTAGCGTGGGCGAAGTCTCCGGAACGGAGACACGGGGCCAGAGGTTGAGCTGATGCGCAGCGTACCGGACCGCAAAAGGCCACAGAAAATGGGGGGCAGCCGCATGGATCATGGAGGTACGAGCAACCTCCGTGACTAAGCCAATGCGGGGCTCAGCAACCCCATTCCTCTGCGGAGAGGTCGGGAGCGTGAACATCTGGCGGATGCCGTGCTCCTCACAGTAGGCTCGCAAGAGGTCTGAGGAGAACTCACCACATCTGTCAGAGTGCAGACGCAAGACAGGAAAGTCCGACTTGAACCGCTCGCGAAGCTGGAGACGAACAGCGCAGATTCAAGGGATCAAAACAACAGAGACATCCCCCTTGCACTGCAAGGAGAAGACTGTGGCGTGTAGTCGTCGACTACCAACAGGAAGTACCACTCGTGGCCCTGTCCACGGACGCGGGCTGGGCCCCACACGTCCAGGTGGAGAGTCTGCAGTGGAGCCTCTGTGGGAGGGGACGAGGAGGAGTGAGGAGCGGCGCGCTGCCGCCCCTCGACACAAGGAATGAAGGGCGGCGCAGGCGAGGGAGGGAGGGAGGGCAGAGACCTGGGAAGACCGGAGACCAGGAGGCGAGAGTGCATGCCATGAAGGCGAGGCAAGGAGGGGTGACCAAGGCAGTGGTGCCAAAGGAGGGTCTGGTGCGATAGACGACGACACTCACAGTGGGTAGCTACCAGAGCGGACGCGTACAACTGAGGAGACAAAGGGGAGGAGTGCGACGTAGTGGTGAGGGTGTACGGACTAGATCCAGGCGCACGTGTGAATGTGGCCAGGTGGCCGCTAGTCCGAGAGCACGTGCAGATCGCCACACGCTGTCCTTCAGGAGAAAAGGTGTCAACCCAATGATCCTGAAGGACGGCGTTGCTCACCAGGTTCGTAGAGAACGAGGGGAGGTGGAGACCAGACAGCTCACCAAACGAGACCGCCGGGCATGGAAACACAGTAGTGGACTGTGCAAGCAGCGGGCCCCTAGAGGGGTCAGCCAGTGAGACAAGGACAGTTGCAGGGAGGGGAGTGATTGTGGTACTGTCGCGAAAGAAACAGCAATAAGCACTAAAATCAAGTGTAAAGGTGTGCAAGGCCTGAGCCGACGGAGTACCAAGGAGAACAGACTCACAAGCACCAAGGGCTGCAGGCTCTACACCTGGGACTATACCTAGGTCAGGCGGTACACACAAGTAGCAATCACCCTCAGCACTAACAGTCAATCCATACATGGCAGCAATAATAGCATCATTGTCAAGATCAAAGATAGGAACATCACGCCTAAGGAGATCTGCCCAAGGTGGAAACTCAGTAGCCTCAGGAAACTTGACGCGCCAAGCGTCGGTGAGCCGAGAGAAGCAGCGGTACTCCGTGTGAAAGCCGTTGCATGGGCGACCAGTGTGGGGACCTGTGGGAATGGTATAGGTGCAGCGAACAGGACCCCCAGACGCCCCATGCTGAGCATACCAGTCATGAAGCTGGTGAGGCGTGGGGGTCTGACGCTGACGATGGTGCTGCTGCGGCTGCTTCTGCTGCTGCTGCTGCTGCTGCTGCTGCTGCTGTCCCTGGCCACCGCTGGAGCTCCCCTTCTGGCCGGCTCCACTCCAGCTCCCACCACCGCTGCCACCACCGCTCCCTCCTCCCCCACTCCCGCCGCTGCCACCTCCACTGCCCCCTGCACCGCCGCCACCCCTACCACCACCTCCACCCCCACGACCACCCCCACCACCTCCACCACCCCCGCCGCCTCCACCACCACCCCCTCCGCCGCCACCTCCACCTCCCCTGCCACCCCTGCTACCCCTGGCACTGCGGCGCTTCCCACTAGGAGCAAAGCAGCCCCGACCTCCTCAGCACCAAGGTAGTCGAGAGCAGCTGCGGCAGAGGCGTAGGAGGGGGCAAGAGGGGAGGGGGAGCACCCCTCAAAGAGGGGAGTGCGAGGAGTGCCACGAGCAGCACCTACTGCGAGAATGTTCTTTTCAGCTGCTAGGAGGTGCGTCTCGAAGTCGGCGATAGTGATAGTGGTCGGGTCTAGGGCGAGAAAGTGGTCTCTGATTGAGCGAAGAGTGACAGGGTGGCGGGTGATGAGGAAGTAGAGAGTAAAGTACAACGGGGGGTGATTCTCGGCGAGGAACTCGTCTGAAAGGGCGGCACGAAAGCGAGCGTCACTAGCGCGAACAGCGATGAGGAAAACGAGGACAGGTCGGGGAACAGGTAGGGTAGCATGAGACGGCCTACGGCTGCAGTGGCTGGGGAAGAGTAGCGGGCAACTACAGCCTCATACAGTGCCTTAGCAGTCTTATGCTGACTAAAGTGCACACGCTCAGTGATCGGCAGATGGTTGCGAATAGCGAGGCGCGCAGCAGCATCACGAGTCTGCCACTGTGAGCAGTCAAGAGCGGCAGCAGTGTCAGCAGGAGCAACGGTAGTGCCAGTCACGTAATCGAACAGTGAAACTCCGTCTTTGGCATCAGTCCGAAGAAATAGTTGCAGGTCGTCGAGCCAAGTGGCAAACTCTATCGGGCGACCGTCAGGATCGAAAGCGAGGACATTGAGAGTCGCCATGAGTGCAGCGCATGTGAGAGTGGCACGTAGGTGGAAAGGCAGAGCATAGACAGGAGGAACTGCGCACAGGGCGGCAGTGGCGGCACACAAGCTGCTGAGGCGGCACGCAGGCGGGTAAGGCAGCGCGCGAGGCAGGAGCGGGCCGTGCTAGGGCGGCGGACGCGGTGCGCTGGGCAGCAGCGGGCTGAGTGGGCGGCGGACGCGGCGCGCGGGGTAGCAGCGGGCTGTGTGGGCGGCGGACGCAGCGCGCGGAGCAGCAGCGAACTGCGCGGGCGGCGGACGCAGCGCGCGAGGCAGCAGCGGGCTGCACGGGCGGCAGACGTGGCGCGCGGGGTAGCAGCGAGCTGCACGGGCGGCGGACGCGGCGCGCGGGGCAGCAGCGAGCCACGCGCAGGCTCCTAAGGCGGCGCGCGGGGCAAGACCAGGCGGCGCGCTTGGGACTAGGGCAGCGCGCAGAGACAAGGCAGAGGCGCGCGCGGGCAGCGCAGCGCAGGCACGACGTGGGGCAGCTCAGTAACCGCAACGATAGGTGGGCTGTCAGAGGTCCACTGGTGATCCCCGGTTGATCCTAGGGAAGGGTTACAAGCACGTTGGCCTGGAGGGTTATGGGCGCACTTACCCGCTACACAAACAAGCTCTTTTATCCCAATGGTCTACTGGTTGGGATTCTGACATGGTATCAGAGAGAAGGTCTCGGGTTCGAATCCTAGTGTGTGCACTTCGAGCATCCCAATGCGGGGGGGTGTCAGAGGTCTACTGGTGATCCCCGGTTGATCCTAGAGAAGGGTTACAGGCACGTTGGCTTGGGGGGTTATGGGCGCACTTACCCGCTACACAAACAAACCCTTTTATCCCAATGGTCTAGTGGTTGGGATTCTGACATGGGCCCTAAAAAAATCGGTCCTACGGACCTACTGCTCCGAATACCATGTCAGAATGCTAGGCACGAATGGATTGGACTAGGAAAGAGTTTGGTACAAATATGAAACCCTAAAGGGGCTGTACCCCATACTGGCTACCCCACTACAGCCTAAACATATATACCATATATATAATTTGACAACTCGTAATCAACAAGGGTCTCGATAATATGTTTGGTAAAAAAGGAATGGGTACGGTCACTGCAAAAGGTGTTTTCACGTGTTCAATAAAACGTTTCACGGAATCAGGCACAATCAACTACCGTCATCGCCCGGATAGAAGACAGTGTTGAATAGTAGACAAGGGTTGTCTAATATCCGGGTGTCTCTTGTAAACAGGCTAGCCTCATTATAAGACACCTATTTTTGTGTATGAGTTAAGCCAGTGTAGGGGTTAGGGGCAATTGTATAGCGAGGGGGTATCTTCTAAACGGTTCTTTGTTCATTTATACGACTTATAAGACACCCTAAACCGTCCCAAATACAAGATAACCCAAGCATTTCGAGTAGTGTATGACATAAGACATATATGTGTTATATCCGGGCGATGACGGTAGGAAAAAAATCACGCGAATGGTCACAGATAAAACTCCCGCCCAAAAAGTATCATACCCAAAACGAACCTGGATGGATGCATTTTCGGATGCATCAACCCTAAACACAATTCGCCAGGTGTTTAGGGTTGATCCATTCCCAAACCGCATCCGATTCCGATTTGGTTTTAGTTTTTCCAGCTGATTGGTTGGGCGCGACCGGGAATGGAGTTTCAAGAATTTTTGGCAGGAGTTACATGTGTGTCCATTCGCATGATTTTTTACCTGTTGTTGGTGACTGAATCCGTAACCCCACTTACCAAACCCGTCAGCAAACCCAATAGTGATCATACACGTTACTCTTTTACCATTCACGTTATCGAGTCCCATGCTACCGTATACTCCCGGACAAAACACCCCCCCATAATTGTACACCCCCGGGTAGCTTATGCGAGGTGGGTGTTATGATAGACCTCGTTTCTACTATACCCCCCTTTTTGTCTGATTTTCTATAACACCCCCCTTTTCTTACGGATTCATTATTATAGTCGTTAACAAGTAGCTGCAATACGGAAGAATATCGTGTGAATTTCTCCCTCAATGAAATTTCGCGGTACATTCATAGGCAATCTGCCGAGATTTGCCCCCTCCCACTATTTCTCTGTTGCCACGTGCAGGTGAATCGTCCGTTGCAAGTGGCAAGAGAGGTGTCACATGGCATTTTCGTGAGGGCGATGAAGTTCGAGGCCGAAACTGACATTCGCGCCTCAGGCAGTGATGCTAAAACGACCAGCAAAACACCCACATTGACTAATTGAAAAAACACTAACACTAAAATATGCCATATGTTAAGACCCGGGTATTATGTATTTTTTTCCTGTGAGGAGACCCCCCCCATTTTTTCCCTGTATTTTTAGCTATACCCTAGGGTGTTATGTCCGGGAGAATACGGTAGTTACTTGACATATTTTCCCAAAACTTAATACATAATGAAATCACACTGAACTCAACGTATGTTGTCAAGGGTGTTCTCGTCTTGGCAGTATCTTAGCTCTGTGGTAGTCATTCTATCTCGGCCAAATATCTTGCGAGTGCTCTCAGCCCAACAGGACGCATTACAACTCCGCTACCACCATCCTCACCCACATCATCACCCAACCTGTCATCCCCACCATCCCCTTCGTCCCCGTCATCAGCACGCCATCCGCCCTGGGCGCCACGCCACACACGGGCGGCGAGCAGGAGGTTGAGGCGCTGGGAGGGGTGGAAGGCGTCCCAGAAGACGTGGTGGGAGGGGCGGCGGCACAGCGTGTAGGGCGTGGGGGTGCCGTTCACCAGCGCCGTGCGCCCGCACTGCACCAACCCGTTCAGCGGTGCAGGCGCACCGCAGCACGCCTCTGGGCCGCTGGTGAAGCCTGCAGGCAGGGCGGGTGAGGGACGTGCACGGGAGGAAGGGAGAAAAGTGTTGGGAACGAGGGAATGAGCAGGGTGGGGGGTGGAGGGGCGGAGTGATAAGAGGTGAAGGAAAGAGGGAGTGACAATGACCCGATTGGCAAAAATCAGACAAGGCACGAGTGATGGGCAAGGCACGAATGATGGGCAAGGCACGAGAGTGATGGGCAAGGCACGAGAGTGATGGGCAAGGCACGAGAGTGATGGGCAAGGCACGAGAGTGATGGGCAAGGCACGAGAGTGATGGGCAAGGCACGAGAGTGATGGGCAAGGCACGAGAGTGATGGGCAAGGCACGAGAGTGATGGGCAAGGCACGAGAGTGATGGGCAAGGCACGAGTGATGGGCAAGGCACGAGAGTGATGGGCAAGGCACGAGAGTGATGGGCAGGGCACGAGCCACCTCACTACCGTCAACGTCAACGGCTATTCCAACTCCCCACGTCTCACCACTCTTCTCGCTTCAAAATGCTCATCCACCTAAATTCTCGACTGCACCACCTTCTCAGAAACCACAACCAGAAATAACATCCGAGTCACAAATGCCACCATCGGTAAAAGGACACAGAGATACCATCCCCTCCCCATCCCCTCCCCATCCCCTCCCCATCCCCTCCCCATCCATTCTCCCTCCCTCTGCACTCACCCAGGGCCTCCGGCTGGTCAACAGCGCGGACCACAAGCCCCCCAACGTCCGCCGTGAGAATGACGATGCCTGGCAGGCGAGCCTGCAGCGCGTGCAGCCCTGCAGTGAGCAGCGCGTTGTGGGCGAGCGGCACGGCGCTCAGCGGCCACGCGGAGCACGTGCGCTGCCCCAGCGCCTGCATGAGAGCGGGCGCGCATGTGATGGGCGGCAGCAGGTACACCAGGAAGCGCCGCGCGCCCATGCTGTAGAGGGCCTGAGGGGGAGAGGTGGGGGGAGGAGCACAGGAGGCAGGGGGTAGCAGCATGGGAAAAAGAAAAGGGGATGAAGTGGAGGACGCAAGAGGTGCAAAGTTCACTCCCTAGCCCCTCTCTCCCCTGTGCAGCGCGAAGCACATCCTGCCTGACAAGGAGAGCAACACAGCCGGAACACTGCGCAATGTCACCCGCCTTCATAATCCGGCTATTGCCACGCGCCCACACATGCCTCCCCCCCCTCACCTGCATCGCATTAGCCACCCCGCACGCTCCCCTGCACTGCACAACATGAACCACGTGCCCTCCCCTCCCCCCCCCCCTCTCACCTGCACGGCATCCAGGGTGCCCTGGGTGGACGCAGCCACAGTGCCTCCCAGCGTCGCTGACAACCGCCCCACCGCACCCACCCTCTCTGTCACCGACTGTGGCGGCTGGCTCACTGCCTCCTCCAATGGCAGCCCGCCACGTGTGGCCACCCTGCGCAGGCGGGCGGCTGGTCTTGTCGAGTCAGACGCGTTGTCTGCTCCAGCAGTCCGTTCGGGGGATGAGGCTGGGGGGACCATGGAGGCAGAGGCAGCAGAAGCAGCAGAGGCAGCAGAAGCAGCAGAAGCAGCAGAAGCAGCAGAAGCAGCAGAGGCGGCAGAGGGTAGGGAGGCGGATGGTAAGGGTGAGGAGTTGAAGGGAAGCGGTGGCAGGGCGGCGATGTTGGGCAGGCGTGGCAGTGAGGAGGCATTGCGGAAGCGAGGAGGGCGAGTGGCGTTGCGGGGGGGGAGGGAGGTGGGGATGTTGGGGACGAGCCCCATGTGGAGCTGCGATAGCAGGTAGAGGTAGTCGTTTGACCCCACCTGCACCACGTACAGCGCTGCCGCCATCGCCTGGCGATGGGATGGCAGGGGGAGAGGGGAGGGACGGAGATGTGCAGGACTGTGGCATAGGAGGAATGTGGGGGTGTGACAGCAGGTAGAGGTATTCGTTGACCCCGATCTCCACCACGTACAGCGCTGCTGTGCGCGCCTGTATGAAGGGGAGAGGAGAGGAAGAGGGAGGGATGGGAAAGGGAGAGGAGGGTAGACGCGAGGGTGGCGGCTAGGGAGGAATGAATAACGTGGCAAATGCGAGTAAGACATGAAGAGGACGACGAGGTGAAGGATGAAAAGGAGGCGGAGAGTGGTGCTGAAAGGCAGAGAGCAGAGAGCAGAGAGCAGAGAGGAGAGAGGAGAGAGCAGAGAGCAGAGAGGAGAGAGCAGAGAGGAGAGAGGAGAGAGGAGAGAGCAGAGAGCAGAGAGAAGAAAGCAGAGAGCAGAGAGCAGAGAGCAGAGAGCAGAGAGCAGAGAGCAGAGAGGAAGCTGTGATGTTGTGCAGATCACCCGCCACATACACTCTTGTCTGGCAGGCTCTCCTCGCTGCTGCTGCTGCTGCCGCTGCTGCCACTTCCCACACTCCCAGCGTCGCCACCATTTGACGACGTGGCAGCAGACTCGTTGCTCCCACTGCTCTGCTCGCCACTGCTCTGCTCGCCACTGCTCTGCTCGCCACTGCTCTGCTCGCCACTGCTCTGCTCGCCACTGCCCTGCCCCACCACCGCTGCATGCACTTCCCGGAACTTTCCCAGCTGGAAGGACAGCGGGAATGTCTGATAGCACACGAGAAAACAGTGGGGTGGGGGCGAGGAAGGAGGAGGAGGGGGTGGGGTTGGTGGCGGGTTGGTGTTTGCAAGTGAGGCGGAGAGGCAAGGGGTAGAATGAGAGCTGTGGGAGGCAGAGAGGGGTAGAATGAGAGCTGTGGGAGGCAGAGAGGGGTAGAATGAGAGCTGTGGGAGGCAGAGAGGGGTAGAATGAGAGCTGTGGGAGGCAGAGAGGGGTAGGAAAGCAAGGAGCGAGAGGGGTAGGAAAGCAAGGAGCGAGAGAGCACAAGTGATCCACTCCAGTGTGCCTTGCCATGCACGGAAGTGTGCGGGTGAGTAGAGCACACCCCAGCACTGCTTGCATCCCATTCCCGCCCCACTCCACTCTCTCTCCTTCTGCCTCCATGCTTCCCCACCCCACCACCCACCACGTGGTAACCAGCCCAGATCCCGACCAACCAGCCCAGATCCCGACCAACCAGCCCCTCCACTCCACTTGCGCTCCACATGGGACTGCCTCTGCGCCACCTGCCCCCACCTGGCCCCTACCTGGCCCCCACCTGGCCCCCACCTGGCCCCCACCTGGCCCCACCTGGCCCCCACCTGGCCCCCACCTGGCCCCACCTGGCCCCCACCTGGCCGGGGTTGGTAGTGTCCAGCATGCCTGCCCCCGCGCTGGCGAAGTTGAGCCCGCAAGAGGCGCTGCGCCCCGGCTGCAGCACAGGGGGCGGCGAGGGTAGCCCCAGATAGCGCGCTGGGGGGAAGTGGGGAGCAGTGAAGGATGGGGAAAAGGGGCAGTAAGCGGGGAAGGGGAAGGAAGTTGGGGAAGCGGGCAGCAAGAGGGAGGGGAGGCGGCTGTGAAAAGGTGGGCCCAGAAACGCCAAAAGCCCCCTCTGCTACCCTCACAAGCCTTCACGCCCCCAATACCTCCCCTTCGCTCCCCCCATCGCACGACCCACTGGCACTGCCACCCTCAGAAGCCTTTCGGTGAGCAGCACGCACCCAAGTAGTCGATCTGCAGGCGGCCGTCGGAGAAGCGCCCCGACGCCTGCTTGTAGTTGATGCCGTAGGGTGGCAGGTCAGCGCGCAGGAAGCGGTATGTGCCGTAGTTGTTGTTGCCCACGTCCACCAGCGAGTCCCCGAACACAAAGAGCGCTGTGATGGGCGAGCGCGTGAGATTGAGGGAGTCGAGCAGTGTTGTTGGTGTGGCTGGGTGGAGGCAGGGAGGGAAGGGGGAGGATAGATGCTTGGGGATGTGTGACAAAAGCGGCTGGCAGGCAACGAGTGGCACAACACAAGAGTGTCGGAAGGCTGTGCGCTCTGAGGGTTGCTGGATCAGAGGAGGGAGGTGCGCGTGCAGATGTGAGAGTGGAAAGCTGGGCGGCCGGAAGGGAAAAGGGAGGGAGGGCAAGGAGCAGCAGCCCTGAACGAGTAAGTACCATGGGGAGATGCCTCAAGCCACGCGCACAGCCCCTACAGGCCCACCCACTCACTCACGAGCCTTTCACTCACTCCGCCGCCCCACGCTCCCCAGCACCACCGAGCACACCGCACCCCATCCGTGCTGCCCGCACCTGAGACTGTCGTCTCGCCACCGCTGCCGGAGGGATGTCATCTCCTGCCGGAGGGATGTCATCTCCTGCCAGAGGGATGTCATCTCCTGCCGGAGGGATGTCATCTCCTGCCGGAGGGATGTCATCTCCTGCCGGAGGGATGTCATCTCCTGCCGGAGGGATGTCATCTCCTGCCGGAGGGATGTCATCTCCTGCCGGAGGGATGTCATCTCCTGCCGGAGGGATGTCATCTCCTGCCGGAGGGATGTCATCTCCTGCTTACTGCTCCTCCTCACTTCGCACGCCCCATAGACACCTCCCATGCTCCCTTCCCTTCATCTCTCGCTCGTGCCCTCCTCCCTACTTCTTTCTCAACTCCGCACTAACCAGACCTCCTCCCGCCCTCCCTCCCTCCCTCCCTCCCTCCCTCCCTCCCGCCCTCCCTCCCTCCCTCCCTCCCTCCCTCCCTCCCTCCCTCCCTCCCTCCCTCCCTCCCTCCCGCCCTCCCTCCCTCCCTCCCTCCCTCCCTCCCTCCCTCCCTCCCTCCCTCCCTCCCTCCCTCCCTCCCTCCCTCCCTCCCTCCCTCCCTCCCTCCCTCCCTCCCTCCCTCCCTCCCTCCCTCCCTCCCTCCCTCCCTCCCTCCCTCCCTCCCTCCCTCCCTCCCTCCCGCTCGCCCGCCCGTCCCACCACCAACCTTGCGAATCGCCTGGCGTTGCAGCCACGTCATCACGGCCGCGCGCGCCCACCGCCACGCGGCCCACCAGCGCCGCCGCGGCCAGTGGCACCAGCAGCAGCCGCACTGCCACTGCGCGCGCGCAGCGCTGCTCTCTCCGCGGTCGGAGCCTGTGGACCCGGCGCAAGCTGCCCCGCGCGCTGCTGGGCGCGGCAGCAGCTGCTTGCGCGCGCTGCTCCCCGCGCGCGTGCGCGTGAACCATGGCGAACCGCACAGCTGCTAGCGGCGCACGAGGGGACTGGAGGGCGGCCGGAAGAAGCGGTTCGCGAAGAGGGCGGCACTGGCTACTCGGTCGCGTGGCCTTGATCCGATCCGTGTCCTGCGCGGCCTTGTGAGAGTCCCGTGTCTCAAGAGCCAGTCCTGTGTCCTTGCAAGCAGAATCTTGGGCGACCCAGCCACGTTCAGGCCAACTTCAGGCCTGAACGCATTCAGGTCGCTTTTGAGGCCACTTGCACAGGGAAGGACAGCGCGGCGACTTGCAGGCGCTGCAGCGCGATGCCAGCAAGACATGCCGCTGCTCCGCCGCTGCTCGTTTCACTGCACCACATGGCCCCACCGCGCCTTCTATCCGTCTCCTCGCGCCCACGGCCACTGCTGCCTGAGCTCGAGCCCTAGGGGGCTGCGAGGCGCCTCCGAAGGAATCGCCGTGTGGCGGTCACGTGAAGCGACAGGCGTCGACACATCCACGGACGGGCTGGGCCCCATCGCGTGGGCAGCAGCGTATCGCGGGCGGATGAGCGCATTCCGCTTTTACCTAACCCTGGGTGTGGGGACTCGAACGCGAGGCTCTCGCGCTGTCAGGCGTCACTATCGATGAGAGTCAGTTGCTCGGACGGACAGCGCATGACTTGTGCGCGGCGAGACGAGGTGACTGGTGAGTGACTCATGGGGTGTTAGAGGGGTGTTTACTGTTCCCTTTGAACAGAACTCCCAACCCCATCCTTATGATTTCCTAGTGCCACGTGGCACTCTACCTTTCTTGCTTCTACTTTCTAATCCCACGAAGTACTTCCCAACATTCGACCTTGCATGCTAAATCATCCTTGCTTGTATCCACCAATATCAATCAATTCTCATTCAACTCTTTAATTACTCAGTTACTTCGCATATTTCGCCAACACTCTCTTTCGCCAAAGTATTCTGCCGCGTTTATCCTTGAATTAGTCTACCCCGCTAATCTTTAGCGGATTTAGGCCAGCGGGCCTAACATGGGGTGTGGGTTGTGCGAAATGTTCAGTGAAACGCAGTTGAGTGCAATTGAGTGAGCGAACGAGAATTGCACTATCGAAGCAAAAAAGTACAATGAGTGAAGGATTGAACGAAAACTAAATAGCGAAAGCTATAATGATAATGTTAACAAAATGTGGGTGAAGCGCGGCAAGCCTGGAACTGAGATTGGGACTGTGGTTAGGAAATTTCGAGGTGGAGATTCGGAGCGCTGGTAACCAGTCGAACCGTAAGGTCGACGTGCAACGTGTGAAGATGGCGGGAGGATTTGTCCAAGAGACAGTTGCGAGTGGTAACAGTGCTAACTTGTTAGAAGAATAGGAAGTTATCATCATGATTAGGGCAAGGAGGGGGGTACAAAGAAGTGTTGAGCAAAATTCTGTACCCCCTAAGGCTAAACTCACAACAGCCCAGATAACATTAAACATATAACTTGACACACCCCTAAAGGTGAAGTGGAAGATAGCCAACACAAGAAACGGTCACAAGACCAGTCAAGAGAAGAAACAAAACAAAACAAACTCAGGGTGGATCACAACGTCACCACTCATTATGAGCACAAGGCCACAAGGTCAGTTCACGAGCAGAGTTATGTATCAAAGTGAACAAGCAAGGCAGTGATCTCAACCTAGCAAGGGTAAGCATGCAGATGCAGGTAAATATAGATCACAGTACAAGCAAAGTCAGGAAATAAGGAAGTTAGGCCAAGTAGGCACAAGACCTAGCTTAGTACAAAAGCGCTGATGATGACAAGGTGGAAGTGTCCTAGTCTGAGGGTGAGGGTGCGGAGCCTGCGAATACTGCGCTTGTACAGGAGGTACTAGAGCTGTTGGGCCTGGTGGTGTTGCTGGAGGTGCTGGAGCTGGCAGTACTTCTGGAGCAGGTGCTGTAGGAGGTGACGGAGTTGGCGCTACTGGAGCTAGTGGGACTTCTCGTGGTCCTTCTGGAGCTGGGTCTGCTGGAGGTGCTGGAATTGGCGCAGCTGGAGCTGCTAGAGGTGCTACTGGGGCTGGTGGTGCTGCAGGAGTTGGAGCTGGCACTGGGGGTTCTGGTGCTGTCTCTGCTGGTTCTAGTGGTGATGCACGGTCGCGGCCGTACTTCGTTCCACTCATTCAGCAGGTTCTTGGTCTCCCGCCTTCTACTAGTCTTGCTCCTCCCTTAGAGTGCCCGCTGCCGGTTCAATTGCAGTCACATTTACAGCCCGCCTCCCCACTACCTGCTCCTTCTCCTTACACATGTCTGGCCGGAGGTCTTGCTTAGCGTCGTGATCTTGCGTCTCGCCCTGCGTCGCCTGTTCCCGCTGCTCGCACAACTCGTCGTGGTTCGCATCACCGTCCTCCTCCGGTCCCCGGCACACTCCATATGGCACTTTGTCCTTCCACTGCACCAGAGCGTGTCCCTCAGCCGTCTCCTCCTACGTCCTCCCTTCATGTCGGTCCTGCCCCGGAGTCTGACTCCCTTCGTGCTGCTAGTCCTACTGTCACGCGTCTCCTGGCGACTGTTGTCACCGACCCTTCCTTTGAGTCTACTACTGCGTCTGCTCTTGTTGCTGAGCTTGTCGACTTTGCTGCTCGCTGTCGTCTAGACTATGCCGCTAGTCTTGTTGCTGAGTCTGTCTATCCTCCGTCCGTCGGGGGTGAGTGTGCCCTTAACACAGACGTTGTTGAGGACAAGCAGGAGGAGTTCCTGTGTTTTGCTGCTGCTTTACCTCATCTTGTGTCTATGCTGCTTGCCACTGAGGGAGACCCGGATGCACGAGACATCCTGACCCCGCGCTCTTACGCAGAGGCAATAGAGTGTCAGAACATTATATAGCTTATGCTGTTATGTAGGCTATAGTGGGGTATCCCATAAGGGGTACAACCCAATTAGGGTTTTCTATTTGTACTCACTTCAGTCATAGTTAATTCATTCTCGTTCAGTTCTTCTCATGGTATCATAGCAGGTTCCCCTGTGGGAACTGCGCCTAGGGCCCACCACCTGAATTTTTTTTTCCTGCCCGAAGCGCACTCATCCCGAGTCGCGCCTCGGGCCACTCCTTCCCCGAGCCGCCCTAGCGGCCGGCCTTACCCTCGCGGCCCCGCTACCAAGTGAACGCGGCCCCGCCGCCCTACTCAGGCGGCCCTCGCCGCCCTTACTCACACGGCTCCGCCGCCTCTGATCACGCGGCCCCGCCGCCCCTGCTACGCGGCCACGCCGCCCCTGCTACGCGGCCCCGCCGCCCCTGCTACGCGGCCCCGCCGCCCCTGCTACGCGGCCCCACCGCCCCTTACTACGCGCGGCCCCGCCGTCCCTGCTACGCCGGCCCCGCCGCCCCTGCTACGCGGCCCTCGCCGCCCTTGCTCACGCGGCTCCGCCGCCCCTGATCACGCGGCCCCGCCGCCCCTGCTACGCGGCCCTGCCGCCCCTTACTACGCGCGGCCTCGTCGTCCCTGCTACGTCGGCCCCGCCGCCCCTGCTACGCGGCCCTCGCCGCCTTGCTCACGCGGCTCCGCCGCCCCTGATCACGCAGCCCCGCCGTCCCTGCTACGCCGGCCCCGCCGCCCCTATTACGCGGCCCCGCCGCCCCTGCTACGCGGCCTCGCCGCCCCTGCTACGCGGCCCCGCCGTCCCTGCTACGCGGCCCTGCCGTCCCTGCTACGCGGCCCCGCCGCCCCTGCTACGCGGCCCCGCCGTCCCTGCTACTCCGGCCCCGCCGTCCCTGCTACGCCGGCCCCGCCGTCCATGCAACACGGCCCTACCGCCCCTGCTACACGGCCCCGCCGTCCCTGCTACGCCGGCCCCGCCGCCCCTGCTACGCGGCCCAGCCGCCTCTATTCCGCGGCCCCGCCGCCCCTGCAACGCCGGCCCCGCCGCCCGTGGACTCACGGCCCAGCCGCCCCTTGCTCTCGCGCCGCCCAACCGCAGCAGCCGAGCCGCCCACCTGCAGCAGCTGAGCCGCCGGACCACCTAGCAGCAGTGCACCCGAGCCGCCCGGCAGCCGAGCCGCCCTGCACCCGAGCCGCCCTACCGCCGAGCCGCCTGGGAGCCGAGCCGCCCAGTAGCCGAGTCGCTGAGTCGCCGAGCCGCCCTTCTGCAGAGCTGCTCGACCTGCCCTGTCCGGTGAGCACAGTACCGCTGTCACTGCGTGCTCTTCCCCTACTGCTTGCACTGCTTCGCTGTCGTCGTCATGGCTACCCCTAGTGTCCTAGCTTTTGACGCTGAGGGTCGAGCCATTGACTTTGAGGTCTGGGTCGATGACCTACAGCTGTTCTTACAGTGCGATAGGGCGGACGGTCTCTCTCTCTTTGACCTCACCTCTGGCGCCTCTCCTGCCCCTGCTGCTGATGCTGACCCCACTGTTCGCTCTCAGTGGGCCACCCGCGATGCTGGTGTACGTCTTGCTGTGCGTCGTCACCTCCCTACAACTGAGCGCGCGCACTTTAGTCAGTACAAGAGTGCTCAGACCTTGTACGACGCTGTAGTTGCGCGCTACTCTTCCCCTGCCACTGCTGCACTGAGCCGCCTCATGCTACCGTTCCTCTTTCCTGACCTCACTGCCTTTCCCACTGTCGCTGACCTCCTTACGCACCTCCGGACTAGTGATGCTCGCTACCGCGCTGCCCTTCCTGCTGAGTTCTGCACCAAGAACCCCCCCCCCCCATGTACATCACTCTCTACTACGTAGTCGCACGCCTCCCTGACTCCCTTCGAGTAGTCAGGGACCACTTTCTCTCACTCTGTCCCACCACCCTCACTATCGACCTCCTCGAGAAGGCCCTCCTAGCGGCGGAGAAGAGTATCGTCGCTGTAGGAGCTTCTCATGGTGACCCTCGCACCCCCATCTTTGAGGGGTGCTCTCCTTCCCCCCTACTGCCCTCGGTTGCCTCTGCTGCTGCCGCCGACCTGCTTGGTCTTGACTCGGTCGGCGCGACGTCTGCCCCTAGTGAGAGACGCCGCTCTGGCAAGGGCAAGGGGGGCAAGGGCGCGGGTGGAGCTGGAGGGGGCGGTGGAGGTGGCGGTGGAGGCGGCGGAGGGAGTGGGGGTGGCGGCGGGGGTGGTGGCGGAGGCGGTGGTGGTGGCGGCAGCGGCGGAGGAGGCGGCGGTGGTGGCGGCAGCGGTGGGAGTGGTGGCGGAGGAGGAGGAGGTGTTGGCGGAGGAGGTGGAGCTGGTCGAGGTGGTGCCCCGCAGCGGAGCGGCGCTGGTAGTGGTCAGCGCCAGCAGCAGCAGAAGCAGCAGCGTTCGCGAGACATCCCTCCGCCCCAGCAGCTCCGTGAGTGGTACACTCGGCGTCACAGGGGTGGGGGTACTGGTCCGTGCGCCTACGTCCTTCGTTCCGGTGACCGCGCAGGTGAGCAGTGTGGGGGTGCCCACCCCACCCAGCGCTGCTTTGGCCGCCTGACGGACGCTTGGTGTCAGCAGTTCCCCGAGGCTAGTGAGATTCCCCGCTGGGACGAGCTTTCTAGGGCTGGTGTAGCGATCTTTGATCTTGACTTTGATGCTATCCTTGCTGGTATGTATGCTATGACTACTAGTGAGGAAGGTGACTGTTACCGGTGTTTCCCGCCCGACCCGGGCATTGGTACTGCTGCGCTAGGTGCTTGTGAGACTGCTGCTCTAGGTGCCAGTGCGTCTGCGCTCTCAGGTCCTGGTGAGGCTACGCTCTCAGGTACTAGTGAGGCTGCGCTCTCAGGTACTGCGTCGGCTTCGGCCTCCCTCACTTTCACACTTGACTCTTGGGCTTCTCGCTCCTTCTTTTGAGACCGCACCACACTCATGCCGCTTGATCGGCCGGTTGCAGTCTCGCTGGCTGACCCCTCTGGGGGTCCTGTCCTCTCTCACTTTTCCACTGTCCTCCCGTGTCCAGCTGCCCCCTCGGGCACCCTGTCTGGTCTGTACCTTCCCTCGTTCTCGACAAACTTGGTGAGTGGTGCGGACCTGCAGGATGCGGAGGTTCACCAGTTCACTCCTGCGAGTCAGCGGGTGACCCACTGCACGGACGCACGCACAGGCCGGCACCTGGCCACGTTCTCTCGTCGACCGGGGTCGAGCCTCTATACCCTGACCACTGAGTCTCCTCCTGTCCCTGCGTCTCGTCAGGTCGCTGTGTCAGGTCAGGTGTTTGCTGCTGCGTCCCGATCTGGCCCTGAGTCTGCCCCCTGTTCGTGTCGCCTCCTGTCTCACGAGACTCTCTTGTGGCACCACCGTCTTGGCCACCCCTCCTTGCCCCGTCTTCGGGGCATGGCTTCCCGTGTCCTTGTCGCTGGTCTTCCCCAGTCTCTCCCTCCCCTTCCTTCGGGACCAGGACCTTCCTGTGTCCTCTGTGTCGAGGGGCGCCTCGGGGCTGCTTCTCACTCCTCCCAGTTTCCCCCGATAGAGGCTCCTCTGCAGACACTTCACATGGACGTGTGGGGCCCGGCCCCCGTCCGTGGGCAGGGTCACGAGCGCTACTTCCTGTTGGTGGTTGACGACTACTCGCGTTACACCACAGTCTTCCCCTTGCGCAGCAAGGGTGATGTCACTGAGGTGCTGATCGACTGGATCTGCGAGGCTCGTCTCCAGCTCAGGAGGAGCTTCGGCTCGGACTTTCCTGTTCTGCGTCTGCAATCTGACCGAGGTGGGGAGTTCTCCTCTCGCCTTCTGCGTGACTACTGTCGTGCACGGGGGATCCGCCAGACCTTTACGCTTCCGGACTCTCCACAGCAAAATGGGATTGCTGAGCGACGCATTGGCATGGTCATGGATGTCGCTCGTACGTCCATGATGCATGCGGCTGCCCCCCATTTTCAGTGGCCGTTTGCGGTTCGGTACGCGGCGCATCAGCTCAACCTTCACCCCAGGGTGTCTCGGCCTGCGATGTCCCCAGTCTTGCTGTGGACGGGGAAGGTTGGCGATGCGACTGCGTTCCGTGTCTGGGGATCTCGGGCGTTTGTCCGCGACTTGTCTGCGGACAAGCTGTCCCCTCGTGCTGCTCCCTGTGTCTTCCTTGGCTTCCCCCCTGACGCTCCAGGGTGGCAGTTCTACCACCCCTCCTCTCGTCGTGTTCTGTCCTCCCAGGATGCCACATTCGACGAGTCAGTCCCCTTCTACCGCCTCTTCCCCTACCGCACTCCTTCCCTCCCCCCGCCGCCGGACTTCCTTGTGCCGGTTCCCCCCCCGGTAGACCCCCTTCCCCCCCCTCAGGTTCTTGCCCCCTCAGGTGTGTCCCAAGTTGGCGCGGTTGATCCGGTCGAGGTTACTGGTGACTCTGGTGCTGTTGCGGGTGCTGAGCCTGGGGGTGCTGACTCTGGGGGTGGTGTGCGCGTGGGTGCTGAGCGTGGGGGTGCCGAGCCTGGAGGTGCTACTACTGGGGGTGCTGAGCCTGGGGGTGCTACTGCTGAGGGTGCTGAGCCTAGGGGTGCTGAGCCGGGGGGTGCTGTGCCTGGAGCTGCTGAGCTAGGGGGTGCTGAGTCTGGGGGTGCAGAGTCTGGAGCTGCTGAGCCTGGGGGTGCTGAGTCTGGAGCTGCTGAGCCTGGGGGTGCTGCGTCTGGAGCTGCCGAGCCTGGGGTTTCTCCTAGTCCTTCGTCTCGGCGGGACCCCTCTCTCCACAGGAGCTGCGCGAGTGGTTTGCTTGCCGCTGGAGGCGTACTGCTGGAGCTGGAGCTTCTTTGACCCCCGACTCTCCTGGTGCAGCCAGTCCCGGAGCTGCTGGGCCTGCGGGTCCTACTGGAGCTGGAGCTACTGAGGGTGTTGGTGCTGAGGCCACTCCTGTCTGTCCTGACGGCGGTCCTGCTGCTGGTGCTGCTGGAGGTCCAACCGCTGGAGGTGTTGGTCGTGCTGGTGCTGTCGCTGAGGGTGGTGGTGCTGTCCCTGCTGAGTCTGGAGTTACCGCGCGGCCTCGGCCGTACTTCGTTCCGCTCCTGCAGCAGGTTCTTGGTCTTTCTCCTCCTGTAGAGTGTCCACAGCCTGTCCAGTCGCAGTCACTGTTGGAGGCTTCCTCCCCACTGCTTGCTCCCTCTCCGTACACTGGTCCTACTGGAGGTCTTGCTGAGCGTCGTGAGCCTGCGTCTCGTCCCGCGTCGCCTGTTCGTGCTGCTCGTGCTAGTGGTCGCAGTTCGCGTCAGCGTCCTCCTCCTGTCCCTGGCACGCACCGGATGTCTCTGCGTCCGTCCACTGCTCCTCTGCGTGCCCCTTTGCCTTCTCCTCCTAAGTCCTCTCTTCCTGCGCTTGACGACCCTGAGTCGGACTCCCTTCGTGCTGCTAGTCCTACTGTCACGCGTCTTCTTGCTACTGTCCTCACTGACCCCTCCTTTGAGTCCGCTGCTGCGTCTGCTCTTGTCGCTGAGCTCGTCGACTTTGCTGCTCGCTGTCGTCTGGACTACGCTGCCAGTCTTGTTGCTGAGTCTGCGTCTGTCTGTCCTCCGTCTGTCGAGGGTGAGTGTGCTCTTGGCACGGACGTCCTAGAGGACAGGCAGGAGGAGTTCCAGTGTCTGGCTGCTGCTTCACCTCATGTCGCGTCTGTACTGCTTGCTCCTAAGGGAGACCCAGATGCACTAGACATCCCGACTCCGCGCTCTTACGCGGAGGCCGTAGAGGGTCCCTACTCCTCTCAGTGGCAGGCAGCTATGGATGCAGAGATGGCTTCCTGGAAGTCTACAGGCACCTACGTTGACGCGGTTCCCCCTCCTGGGGCGAACATCGTCAGTGGCATGTGGATCTTCAGGGTGAAGCGGCTGCCTGGCTCTCCACCTGTCTTCAAGGCGCGGTACGTTGCTCGTGGCTTCAGTCAGCGGCAGGGAGTTGACTACTTTCAGACCTTCTCTCCCACCCCGAAGATGACCACTCTTTGGGTGCTGCTGCACATAGCCACTCAGCACGACTACGAGCTTCACTCTCTCGACTTCAGCACTGCGTTCCTGTAGGGTAGCCTGCACGAGGAGATCTGGCTGTGCCGTCCACCTGGCTTCACTGGGACCTTCCCTCCTGGCACCCAGTGGAGCCTCCGACGGCCAGTCAACGGTCTCCGCCAGGCACCGCGTGAGTGGCACGACACACTGAGGACTACGCTTGCGGCTCTTGGGTTTGCTCCTTCTACTGCTGACCCGTCGCTGTTTCTGCGCACCGACACTTCTCTGCTGCCGTTCTACATCCTCGTGTACGTCGACGACTTGGTCTTTGCCACAGCGGACACTGCTGGTCTCGCCTACGTGAAGTCCGAGCTGCTGAAGAGACACACGTGCACAGACCTGGGTGAACTGCGCAGCTATCTTGGCTTGCAGATCACTCGGGACAGAGCACGCCGCACCATTACCTTGACTCAGTCACACATGGTGCAGCAGGTCCTTCAGCGCTTCGGCTTCACGTACTCCTCGCCTCAGGCCACTCCTCTGTCTACTCGCCACTCGCTCTCAGCGTTTCCTTCGGATGAGTCCGTAGAGTCGAGTGGCCCGTACCCAGAGCTTGTTGGCTGCCTCATGTACCTGATGACCTGCACACGGCCTGACCTTGCATACCCTCTTAGCATTCTTGCACGCTATGTTGCTCCTGGGAGACACCGACCAGAGCACATGGCTGCAGCGAAGAGGGTGTTGCGCTATCTGTGCAGTACGTCGGGCATGGGGCTAGTGCTTGGAGGGCGGAGTCTAGTGGTCCTTATGGGACACGCGGACGCTTCTTGGGCTGACGACCAGGCTACGCGGCGGTCGTCACAGGGTTACACCTTCAGCCTTGGTTCCGGCTCTGTCTCGTGGCGGGCTACTCGCTCGTCTTCTGTTCTCAGCTCCAGTTGTGAGGCTGAGATCTACGCAGGGGCCATGGCTGCACAGGAGCTTCGCTGGCTCACCTACCTACTGACTGACCTTGGAGAGCCGCCTCGTTCTCCTCCAGTGCTGTACGTAGACAACAAGGCCATGCTGGCCTTGTGTCGAGAGCAGCGTCTGGAGCACAGAACGAAGCACATTGCTCTTCGCTACTTCCTTGCTCATGAGCTACAGCAGCGTGGACAGTTGCGGCTTGCGTACGTGGCCTCTGAGGCCAACACTGCTGATGTGTTCACCAAGGCTCTCGCGCCTTGTGACCATCAGCGCTTCTGCACCCAGCTGGGTCATGTACCTGTCTTGCCTCACTTGCTCTCCTCTTGACCTCACTTGTACTGTCACATATATATATATACCTGCTCTTGCTTGTCTAGCTTTATATATATATATATGTGTACTCCTGCATGTGAACTGGCCTTGTGGCCTTGCTCTTGTGTTCGGACTGTGTGGTGACTTTGTGATCCACCCTGAGCTTTGCTTTGCTTTGCTTGACTGGTCTTGTGACCCCTTGTTCTCCCCCACTTTGCCTATGGGGGTGTGTCAGAACATTATATAGCTTATGCTGTTGTGTAGGCTATAGTGGGGTATCCAATAGGGGGTACAACCCAATTAGGGTTTTCTATTTGTACTCACTTCACTCATAGTTCATTCATTCTCGTTCAGTTCTTCTTATAGAGGGTCCCTACTCCTCTCAGTGGCAGACAGCCATGGACGCAAAGATGGCTTCCTGGAAGTCCACAGGCACTTACGTTGATGAAGTTCCCCCTCTTGGGGCGAACATTTCGATGACATGTGGATTTTCAGGGTGATGCGGCCGCCCGGCTCTCCGCCTGTCTTCAAGGCGTGGTATGTGTGAAATGAATGAACAGGAATGAATTGACAAAGTCAGAGTTGGGTACAAATACAACCCTAGCAAACTGTACCCCATATGTGCTACCCCACTATAGCCTACAAACATGCATCAGCTATAATAATCTGACACACCCCCATAGGCAAAGTGGGGGAGAACAAGGGGTCACAAGACCAGTCAAGCAAAGCAAAGCAAGCTCAGGGTGGATCACAAAGTCACCACACAGTCCGAGCACAAGAGCAAGGCCAGAGGCCAGTTCACATGCAGGAGTACAGACATATATATAAAACTAGACAAGCAAGAGCAGGTATATATATGTCAAAGTACAAGTAAAGTCAAGAAGAGAGCAAGTGAGGCAAGACAGGTACAAGACCCAGCTGGGTACAAAAGCGCTGATGGTCGCAAGGCGCAAGTGCCTTGGTGAACACATCAGCAGTGTTGGCCTCAGAGGCCACGTAAGCAAGTCCCAACTGACCACGCTGCTGCAGCTCACGAGCAAGGAAGTAGCGGAGAGCAATGTGCTTCGTTCTGTGCTCCAAGCGCTGCTCTCGACACAAGGCCAACATGGCCTTGTTGTCTACGTACAGCACTGGAGGAGAACGAGGCAGCTCTCCAAGGTCAGTCAGCAGGTAGGTGAGCCAGCGAAGCTCCTGTGCAGCCATGGCCCCGGCGTAGATCTCAGCCTCACAACTGGAGCCGAGAACCGAAGACGAGCGAGTAGACCGCCACGAGACAGAGCCGGAACCAAGGCTGAAGGTGTAACCCTGTGACGACCGCTGCGTAGCCTGGTCGTCAGCCCAAGAAGCGTCTGCGTGCCCAGTAAGGACCACTGGACTCCGCCCTCCAAGCACTAGCCCCATGCCCGACGTACTGCACAGGTAGCGCAATACCCTCTTCGCTGCAGCCATGTGCTCTGGTCGGTGTCTCCCAGGAGCAACATAGCGTGCAAGGATGCTCAGAGGGTATGCAAGGTCAGGTCGTGTGCAGGTCATCAGGTACATGAGGCAGCCAACAAGCTCTGCATACGGACCACTCGACTCTACGGACTCATCCGAAGGCAGAGCTGAGAGTGAGTGGCGAGTAGGCAGAGGAGTGGCCTGAGGCGAGGAGTACGTGAAGCCGAAGCGCTGAAGGACCTGCTGCACCATGTGTGACTGAGTCAGGGTAATGGTGCGGCGTGCTCTGTCCCGAGTGATCTGCAAGCCAAGGTAGCTGCGCAGTTCACCCAGGTCTGTGCACGTGTGTCTCTTCAGCAGCTCGGACTTCACGTAGGCGAGTCCAGCAGTGTCCGCTGTGGCAAAGACCAAGTCGTCGACGTACACGAGGATGTAGAACGGCGGCAGGGAAGTGTCGGTGCGAAGAAACAGCGACGGGTCAGCAGTAGAAGGAGCAAACCCAAGAGCCGCAAGCGTAGTCCTCAGTGTGTCGTGCCACTCACGCGGTGCCTGGCGGAGACCGTAGACTGGCCGTCGGAGGCTCCACTGGGTGCCAGGAGGGAAAGTCCCAGTGAAGCCAGGCGGACGGCGCAGCCAGATCTCCTCGTGCAGGCTACCCTGCAGGAACGCAGTGCTGAAGTCGAGAGAGTGAAGCTCGTAGTCGCGCTGAGCGGCAATGTGCAGCAGCACCCGAAGAGTGGTCATCTTCGGGGTGGGAGAGAAGGTCTGAAAGTAGTCAACTCCCTGCCGCTGACTGAAGCCACGAGCCACGTAACGCGCCTTGAAGACAGGCGGCGAGCCCGGCGGCCGCTTCACCCTGAAGATCCACATGCCACTGACGATGTTCGCCCCAGGAGGGGGAACCGCGTCAACGTAGGTGCCTGTGGACTTCCAGGAAGCCATCTCTGCATCCATAGCTGCCTGCCACTGAGAGGAGTAGGGACCCTCTATGGCCTCTGCGTAAGAACGCGGAGTCGGGATGTCTAGTGCATCCGGGTCTCCCTCAGGGGCTAGCAGTACAGACGCGAGACGAGGTGAAGCAGCGGCTAGACACTGGAACTCCTCCTGCCTGTCCTCTAGGACGTCCGTGCCAAGGGCACACTCACCCCCGACGGACGGAGGACAGGCGGACTCTGACTCAGCGACAAGACGAGCAGCGTAGTCTAGACGACAGCGCGCAGCAAAGTCGACAAGCTCAGTGACAAGGGCAGACGCAGAAGACGACGCGAAGGAAGGGTCAGTGACAGCAGTAGCAAGGAGACGCGTGACAGTAGGACTGGCAGCACGAAGAGAGTCCGACTCCGGGTCGGCAAGAGCAGGAAGAGAGGAAGCAGGAGGAGAAGGCAAAGGGGCACGCAGAGGAGCAGTGGACGGACGCAGTGACATCCGGTGCGTGCCAGGGACAGGAGGAGGACGCTGACGCGACCCGCGACCACTAGCGCGCTCAGTACGAACAGGCGACGCGGGACGAGACGCAGGCTCACGACGCTCAGTAAGGCCTCCAGTCGGACCAGCGTAGGGAGAAGGAGCAGGCAAAGGGGAGGCAGGCTCTAGCTGTGGCTGTGACTGGACAGGCTGCGGACCCTCTAAGGGAGGAGGAGGAGGAGCAAGACCAAGAACCTGCTCCAGGAGCGGAACGAAGTACGGTCGAGACCGCGCGGCGACGCCAGAAACAGCAGGAACAGAACCAGCAGCTCCGGCCGGAGCACCCACTCCAGCAGCACCTCCAGCAGAACCACCAGAAGCTCCAGAACCTCCAGCAGCAGCACCAGGAGCACCGTCAGTCGGACCACCAACCGCAGGCTCAGCGCCAACGTCCTCAGCAGGACCAGCTCCAGGAGAACCCTCAGACCCAGCAGCTCCAGCACCCACAGGACGAGCACCGCCAGGTCGCGTGGCAGCAGCGCCCTCCGCAGCCGAAGAACCACCAGCACCAGCGGCACGCCTCCAGCGCCGGGCAAACCACTCACGCAGCTCCTGTGGAGAGAGCGGCTCCCGGCGAGACGAAGCACCCCCAGGCACAGCACCTCCAGGCTCGGCACCTCCAGGCTCAGCACCCCCAGGCTCAGCACCCCCAGGCTCAGTACCCCCAGACACAGCACCCCCAGGCACAGCACCCCCAGGCCCAGCACCCCCAGGCTCAGCACCCCCAGACTCCGCACCCCCAGGCTCAGCACCCCCAGGCTCAGCACCCCTAGACTCCGCACCCCCAGGCTCAGCTCCCGCAGCAGCACCGGAGTCACCAGTGACCTCGACAGGCTCGACAGCGTCTACCTGAGACACACCTGAAGGGGCAGGACCCTGAGGGGGGAGGGGGACTACTGGGGGGGGACCTGGTACCAAGAAGAGCGGGGGTGGGGGGAGGGACGGAGTGCGGTAGGGGAAGAGGCGGTAGTAGGGTACCGACTCGTCGAACGTGACGTCCTGGGAGGACAGAACACGTCGAGAGGTGGGGTGGTAAAACTGCCACCCAGGGGCGTCGGGGGGGAACCCGAGGAAGACGCAGGGAGAAGCACGAGGGGACAGCTTGTCCGCAGACAGGTCGCGGACAAACGCCCGAGATCCCCAGACCCGGAACGCCGACGCATCGCCAACCTTCCCCGTCCACAACAGAGCTGGGGAGGTCTCCGGTCGAGAGACCCTGGGGTGGAGGTTGATCTGGTGCGCAGCGTACCTGACCGCAAACGGCCACAGAAAATGGGGAGCAGCCGCATGCATCATGGACGTACGAGCGACGTCCATGACCATGCCAATGCGGCGCTCAGCGATCCCATTCTGCTGTGGTGAGTCCGGAAGCGTGAAGGTCTGACGGATGCCTCGCACACGACAGTAGGCACTCAGGAGGGCAGAGGAGAACTCTCCGCCTCTGTCCGAGTGCAGACGCAAGACAGGGAAGTCAGAGCCAAAGCTTCTCCGAAGCTGAAGACGAGCTGCGCGGATCCAGTCGATCAACACCTGAGTGACCTCACCCTTGCTGCGCAAGGGGAAGACTGTGGTGTAACGCGAGTAGTCGTCAACCACCAGCAGGAAGTAGCGCTCCTGACCCTGTCCACGGACGCGGGCTGGGCCCCACACGTCCATGTGAAGCGTCTGCAACGGGGCCTCTGTCGGAGGAAACTGGGAGGAGTGAGGGGCAGCATGCTGGCGCCCCTCGACACAGGGGACACAGGCAGGGCCAGGGCCCGGAGGAAGGGGAGGGAGGGACCGGGGAAGACCAGACACAAGGACCCGCGAGGCCATGCCTCTGAGCCGAAGCAGAGAGGGGTGGCCAAGGCGGTGGTGCCAGAGGAGGGTCTCGTGAGACAGACGACGACACGAACAAGGGGCAGACTCAGGACCAGACCTGGACGCTGCAGCAAACACCTGACCAGACGAAGGGGCCCTACCAGACGCAGTACCTGGAGGAGAAGCAGTGGTCAGTGTGTACAGGCTCGACCCCGGCCGACGTGTAAACGTAGCCAGGTGGCGACCTGTATCCGCCTCCGTACAGTGGGTCACCCGCTGACGAGCAGGGGTGAACTGGTGGACACCTGCATCCTGGAGGTCAGCACCACTCACCAAGTTCGTCGAGAACGAGGGGAGGTAGAGACCAGTCAGGGTGCCAGAGGGGGCCGCCGGACACGGGAGGACAGTGGAGAAGCGAGACAGGACAGGCCCCCCAGAGGGGTCCGCCAGGGACACCGCAACAGGCCGACTCAGCGGCGTGAGAGTGGTGCGGTCCCTAAAGAAGGAGCGAGACGCTCCAGAGTCAAGGGTGAAGGTGTGAGAGGCCGAAGCCGACACAGTACCTGAGAGGGCGGACTCACCAGTACCTGAAAGCACAGACGCACTGGCACCTAGAGCAGCAGCCTCACTAGTACCTGACGCGGCAGTACCAATGCCCGGGTCGGGCGGGAAACACCGGTAACAGTCATCCTCATCACTACCAGTCACAGCATACATAGCAGAGAGAATAGCATCAAAATCAAGATCATAAATAGCCACACCAGCCCTAGACAGCTCTCCCCAGCGGGGGATCTCAGCGGCCTCCGGAAACTGCTGACGCCAGGCGTCGGTCAGGCGGCCAAAGCAGCGACGGGCTGTGTGGGCGCCTCCACACCTCTCCCCTGCACGGTCACCAGTGCGAAGAACGTAGGGGCAGGGACCAAGCGCACCACCGCGCTGACGCTGCAAGTACCACTCACGGAGCTGCTGAGGGCCGGGGACGGTGCGAGAGCGCTGCTGCTGCTGCTGCGACTGCTGCTGCGGCTGCTGCTGCTGCTGCTGCTGCTGGCGCTGACCACCCCCAGAGCTGCTCCGCTGGGACGAGCCACTCCGACCCCCTCCTCCACCGCCACCCCCGCCTCCACCGCCACCCCCGTCGCCACCGCCACCTCCCCCACCAGGACCGTCGCTCCCACCGCTCCCACCGCCTCCTCCGCTACCACCTCCGCCGCCACCTCCGCCTCCACCGCCGCCACTACTACCTCCACTCCCGCCACCACCCCCCCCGCCACCCCCACTCCCCCCTCCACCCCCACCGCCTCCTCCACCGCCCCCTCTGGCTCCACCCGCTCCCTTGCCCCCCTTGCCCTTGCCAGTGCGGCGTCTGCCACTGGGGGCAGACGCCGCGCCGACCGACTCAAAACCAACGAGGTCGGCCGCAGCGGCAGAGGCGACAGAGGGCAGCAGGGGGGAGGGACCACACCCCTCAAAGATGGGGGTGCGAGGGTCACCCCGAGAGGCCCCTACAGCGACAATACTCTTCTCAGCCGCTAGCAGGGACTCCTCAAGGAGGTCGACAGTGAGAGTGGTGGGACAGACAGAGAGAAACTGGTCCCTAACGACACGAAGGGACTCAGGGAGACGGGTGACGAGAAAGTAGAGAGTGATGTACATGGGAGGAGGGTTCGCAGCGCGGAACTCAGCAGGAAGGGCAGCGCGGTAGCGGGTGTCACTAGCGCGGAGGTGGGTAACGAGGTCAGCGACAGTGGGAAAGGAAGCGAGGTCAGGGAAGAGAAACGGTAGCATGAGGCGGCTAAGGGTAGCGGAGGAAGGGGAGGAGTAGCGCGCAACTACAGCGTCGTACAAGGCCTGAGCGGTCTTGCACTGACTAAAGTGGGCACGCTCAGAGGAAGGGAGGTGGCGACGCACAGCAAGACGTGCAGCAGCATCGCGGGTCGCCCACTTGGAGCGAACGGCAGAGTCAGCATCAGCAGGCGGGGCAGGGACAGCGCCAGAGACAAAGTCAAAGAGAGAGACCTCATCTACCGCATCACACAGTAAGTACAGCTGCAGGTCCTCGATCCAGACGGCAAAGTCAATGGCCCTCCCCTCAGCGTCAAAAGTGAGAACATTGGGGGTGGCCATGGCAGCAGCTGAAAGTCTCACCGGGATGGGAGAGTCGGGTAGGTCAGCAGCAGGCGGCTCGGGCTGCTCGGGCGGCTCGGGCGGCTCGGGCGGCTCGGGCGGCGCAGGTACCGGGCGGCTCGGCTGCTGCTGGGCGGCTCGGCTGCTGCTGGGTGGTTCGGCTGCTGCTGGGCGGCTCGGCTACTGCTGGGCGGCTCGGCTGCTGCTGGGCGGCTCGGCTGCTGCTGGGCGGCTCGGTTGCTGTTGGGCGGCTCGGCTGCTGCTGGGCGGCTCGGCTGCAGTGTAGTGGCGGGGCCGGGACAAGGGACGGCGGGGCCGTCAGGGTGCAGCGGTGGGGCCGAGACAGGGGACAGCGGGGCCGTCAGGGTGCAGAGGCGGAGCCGGGACAGGCGCAGTGGCGGGGCCGCAGGGTGCAGCGGCGGGCCGTCAGGATGCAGCGGAGGGCCGCTGGAAGCACCCGCGGCTGAGCAGGCTGCGGGGCCGCGTCGTAGGAGGCGGCAGGGCCGCGGCTGAGCAGGCGGCAGAGGCCGCGTCGTAGAGGGCGGCGGGGCCGCGGCTGAGCAGGCGGCGGAGGCCGCGTCGTAGCGGGCGGCGGGGTCGCGGCTGAGCAGGCGGCGGAGGCCGCGGCGTCTGCAGGCGGCGGAGGCCGCGTCGTAGAGGGCGGCGGGGCCGCGGCTGAGCAGGCGGCGGGGCCGCGTCTTAGCAGGCGGTGGGGCCGCGTCTTAGCAGGCGGCGGGGCCGCGTCTTAGCAGGCGGCGGGGCCGCGTCCGAGTAGGCGGCGGGGCCGCGACTGGGTGGCGGGGCCGCGTCTTAGTGGCGGGGCCGCGACTTAGTGGCGGGGCCGCGACGTAAGGGCGGGGCCGCGACGTAAGGGCGGGGCCGCGACTGGACGGCGGGGCCGCGAACGAAGGGCGGCGGGGACGCAGGGGAAGGGCGACTCGGGGGGGTCGCTAAAAAAAAGGATCGCGCGCCTCGGGGCGCGCTTCGGTGGGCCCTAGGCGAAGTTCCCACAGGGAACCCGCTCTGATACCATGTGAAATGAATGAACAGGAATGAATTGACTAAGTCAGAGTTGGGTACAAATACAACCCTAGCAAACTGTACCCCATATGTGCTACCCCACTATAGCCTACAAACATGCATCAGCTATAATAATCTGACAGTATGTTCCTCGAGGCTTCAGTCAGCGACAGGGGATTGACTACCTTCAGACCTTCTTCCCCACCCCCAAAGATGACCACTCTTCGAGTGCTACTGCACGTCGCCCCTCAGCGTGACTACGAGCTTCACTCTCTTGACTTCAGCACAGCCCTTCTATAGGGCAGCCTGCACGAGCAGATCTGGCTGCGCCGCCCTCCTGACTTCACTAGGTCGTTTCCTCTTGGTACCCGGTGGAGCCTCCGACAGCCAGTCTACGGTCTTCGCCAGGCGCCCTGGGAGTGGCACGACACAATGAGGACTACACTTACGGCTCTTGGGTTTGCTCCTTCCACTGCTGAGCCGTCGCTGTTTGTACGCACCGACACTTCGCTGCCGCCGTTCTACATCCTCGTGTATATTGACGACTTGGTCTTTGCTACTGCTGGCACTGCTGGACTAGCCCACGTGAAGTCGGAGCTGCAGAAGAGACACACGTGCACAGATCTGGGTGAGCTGCGCAGCTACCTTGGCTTGCAGATCACCCGGGACAAAGCACAGCACACCAATACCCTGACTCAGTCACACATGGTGCAGCACGTCCTTTAGCGCTTCGACTTCACGTACTCCTTGCCTCAGGCCACTCCTTTGTCTACTCGCCACTCCCTCTCAGCTCTGCCTTTGGATGAGTCCGTAGAGCCGAGTGGCCCGTAACCAGAGCTTGTGGGCTGCCTCATGTACGTGATGACCTGCACTCGACCTGACCTGGCATACCCTCTTAGCATCCTGGCACGCTATGTTGCTGGTGGGAGACACCGACTAGAGCACATGGCTGCAGCAAAGAGGGTGTTGCGCTACTTGTGCAGTACGTCGGGCATGGGGCTCGTGCTTGGAGGACGGGCTCGAGTTGTCCTCACTGGCCACGCGGACGCTTCTTGGGTTGACGACTTGGTTACGCAGCGGTCGTCACAGGGTTACACCTTCAGCCTTGGTTCCGGCTGTGTTTCGTGGCGGTCTACCCGCTCGTCTTCTGTTCTCAGCTCCAGTTGTGAGGCAAAGATCTACGCTCGGGCCATGGCTGCATAGGAAATACGTTGGCTCACCTACCTGTTGAACGACTTGGGATAGGCGCCTCGTTCTCCTTTAGTTCCGTACGTCGACAACAAGGCCATGATTGCCTTGTGCCAGGAGCATAGACTGGAGCACAGAACAAAGCACATTGTTGTGCGCTACTTCCTTCCTCGAGAGTTGCAGCAGGGTGGTCAGCTGATCTTGCTTACGTGGCCATTCGGGCCAACATTGCTGATATCTTTACCATGGCACCTCAGCCTTGTGATCATCAGCATTTTTGTACTTTGTTAGGTCTTGTGCCTACCTGGCCTCACTTGCTCACCTCTTGACTTTGCTTGTACTGTGATTTATATATAACTGCATGCTTACACTTACTAGGTTGTGATCACTATACTACTTGTTCTCCTCTTTGTAGAGTTCTGCATTTAAACTGGTCTTGTGGCCTTTTGCTCGTGCTCAGAATGCGTGGTGACGTCGTGATCCACCCTTAGCTTGACCTTTGCTTTGTTCTTTTGCTTGTATGTGTTAGAACTATATAGTAGGCTATAGTGGGGCGCTCCTTATGGGGTACACCACTATTAGGTTTGCCTATACAAACCTTGTACTGTCCTCTTTCTAGTCATTCTCGTTTCCTACGCTGTGACACTTGGGTCATCGCACGTGGCTCGGATGAGCTGTTCCATGGTCTAGTTCGCCCGTTCTGTCTGTCCCTCTGTTTCGGGATTGTACGAAGAACTGAACTGTAGTCATGTGGCGAACTGCTGCCACAAGTTCCGCCAGAAGTTGCTAGTGAAATTCGTATCCCTATCGCTAATGATTGCTGCTGGTATCCCTTGTAATCAAACGACGTTAGCGATGAACAGTCGACTTGTTTCTTCGTCTGAGATGGGTTATTTGCATGCTACGAAACACGCCATTTTCGTCAACCGATGGCATCGTTCCCACTTGCCCCAGCCGGTAACCTCGTGACGAAGTCCATTGTCACCTGCTGCTAAGCACGCTTTGAGGGTGGTATCAGCTGCAACTGCCCTGCCGGCCGCTTCCGTGATGATTTCATGAGTCGGCTGGTGGGACACGACGCCACATGTCGCTGTACGTCGGTCAACATCTCGGGCCAATAGTAATACCGCTGCAACCGCTGTCGTGTTTTTTCTACCCCGAAATGGCCTGAGGTAATGCCGTCGTGTGCCTCTTGTAACCCTGGCACACAGATGCGGTCGGTGCCGGCTTTTACGTAACAGGTCCCTTTTGCTGCTACGAAGTGCTGCGAATGTCCTCCTGTGAAGAATGGATCTGTTTGGTACCCATGGGTAAATAGTCCTGTCCGTAGTGGGCTGGTCTATTAAAGTAGTATCGCATGGATTTAGGGAGTGGGGCGGGTCAGTGCATTGGCAATGTTCGATGCTCCTTTTTTGTAGGTGACCGTGTAGTGAAAATTGGACTCGAAGAATTCGAGCCAGCGGATCTGTCGTGGGTTGAGGTGTGGCTGTGCGCGGAGGTACTGTAGCGATTTATGGTCTTTCCATATTGTCACGCCTGCGCCGGTCAAGTAGCAACGCCACACTTTCAATGCGTGCATGATCGCGAGCATTTCGCGGTCGTGTATCGGGAAGTTTTTTTTGGGTGGGACTCGTATGCGATGGGCGGTAACCCGTGTCAGAACATTATAGCTCATACGTTTGTGTAGGCTGTAGTGGGGTAGCCCATAAGGGGTACAACCCAACGACATGGGTTGTCAACTTCAATCACAAGAGACCAATGCTATCCTACAGATGTCGAGGGTTTTGATCGCAGAAGGAATTGGCTACAACTTACTCAGCGTCAGTCAACTCATGGCGAAGGGAATTCCCCTTGAAGCCGACAGCACCACTCAGGAGTTCAAGTTGTACAACGGAAAGGGTGGACTCTACATTGGGAAGGCAGTCCTGAAGAACAACGTCTTTGTCCTCAACTTTGTTCCGGATTTAGGCACAGTAGACAGCGACGCAATAGTCAACTTCACCACGTGGACACACCCACCAGATCTGGACTCTGACTTTAGTCCTAGAGGTTTCTAGTACTCGCACACCATACCTGAAGCAGAACGGACAAGAGCGTTAGCAACAATTTGATAGACAACGCCGGCACAAGCAGAGACAACACCAGCAGAAGCAGAGACAACACCGCCAGAAGCAGAGACAACAATGACAAAAGCACAGACCAACAACACCAATCGCTGATCCCTCGACAGCACTAGTCCCCACCGACGACTTTCCACCAACTCCAGCCCAGTAGCGAACTCCTACTCCACGCGAAGTGCACAAAAGCGCCAACATCACCACGAGTTTTTACTCCAACTTAGATCTGTACAGAAGATCACCTGGACATCGGGCTCACGAATCATTATGGCATCAAAGGTTAGGGCATTCTAGCAACACGATAATAGCAGGAATGCTCCATAAGGAGCCTGGGGGTGCGGAGCCTGGGGGCACAAGGTCTGCTCGTGTGGCTGTCGGCGATGCCTCGTCAAGGCGGGAGCCACTCTCTCCACAGGAGTTGCGCGAGTGGTTTGCCAGCCGCTGGAGACGTGCTGTTGGAGCTGGAGGTGCTACTGCTGCTGCTAGTCCCGGAGGTGCTCCTACTGACAGTCCAGGAGCTGCTGGGACTGGGGGTGCTACTGGGGCTACTGGAGTTGGTCCTGCTGGAGTTGCTATAGGTGCTGGTGCTGCTGGAGCTGGAGCTACTTGGGGTGTTGGCGCTGGTGTTTCTCCTGGCCCTGGTGCGTCTAGGGGTGCTGCTGAGGCTGCTGGAGCTAACGGTCCTACTCGAGCTGGTGCTGCTGGAGCTGGAGCTGCTAGAGCTGGAGCTGCTGGAGGTGTTGGCGCTGGCGATGCTGCTAGAGCTAGTGCTTGTGTGTGTGCTGGAGTTGGCGCTGTTGGAGCTCGAGGTGCTGCTGGCGGTGGTGCTGCCGTTGGGGGTACTGGTGCTGTCCTTGCTGGCTCTGGAGGCGCTTCGCGGCCAAGGCCATACTTCGTTCTACTCCTGGAGCAGGTTCTTGGTCTCCCGCCCTCTACTGGTCCTGCTCCTCCCTTAGAGTGTCCACAGCCTGTCCAGTCACAGTCACAGTTACAGCCCGCCTCCCCTCTACCTGCTCCTTATCCCTACACTGGTCCTACTGGAGGTCTTGCTGAGCGTCGTGAGCCTGCGTCTCGTCCTGTCTCGCCTGTTCGTGCTGCTCGCACTAGTGGTCGTACTGCGCATCCGCATCCTGCTGCGGTCCCCGCCACACACCAGATGGCGCTGCGTCCTTCCACTGCTCCTCTGCGTGTCCTGTTGCCGTCTCCTCCAGAGTCCTCTTCCTACTCTTGCTGACCCGGAGTCTGACTCTCTTCATGCTGGTAGTCCTTCGATCACGCGTCTCCTTGCTCCTATTGTCACTGACCCTTCCTTTGAGTCCACTGCTGCGTCTGCTCTAGTTGCTGAGCTTGTTGACTTCGCTGCTCGCTCTCGTCTAGACTACGCTGCTAGTCTCGTTGCAAAGTCTGCGTCTGTCTGTCCTCCGTCCGTCGGGGGTGAGTGTGCTCTTAGCACGAACGTCCTTGTGGACAGGCAGGAGGAGTTCCAGTGCTTTGCTGCTGCTTTGCCCCATCTCGTGTCCACGCTGATTGCCCCTGAGGGAGACTCGGATGCACTAGACATCCCGACTCCTCGATCGTACGATGAGGCGATTAAGGGTCCCTACTCCTCTCAGTGGCAGTCGGCCATGGACGCAGAGATGGCTTCCTGGAAGTCCACAGGCACCTACGTTGACGAGGTTCCCCCACCTGGGGCGAACATCGTCAGTGGCATGTGGATCTTCACGGTGAAGCGACTGCCGGGTTTTCCGCCTGTCTTCAAGGCGCGTTACGTCGCTCGAGGCTTCAGTCAGCGGAAGAGAGTTGTCAACTTTTAGACCTTCTCTCCCACCCCGAAGATGACCACTCTTCAGGTGCTGCTGCACATAGCCGCTCAGCGCGACTACGAGCTTCACTCTCTTGACTTCAGCACGGCTTTCCTTCAGGGCAGCCTGCACGAGGAGATCTGGCTGCGCCGCCCACCTCGCTTCACTGGGTCATTTCCTCCTGGTACCCAGTGGAGCCTCCGGCGGCCAGTCTACGGTCTTCGCCAGGCGCCCAGTAAGTGGCACAACACATTCAGGACTACATTTGCGGCTCTTGGGTTTGCTCCTTCTACAGCCGACCCGTCGCTGTTTCAGCGCAACGACACCTCTCTGCCGCCGTTCTATATCTTCGTGTACGTCGACGACTTGGTCTTTGCCACTGGTGACACTGCTGGACTCGCCCACGTGAAGTCCGAGCTGCTGAAGAGACACACGTGCACAGACCTGGGTGAACTGCGCAGCTACCTTGGCTTGCAGATCACCCGGGACAGAGCACGCCGCACCATTACCCTGACTCAGTCACACATGGTGCAGCAGGTCCTTCAGTGCTTCGGCTTCACGTATTCCTCGCCTCAGGCCACTCCTCTGCCTGCCATTCGATCTCAACTCTCCTTTCGGATGAGTCCGTAGAGTTGAGTGGCCCGTACCCAGAGCTTGTTGGCTGCCTCATGTACGTGATGACCTGCACACGACCTGACCTTGCATACCCTCTTATCATTCTTGCACGCTATGTTGCTCCTCGGAGACACATACCGGAGCACATGGCTGCAGCGAAGAGGGTGTTGCGCTACTTGTGCAGTACGTCGGGCATGGGGCTAGTGCTTGGAGGGAAGAGTCCATTGGTCCTCACTGGGCACGTAGACGCTTCTTGGGCTGACGACTAGACTACACAGCAGTCATCACAGGGTTACACCTTCAGCCTTGGTTCCTGCTCTGTTTCGTGGCGGGCTACTCGCTCGTCTTCCATTCTCGGCTCCAGTTGTGAGGCAAAGATCTACGCAGGAGTGATGGCTGCTCAGGAGCTTCGCTGGCTCACCTACGTGCTGACTCACCTCGGAGAGCCGCCTCGTTCTCCTCCAGTGCTGTACGTAGACAACAAGGCCATGCTGGCCTTATGTCGGGAGCAGCGCCTGATGCACAGAACGAAGCACATTGCTCTCCGCTACTTTCTTGCTCGTGAGCTGCAGCAGCGTGGTCAGTTGCGACTTGCGTACGTGGCCGCTGAGGCCAACACTGCTCATATCTTCATCAGCGCCTTGCGCCTTGTGATCATCAGCGCTTGTGTACTCAGCTTGGTCTTGTGCCTCTCTTGCCTCACTTGCTCACTTCTTGACCTTGCTTGTACTGTCACATATATATACTCCTGCTCTTGCTTGTTTAGCCTTTTATATATATATGTGCTCCTGCACGTGAACTGGCCTTCTGGCCTTGAACTTGTGCTCGGAATGTGTGGTGACTTTGTGATCCACCCTGAGCTTTGCTTTGCTGTGCTTGACTGGTCTTGTGACCCCTTGTTCTCCCCCACTTTGTTAATGGGGGTGTGTTAAATTATAATGTTGTGTAGGCTGTAGTGGGGTAGCTTATATGGGGTACACATTTCTAGGGTTGCATATTTGTACCACTTTCATTCCTTAGTGCAGCCATTCTCTCGTTTCTGTTTCCTCAAATACATGGCAGCAAGGATAGCATCATAGTCAAGATCAAAGATGGCAACGCGTCTGTTAGGTGACCAAAGCAGCGCTTGGTGGAGTGCGGGCCCCCGCACTGCTCACCTGCTAAGTTGCCGGTACGGAGGACGTAAGTGCAGGGAACAGTACCCCCACCGCACTGACGCGCGGCGTACCACTCACGAAGCTGCTAAGGGGACAAACTCACACCACTCCGCTGCTGCTGGCGCGGACCACCACCTGAGCCACTCCTCTGCGCAGAGTCGCGACCCGCTCCACCACCGCGACCGCCGCCGCCGCCACCTCCGCCGCCTCCTCCACCTCCGCCTCCTTCGCCACCTCCGCCGCCTCCACTCCCTCCGCCACCACCGCCGCCTCCTCCGCCTCCACTTCTGCTGCCGCCGCCGCCACCCCCGCCACCATTCCCACCACTACCCCCACCCCCTCCACTGCCTCCACCACCACCTCCACCGGCCCCGCCAGCCCCTCCAGCGCCCTTGCCCCCCTTGCCCTTGCCGGTGCGGCGTCTCCCGCTAGGGGCAGACGCAGCGCCGACCGACTCGAAACCAACGAGGCCGGCCGCAGTAGTAGAAGCAACAGAGGGCAAGAGGGGGGAGGGGGAACACCCCTCAGAGACGCGGGTGCGAGGGTACGAGAGGCTCCTACAGCGACTATGCTCTTCTCTACTACTAGGAGGCCCTTCTCGAGGAGGTCAACGGTGAGAGTGGTGGGGCCAACTGAGAGGAAGTGGTCCCTGACTACGCGAAGAGAGTCAGGGAGCCAGGTGACGATGTATTAGAGGGTGATGTACATGGGGGGGGGGGGTTCTTGGCGCAGAACTCAGCGACTGTCACTAGTACAGAGGTGCGTAATGAGGTCAGCAACTGTGGGAAAGGCACCAAGGTCAGGGAAGAGGTACGGTAGCATGAGGCGGCTCTGTGGAGTAGTGGCAGGGAAAGAGTAGCGTGAAACTACAGCGTCGTACAAGGTCTGGGCTCTCTTGTACTGGCTAAAGTGGCACGCTCAATGGTCGGTAAGTGGCGACGCACAGCAAGGCGAGCAGCAGCATCGCATGTGGCCCACTGTGAGCGAGCGGTGCTGTCTGCAGTAGCAGGCGGGGAAGGAGAGACACCAGAGTTGAGATCAAATAGAGAGAGTCCGTCTGCTCTATCGCACTGGAGAAACAGCTGGAGGTCATCGACCCAGACCCGAAAGTCATGGGCACGGCCCTCAGCATCAAAAGTAAGAACACTGGGGGTAGCCATGACTGCAGGGGCCTAGTAGGGAGTGAGCTCACCAGTCCGAGGAAGGAACATCGGTAGGAACAGCAGCGGCTCGACAGTAGGGCGGCTCGGCGGCAGGGCGGCTCGGCTGCTGGGCGGCTCGGCTCCTGGGTGGCTCGTCAGCAAGGCCGCTCCGCTGCTGGGCGGCTCGGCTGCTAAGCGGCTCGGCAACAGAGCGGCTCGGCTGCTAGGCGGCTCGGCTGCTCGGCGGCTCGGTTGCTGGGCGGCTCGGCTGCTCGGCGGCTCAGCTGCTGGGCGGCTCGGCTGCTAGGCGGCTCGGCGGCAGAGCGGCTCGACTGCTAGGCGGCTCGGCTGCTCGGCGGCACGGCTGCTGGGCGGCTCTGCTGCTTGGCGGCTTGGCTGCTGGGCGGCTTGGCTGCTCGGCAGGTGGGCGGCTCGACTGCTGGGCTGCTCAGCGGCTCGGTTGGTGGGCGGCTGAGCGGTGACAGGGCCGCTAAGGGAGGGCGACGGGGCCGCAGGTGACGGCGACGGGGCCGTAGGTGGCGGCGACGGGGCCGCAGGTGGCGGCGACGGGGCCGTAGGTGGCGGCGGGGCCGCAGGTGGCGGCTGCGTGGCCGAAGGTGGCGGCGACGGGGCCGCTTGTGGCGGCGACGGGGCCGCTTGTGGCGGCGACGGGGCCGCAGGTGGGGGCGGGGCCGCAGGTGGCAGCGGTGTGGCCGCAGGTGGCGGCGACGGGGCCGCACGTGGTGGCGACGGGGCCGCAGGTGGCGGCGATGGGGCCGCAAGGGGCCTAGATGGGGCAATGGAGGGGCCGTAAGGGGCCTAGAGTGGGCTGTAGAGGGGTCGCAAGGGGCCTAGACGGGGCCGAAGAGGGGCCGCAAGAGGCCTAAACGGGGCAGCGAGGGGGCCGTAAGGGGCCGGAAAGAGCGCCGCGAGGGGCCGAAAGGGGCCGCGCGAGGGCCGTAAGGGCAACGCGAGGGGCCTTAAGGGGCCGTAAAGGGGCTGTGAGGGCGGCGCGAGGGGCCGTAAGGGCGGCGCGAGGGGCCGTAAGGGTGGCCAAAGGGGCCGTGAGAGGGGCCACTAAGGGCGGCTCGAAGGTAGGGAGGGCACACAGAGCGCGACTCGGGCAGGATTGAAGCGCGCTCCGGGCAGGAAAAAAAAAAGTATCTTGGTGGGCCCTAGGTAGCATTCCCACTAGGGAACGTGCTCGATACCATGACGAGAAACGAGAATGAATGCATTGAGCAGAAAGAGGAGTACAAGTAGGAAACCCTAAAGTGTTGTACCCCATATGAACTGCCCCACTACAGTCTACACAGACTATAGCATATATGCCTGACAATATGTCTACCCAACCACTAGTGGCCCGAGGCAACGGACCATGCTGTGCTGCTGCACAATTTGCTCTCGTCATCATCGCTCCCGAACAACGCATCACCGCATCTGCTGTGGACAGGAAAATTGGGCAACACAAAACTGTTACGATTTTTTGGCTGCATGGACAGGAAATTATATGCGCACCCCTTAGAATCCCTGAACCTATTATGAGCGCATCTCTTCTCCTCAGGGGGTAATTTTCTCACTATTATTTTGCTAGAAACTAAGGGGTAGGCTACAACATGAAATCTACACAAGCCTCTCATCCAATATTCTCTCTACACAGCTTCCTAGCTAGAACCTACTCGTCGTCAAACTCAGGCTCCTCGCAGTTGTTGCCAAAGAATCGTTTGGCGACGATCTCGTCATCGACATCGACCTTGTGGGTCAGCTCGCTCCACCTGTGCGCCATGGCGAGGGCGTCCTTACTGCCGTTAAGCGCGTTGCTAATGCCACAGGTGAGGAAGGCCTTCTTGATAAGCTCAGGTGGCATGGCCTTCCAGGCCCGTGAGATCCACCTGAGCACCACCGCAGGGGGCGGCTTCTTGATGCTCCCTGCACCACATGTCAGAACGGGACCGTTAGAATATACGAGGGGGATTTTTGCCGGCCGCAAACGGTCAACGGTAGAGGGTTTTACCAGGAGGCGTCAACCGCTCCTGGCCTTCCTCCTCAAACCAGCTCTGGTACTGCTGGCGGATGGAGGCCTTGAATGACTTGTTGATCGAAACGTCGAGGGGCTATGCCTTCGCCATACAGCCCGACGGGATCACCGCCGGCACGATGTTGAGGGTGGCGAACTTCTCCTTCACGGCGTCCGTGAGGTGCCCGTGGTAAGAATCCAGAACGACCATGGCGCTCCTCGCTTGCCTGCCGAACCGGGGCCGGGTGAAGGGCTTGATGCACTCCTCAAACCAGACGATGACTCCGTTGACATCCATCCAGCCGTTTGGGTGGACCGCCACGACCACATCTACCATACCAAGCGCAGTAAAAAGAACGGTGTTAGTTATAGCACGTGAAAAAATAAACACACAGCAAGAGGGGCTATGACGTACCTAACGGGAAATCACCCTTCGGCACCATCTTGCGCTTGAAGAAGACTCACGGCTTGAACTTCTCCCTGTCGGCTATGCAAGCCAACATGACGGTCACGCGTTCCTTCTGGTACCCCGCGCTCCTAATGGGCACCGAGCGAACACCCGTCTAGTCCACAGTGGTGGTGGTGTCAGATTATTATAGCTGATGCATGTTTGTAGGCTATAGTGGGGTAGCACATATGGGGTACAGCTTTCTAGGGTTGTATTTGTACCCAACTCTGACTTAGTCATTCCATTCCCTGTTCATTTCTCTCACATGGTATAGAGCGAGTTCCCTGTGGGAACGTTTCCTAGGGCCCACCAAAGCGCGCCCCGAGGCGCGCATTTATTTAGCGACCCCTCGGGTCGCCATTTCCCTCGCGGCCCCGCTGTCCCTCAGACGCGGCCCCGCCACCCCTCCTGATCGCGGCCACGCCGCCTGCTTGACGCGGCCCCGCCGCCTACTCTGACGCGGCCCCGCCGCCTACACTGACGCGGCCCCGCCGCCTACACTGACGCAGCCCCGCCGCCGGCTCTTACGCGGCCCCGCCGCCCGCTACGTCGCGGCCCGCCGCCGGCTCTGACGCGGCCCCGCCGTCGACTCTGACGCGGCCCCGCCGCCGGCTCTTAGCCGGCCTCGCCGCCGGCTCCAACGCGGCCCCGCCGCCCGCCACGACGAGGCCCCGCCGCCGGCTCTGACGCGGCCCCGCCGCCGGCTCTGACGCGGCCCCGCCCCGTCTCTCACGCGGCCCCGCCCCGGCTCCCTCGCGGCCCCGCCGCCGGCCCTGACGCGGCCCCGCCCCGGCTCTCACGCGGCCCCGCCCCGGCTCTCTAGCGGCCCCGCCCCGTCTCTCACGCGGCCCCGCCCCGGCTCTCACCAGGCCCCGCCGCCGGCTCTGACGCGGCCCCGCCCCGGCTCTCACGCGGCCCCGCTCCGGCTCTCTAGCGGCCCCGCCGCCGGCTCTGCCGCGGCCCCGCCCCGTCTCTCACGCGGCCCCGCCCCGGCTCTCACACGGCCCCGCCGCCGGCTCTGTCGCGGCCCCGCCCCGGCTCTCACGCGGCCCCGCCCCGGCTCTCTCGCGGCCCCGCCACCCTACCTGCAGCAGCCGAGCCGCCCACCTGCAGCAGCCGAGCAGCAGTGCAGCCGAGCCGCCCCGCCGCCGAGCCGCCCGGGCGCCGAGCCGCCCTGCACCCGAGCCGCCGTGCCGCCGAGCCGCCCGGGAGCCGAGCCGCCCTGCACCCGAGCCGCCCAGCCGCCGAGCCGCCCGGGAGCCGAGCCGCCCTGCACCCGAGCCGCCCTGCCGCCGAGCCGCCTGGGAGCCGAGCCGCCCTACACCCGAGCCGCCCTGCACCCGAGCCGCCCGGTCGCCGAGCCGCCTTTCTGCAGAGCGGCCTGGCCTGCCCTGCCTGGTGAGCACAGTCCCACTCTCACTACGTCGCTATCGTCGTCATGGCTACCCCTAATGTCCTAGCTTTTGACGCTGAGGGTCGCGCCATCGACTTTGAGGTCTGGGTCGATGACCTACAGCTGTTTTTACAATGTGATAGGGCAGACGGCCTCTCTCTCTTTGACCTCACTTCTGGCGCCTCTCCTGCCCCTGCTGCTGATGCTGATCCCACTGTGCGCTCTCAGTGGGCCACCCGCGATGCTGCTGCACGTCTTGCTGTGCGTCGCCACCTCCCTACCTCTGAGCGCGCACACTTTAGTCAGTACAAGAGTGCTCAGACCTTGTACGACGCTGTAGTTACGCGCTACTCCTCCCCTGCCACTGCTGCACTGAGCCGTCTCATGCTTCCCTACCTCTTTCCTGACCTCTCTGCCTTTCCCACTGTCGCTGACCTCATTACGCACCTCCGCACTAGTGACACTCGCTACCGCGCCGCCCTTCCTGCTGAGTTCTGCGCTAAGAACCCCCCCCCCCATGTACATCACTCTCTACTACGTAGTCGCGCGCCTCCTTGACTCCCTTCGTGTAGTCAGGGACCACTTTCTCGCAGTCTGTCCCACCACCCTCGCCGTCGACGTCCTCGAGAAGGCCCTCCTCGCAGCGGAGAAGAGCATAGTCGCTGTAGGAGCTTCTCGTGGTGACCCTCGCACCCCCATCTTTGAGGGGTGCTCTCCTTCCCCCTTGCTGCCCTCTGTTGCCTCTGCTGCTGCTGCCGACCTACTTGGTCTTGAGTCGGTCGGCGCAGCGTCTGCCCCTAGTGGGAGACGCCGCTCTGGCAAGGGCAAGGGGGGCAAGGGCGCGGGTGGAGCTGGAGGGGGCGGTGGCGGTGGCGGCGGAGGCGGCGGAGGGAGTGGGGGTGGCGGCGGGAGTAGTGGTGGGGGTGGTGGTGGTGGTGGCAGCAGCGGCGGAGGCGGCGATGGTGGTGGCGGCGGTGGTGGTGGTGGTGGCAGCGGCGGAGGTGGAGGCGGCGGAGGAGGCAGCGGAGGAGGCGGTGGTGGTGGAGGGGGTGGAGCTGGTCGGGGTGGTACCCAGCAGCGGAGCGGCGGTGGTGGTGGCCAGTGCTCGCAGCAGCAGCAGCAGCAGCAGCGTTCGCGGGACATCCCTCCGCCTCAGCAGCTTCGTGAGTGGTACACTCAGCGTCAGAGGGGTGGGGGTACTGGTCCTTGCACCTACGTCCTTCGTTCCGGCGACCGCGCGGGTGAGCAGTGTGGGGGTGCCCACCCCACCTAGCGCTGCTTTGGCCGCCTGACGGACGCTTGGCGTCAGCAGTTCCCCGGGGCTAGTGAGATCCCTCGCTGGGATGAGCTTCTTAGGGCTGGTGTAGCGATCTTTGATCTTGATTTTGATGCTATCCTTGCTGCTATGTATGCTGTGACTATTAGTGAGGAGAATGAGGGTTACCGGTGTTTCCAGCCCGACCCGGGCATTGGTACTGCTGCGCTAGGTGCTTGTGAGGCTGCTGCTCTAGGTGCCAGTGCGTCTGCGCTCTCAGGTACTGGTGAGACTGCGCTCTCAGGTACTGCGTCGCCCTCGTCCTCCCTCACTTTCACACTTGACTCCGGGGCTTCTCGCTCCTTCTTTCGAGACCGCACCACCCTCACGCTGCTTGGCCGGCCGGTTGCCGTCTCCCTGGCTGACCCCTCTGGGGGTCCTGTCCTCTCTCACTTCTCCACTGTCCTCCCGTGTCCGGCTGCCCCCTCGGGCACCCTGTCTGGTCTGTACCTTCCCTCGTTCTTGACGAACTTGGTGAGTGGTGCGGACCTGCAGGATGCGGGGGTTCACCAGTTCACTCCTGCGAGTCAGCGGGTGACCCACTGCACGGACGCACGCACAGGCCGGCACCTGGCCACGTTCTCGCGTCGGCCGGGGTCGAGCCTCTACACCCTGACCACTGCGTCTCCTCCTGTCCCTGCGTCTGGTCAGGTAGCTGCGTCAGGTCAGGTACTTGCTGCTGCGTCCCGGTCAGGTCCTGAGTCTGCCCCCTGTTCTTGTCGCCTCCTGTCTCACGAGACTCTCCTGTGGCACCACCGTCTTGGCCACCCCTCCTTGCCCCGTCTTCGGAGCATGGTTTCCCGTGTCCTTGTCTCTGGTCTTCCCCGGTCTCTCCCTCCCCTTCCCTCCGGGCCAGGACCTTCCTGTGTCCCCTGTGTCGAGGGTCGCCTCCGGGCTACTCCTCACTCCTCCCAGTTCCCCCCGACAGAGGCTCCTCTGCAGACGCTTCACATGGACGTGTGGGGCCCAGCCCCCGTACGTGGGCAGGGTCACGAGCGCTACTTCCTGTTGGTGGTTGACGACTACTCGCGTTACACCACAGTCCTCCCCTTGCGCAGCAAGGGTGCTGTCAGTGAGGTGCTGATCGACTGGATCCGCGAGGCTCGTCTCCAGCTCAGGAAGAGCTTCGGCTCGGACTTTCCTGTTCTGCGTCTGCACTCGGACAGAGGCGGAGAGTTCTCCTCTCGCCTTCTGCGAGACTACTGTCGTGCACGGGGGATCCGCCAGACCTTCACGCTTCCGGACTCTCCACAACAAAATGGGATTGCTGAGCACCGCATTGGCATGTACATGGATGTCGCTCGTACGTCCATGATGCATGCGGCTGCCCCCCATTTTCTGTGGCCGTTTGCGGTGAGGTACGCAGCGCATCAGCTCAACCTTCACCCCCGGGTCTCTCGACCCGCGATGTCCCCAGTCTTGCTGTGGACGGGGAAGGTTGGCGATGCGTCGGCGTTCCGTGTCTGGGGATCTCGGGCGTTTGTCCGCGACTTGTCTGCGGACAAGCTGTCCCCTCGTGCTGCTCCCTGTGTCTTCCTTGGCTTCCCCACTGACGCTCCAGGGTGGCAGTTTTACCACCCCTCCTCTCGTCGTGTTCTGTCCTCCCAGGACGTCACGTTCGACGAGTTAGTCCCCTTCTACCGCCTCTTCCCCTACCGCACTCCTTCCCTCCCCCCCTCCGCCGGACTTCCTTGTGCCGGTTCCCCCCCCTGTAGACCCCCTTCCCCCTCAGGTTCCTGCCCCCTCAGGTGTGTCCCAGGTAGACGCAGTTGACCCGGTCGAGGTTACTGGTGACTCTGGTGCTGCTGCGGGTGCTGAGCCTGGGGGTGCTGACTCTGGGGGTGCTGTGCGCGGGGGTGCCGGGTCTGGAGGTGCTGCTACTGGGGGTGCTGAGCCTGGGGGTGCTGGGCCTGGGGGTGCTACTGCGGAGGGTGCTGAGCCTGGGGGTGCTGAGCCGGGGGGTGCTGTGCCTGGAGCTGTTGAGCCTGAGGGTGCTGAGTTGGGTGCTGCTGAGCCTGGGGGTACTGAGTCTGGGGCTGCTGAGCCGGGGGGTGCTGGGTCTGGAGCTGCGGAACCTGGGGTTTCTCCTGCTGCTGCGTCTCGACGGGAGCCCCTCTCTCCACAGGAGCTGCGCGAGTGGTTTGCTCGCCGCTGGAGGCGTGCTGCTGGAGCTGGAGCTTCTTCGACAGTCGAGGGTGCTGGTGCTGCCAGTCCCGGAGCTGCTGGGCCTGCGGGTCCTACTGGAGCTGGCGCTACTGAGGGTGTTGGTGCTGAGACCACTGCTGTCTGTCCTCGCGGTGGTTCTGCTGCTGGAGGTCCTGCCGCTGGAGGTGTTGGTGGTGCTGGTGCTGTCGCTGAGGGTGCTGGTGCTGTCCCTGCTGAGTCTGGAGCTGCCGCGCGGCCTCGGCCGTCTTCGTTCCGCTCCTGCAGCAGGTTCTTGGTCTTTCTCCTCCGGTAGAGTGTCCACAGCCTGTCCAGTCGCAGTCACTGTTGGAGCCTTCCTCTCCTCTGCCTGCTCCCTCTCCTTACACTGGTCCTACTGGAGGTCTTGCTGAGCGTCGTGAGCCTACGTCTCGTCCCGCGTCGCCTTTTCGTGCTGCTCGCGCTAGTGGTCGCGGTTCGCGTCAGCGTCCTCCTCCTGTCCCTAGCACACACCGGATGTCTCTGCGTCCGTCCACTGCTCCTCTGCGTGCCCCTTTGCCTTCTCCTCCTGTGTCCTCCCTTCCTGCGCTTGACGACCGTGAGTCGGACTCTCTTCGTGCTGCCTTTCCTACTGTCACGCGTCTGCTTGCTACTGTTGTCACTGACCCCTCTTTTGAGTCCACTGCTGCGTCTGCTCTTGTCGCTGAGCTCGTCGACTTTGCTGCTCGCTGTCGTCTAGACTACGCTGCTAGTCTTGTTGCTGAGTCTGCGTCTGTCTGTCCTCCGTCCGTTGAGGGTGAGTGTGCTCTTGGCACGGACGTCCTAGAGGACAGGCAGGAGGAGTTACAGTGTCTGGCTGCTGCTTCACCTCATCTCGCGTCTGTACTCCTTGCTCCTGAGGGAGACCCGGATGCACTAGACATCCCGACTCCGCGCTCTTACGTGGAGGCCGTAGAGGGTCCCTACTCCTCTCAGTGGTAGGCAGCTATGGATGCAGAGATGGCTTCCTGGAAGTCCACAGGCACCTACGTTGACGCAGTTCCCCCTCCTGGGGCGAACATCGTCAGTGGCATGTGGATCTTCAGGGTGAAGCGGTCGCCGGGCTCTCCACCTGTCTTCAAGGCGCGGTACGTTGCTCGTGGCTTCAGTCAGCGGCAGGGAGTTGACTACTTTCAGACCTTCTCTCCCACCCCGAAGATGACCACTCTTCGGGTGCTGCTGCACATAGCCGCTCAGCGCGACTAGGAGCTTCACTCTCTCGACTTCAGCACTGCGTTCCTGCAAGGTAGCCTGCACGAGGAGATCTGGCTGCGCCGTCCACCTGGCTTCACTGGGACTTTCCCTCCTGGCACCCAGTGGAGCCTCCGACGGCCAGTCTACGGTCTCCGCCAGGCACCGCGTGAGTGGCACGACACACTGAGGACTACGCTTGCGGCTCTTGGGCTTGCTCCCTCTACTGCTGACCCGTCGCTGTTTCTGCGCACCGACACGTCACTGCCGCCGTTCTACATCCTCGTGTACGTCGACGACTTGGTCTTTGCCACAGCGGACACTGCTGGACTCGCCTACGTGAAGTCCGAGCTGCTGAAGAGACACACGTGCACAGACCTGGGTGAACTGCGCAGCTACCTTGGCTTGCTGATCACTCGGGACAGAGCACGCCGCACCATCACCTTGACTCAGTCACACATGGTGCAGCAGGTCCTTCAGCGCTTCGGCTTCACGTACTCCTCGCCTCAGGCCACTCCTCTGTCTACTCGCCACTCGCTCTCAGCTCTGCCTTCGGATGAGTCCGTAGAGTCGAGTGGCCCGTATCCAGAGCTTGTTGGCTGCGTCATGTGCCTGATGACCTGCACTCGACCTGACCTTGCATACCCTCTGAGCATTCTTGCACGCTATGTTGCTCCTGGGAGACACCGACCAGAGCACATGGCTGCAGCGAAGAGGGTATTGCGCTACCTGTGCAGTACGTCGGGCATGGGGCTAGTGCTTGGAGGGCGGAGTCCAGTGGTCCTTACAGGCCACGCGGACGCTTCTTGGGCCGAAGACCAGGCTATGCAGCGGTCGTCACAGGGTTACACCTTCAGTCTTGGTTCCGGCTCTATCTCGTGGCGGTCTACTCGTTCGTCTTCAGTTCTCGGCTCCAGTTGTGAGGCTGAGATCTACGCCGGGGCCATGGCTGCACAGGAGCTTCGCTGGCTCACCTACCTGCTGACTGACCTTGGAGAGCCGCCTCGTTCTCCTCCAGTGCTGTACGTAGACAACAAGGCCATGCTGGCCTTGTGTCGAGAGCAGCGCTTGGAGCACAGAACGAAGCACATTGCTCTCCGCTACTTCCTTGCTCGTGAGCTGCAGCAGCGTGGTCAGTTGCGACTTGCGTACGTGGCCTCTGAGGCCAACACTGCTGATGTGTTCACCAAGGCACTCGCGCCTTGTGACCATCAGCGCTTTTGCACCCAGCTGGGTCTTGTGCCTGTCTTGCCTCACTTGCTCTCCTCTTGACTTTACTTGTACTGTGACATATATATACCTGCTCCTGCTTGTCTAGTTTTATATATATATATGTCTGTACTCCTGCATGTGAACTGGCCTCTGGCCCTGCTCTTGTGCTCGGACTGTGTGGTGACTTTGTGATGCACCCTGAGCTTGCTTTGCTTTGCTTTGCTTGACTGGTCTTGTGACCCCTTGTTCTCCCCCACTTTGCCTATGGGGGTGTGTCAGATTATTATAGCTGATGCATGTTTGTAGGCTATAGTGGGGTAGCACATATGGGGTACAGCTTTCTAGGGTTGTATTTGTACCCAACTCTGACTTAGTCATTCCATTCCCTGTTCATTTCTCTCACAGGTGGCGGGCATCTCGAGCCATAGAGGCGTCTTGTCGGCGTTGAGAATCTAGCGGGTTTCGATGCCGCGCTCACGCTGCTTGTTCCGCTTATTCCGCTTGTTCCGAACTGCTCAGCGACATCTGCGCACGCATAGACAGTGGGAAGATAAATAGGTTAGTCACAATTTTTAACCGTAAGACTACACAAAAAACATATGGCATGATTAAAACACAATCTTACGTTCGGCGGTTTTTTGGGCAATCTTCGTCTTCATGCGCACGCTCATGTTCCACCGTTTCCAGAACCGCTCTGACCACCGCTGGCTCCCCTTTCACTTGACGTCGGGGAAAAGAAGCTTCGTGTACTCCTTTGACCACTCCTGCAGGCGACCGATGGAGACCGCGGTTCCTTTGCGGCGCCACTCGAGAAGCTTTGCGTAGACTTTCATCTCCATCGGCCTGTACCACGATGACCTCCCGCGCTCGTGCATCCATTTCCGTGCTGGGTGCGCTTCCTTGAGCATGGCTGCGGCTCGCTTCGACTCCGATAGACACTTGCGGTGGATTCCCGACTCGCGAGACAACGCCCGCAACGATATTGCCACATCCATGCGCCCAATCCACTTCAGCTTATCCTAAGCGGTATAAGCGTTACGCTTACGCTGCAAGGGCTTGTGCCTGGGAGAGGGGGGCCGGGCATCACGGTTCTCAAAAGAGAGGTGGGGACGCTTGCGGTTAACAGGCGGAAACGTTGGAATAGGAAGTTTTTTGGGAAGTCTTTCGCGCGACCAATACTCCACACCGTCATCGTCGTCTCCGCCCGGGGCACCCTCGGGAAACACATTTGCGGCGGTGCCAGCTTCGGTGCCAGTGTCGGTGCTGGCTTCGGTGTCAGCTTGCTCGTCGTCAGCGCCCACAGCAAATTCATCCCACGCGTGATCTTGCAGCCGACCCCATCGTGGTCCCGAGGCCGGAGCTTCAACGTACTCGTCAGGGGCCTTGTTGCTTTCTGGTTCCGACAGGTACCGTAATCCCCCGGATAGAAGACCCCCCCAAAGTACAACAGCCCGGGGTATCTAATACGGGGGGGGTACTTGATTAAACCTCGATTTCGCTATACCCCCCCTTTCCCCTATAAGGGGGTTTTCCATGTACTTTTCACTTCTTTTGTTTAAAACCGAGGCATTCTATAGAGCGAATTCGGCTTTCGGGGGGTAAATTCCCGTGTTAGGGGGTTGATTTGCTGTGCCAGGGAGCCAGTTTGCTGCGTCAGGTGTCAGATTTTGCATGTCAGGGTGCGAAGTTGCCGCGTCAGAGGGGCGAATTTTACTGTGACGGGCGAATTCGTTTTGTCTGGTCGGGCGATCACCAAAAGCATATCCACAACTTAGGTATTAAATTTGGTATTGAAAACACAAAACAAAAGGATTACCATATGAAGAGACCCGGGTGTTTTTTTTTTTTTTTTTTTGCTTTGTTAAGACCACCCCCCCCCCCCCCCCCCACCCCCCCACCCCCCCCCCCCCCTCATTTTTTCTAGGGATTTAGCATAAGACCCTAGGGTCTTATATCCGGGGGAATATTGTACTCGTCGAACGCCGACGGGAGAAGGAGCGTGAGCACGGGAGGACCCGAAAGGCCTCCATACACGGGCGGATTCGGAGGAGCCGGAGGAGCTGGTGGCGCAGGAGGAGATGGTGGCGCAGGTGGCACGGGAGGTTGTGGTGGCTCAGGGGGCTCTGGTGGGACACGGCTATACCAGCCGTCCTCGGTAACTCGCCAGGCGGGCCTATGTTTTTTCTTGAAAAGGAAGTGCGTGCCAGTAAATTCCGCCATGGCTTTCGCAGCCTGGCGGGCGTGGCATGAGAAACTGAATGAGAATGGGCAAGAAAGGGTGAATAAATCAACTTCTGACAGGACCCCTCCAAAGTAGCGGCTCGGGGTCCTCGTCAAGAAGAGCCGGGTACCCCCCTGCATGAACCCGCAGAAACACTTTCATCCTCCCAGCGAAACACTTTCATTGCTTACACTCCTTTGACAATCCTAACGATTTTCCTTTTCTGATAGCAACAAGACAAGGTGGAAACACTACCCCTCTAGGGCTTCTGGTCCCCAACCCCAACCCCAGCAGCGGCTTCAGCAGCAGCGGCCATGGCAGCAGCGGGCTTGGTGTTGAAGTAGTAGGAGGCGTGGTGCGCGTGGCCAAACTGTGCCAGCATCTGTAGCTCCTCCTCCGATGGGATGTGCACATCGCGGTACTCCTCTGGTGGGGATCGGAGGAAACATAGGGCAGGGAGAGTCAGATACGGACACGAGGGAAAAGGAGGTGGTGGTGGCGGGGATGGGAGGAGGAGAAGAGAGCATCTGCAGCTCCTCCTCGAGGGGACGTGCAAGTCCCGGTATTCCCTGTGCGGGGCGCCAGCGACAATCAGAGAGGGGCGCAAGAGAACAAGGTGATGGGAGAAGGTGGGGAGGTGGAGCATCTGCAGCCGACGGGATGTGCACGACCCGGTGCTCCCCTGTGCGAGGGGGACAGCAGCAGCACAGGGCGGGGAGAATGGAGGGGGGCACGAGGGAGAAGGGGGTGGCGGTGGCGGGATGAGAGGGGGTGAGGTGAGGGCGGAGGATCTGCTGCGCCTCCTCCTACGGGATGTGCATCTCCCTGTGCTCCTCAGTTGGGCATTGCAGCAACACACGGCCATGGAGAATCAGCGGGGGGCGTGGGGTGGAAGGGGTCGGTGGTGGTGGTGGGGGTGGTGGGGGGGAAGAGTAGGGGGGGCAGCATCTGCAGCTCCTCCGGCGGGATGTGCACGTCGCGGGATATGGATCTCCTCTGATGAGATGCGCATGCCACGATACCCCTCTGAACCCACGCCTATTAAAACCAAACCAGCATCCATAACATCCATTGCAGCTCACCTGATGGAAAGATGCACACCAGACGATGGTGATTGTGGGGGAGAAAAATCAAGGGGAAGGAGGGAGATGAGAAAGGATGTGGATATGCTATTATACGTGGCACACATATTCGACCACAAACAAACACACACACACACACACACACACACACACACACACACACACACACACACACACACACACACACACACACACACACAACCCCAGTCACAACCACCAACACCAAGTCATACCCACTCATACCTGCTCTCAGCCACTCGCTCACGCTCACCTGGTATTTGCCTGGGAGCGCGGATGCGGATGGGGTCGAATTGATGCGAGGCCAAGTCGGGGCGGTACGACTTCACCCAGTCTGCAGGGCCGCACGGCCATGGTAGGCGTGGGTTGGGGGGGCATGGTGTGGTTCAAGTGGAGCAAGGGGGATTGGGAGAAGGAAGTATGGGTATGGTGGAGCAATGATGGCGGCATGGAGCAGTGATGGCGGCATGGAGCAATGATGGCGGCATGGAGCAGTGATGGCGGCATGGAGCAATGATGGCGGCATGGAGCAGTGATGGCGGCATGGAGCAATGATGGCGGCATGGAGCAGTGATGGCGGCATGGAGCAATGATGGCGGCATGGAGCAGTGATGGCGGCATGGAGCAATGATGGCGGCATGGAGCAATGATGGCGGCATGGAGCAATGATGGCGGCATGGAGCAATGATGGCGGCATGGAGCAATGATGGCGGCATGGAGCAATGATGGCGGCATGGAGCAATGATGGCAGCATGGAGCAATGATGGCAGCATGGAGCAATGATGGCAGCATGGAGCAATGATGGCAGCATGGAGCAATGATGGCAGCATGGAGCAATGATGGCAGCATGGAGCAATGATGGCAGCATGGATCAGAATGCCATGAAGGGTGCAACGAGGAGGAACAAAGGGCGGATGAAGGTTGTGACTTCTGAGACATCTTTAAAAATGGGCGCACGGGGCACGGATGGTGCGGAGACAAATTGACAGAGTGACATGAACCAGGCAGAGGAGGAGGAGGAGGGGCGAATTGTGGAGCAAGGAGGGCGGAGAGCAGGGCGGAGCAAGGAGCGCGGAGAGCAGGGCGGAGCAAGGAGCGCGGAGAGCAGGGCGGAGCAAGGAGGGCGGAGAGCAGTGGGGGGTAAGAAGGCGGAGAGCAGGGGGGAGCAAAGTGGGCGGAGAGCAGGGGGTAGCAATGAGAGCAGAGAGCAGGGGGGAGCAATGAGAGCGGAGAGAAAGGAGGGCATATGGTATAGGAGAGCAGGGAGTGCGGAGAGCAAGGAGGGCAAAGAGCAGGTCAATGCGGGAGCACTGAGGGAAGGAGAAGTCTACAGCAAGCAACGGAGGTGAATGTGGGCCACCTAAATTTTCGCTTGAATTTCACATTGAGCTTTCGAATCCTATTGTGACGCGCGCATCCGTTAGGCGCCTGAACCTCGCATTTCACTCATGCACGCAAGCGTCTCGGCCTAGAGGGTAATCGACACGCGCCGGGAACTTCACATAGAGCTTCGCGCTCTTCTTTCGTCTATTTCCAAAACATGTGAAAGAAACGAGATCGCGGCCGTCGGGACGAGGATGTCACACGGGACGGAGGAAGCGACTGGGCACGCCGGGTTAACAGGAAAGGGTGAAGGGTCAAAAGGAGGAACAAGGACCCACCGTTGAAATTTGGCCGGCCGCCGTGACGAGGAAGAGAATTCACTCCGTCGGGGAGAAGCAGAAAAACGCAGAAGAGCGAGTTTAAGACCATAGTAAGGAGGAGGACAAATGTAGTAACTCGAACATTCCGAGAGTCTCGTAATAGCCTCATGGCGACCGTGTGAGATCAGTGGAAGTGCGTCAGTGGAGACCTTTACGACCTTTCCGTTTCCGCGAGGAGGGCGTGAGCTAAAGCGCAGAAAGTGGCTGAAGTGTTTCTGATTGGACGAGAAGCACCTGGCGAATAGCTGTGACTGCACAACAACAAAAGGGACACTTGGTCCCTCAGGGGTGGTCCAGCGCGTACATTTACCGTTCATAAATCCTATCAGTTACCACATTTTGAGTTGTAACACTGCATTTTACTGAAAGGGTGGACATGACCAGCAATTGTACATGAGACGGCACGCCAGCTGCACGTACCTCGAGTCGTGTGACTCACGGTACTGCATACATCGTGCGTGCGAACTCGGGTACAGCATCGCGTCCAACAAGCTACAACAAGTGCCCCTCTGTATTGCTCGCAATACTTCGCCAGTGCTGCACGACTCTCGCCGAAACCACCTGCGCGCTGGCAACACACATTGCGCATGTGCGAAAAAGCCAACCATACTGTTCACGAGGGAACCGGCTACCTCGGTTTCCAGGTTGTTTTCGCACTGCTGATCTTTGTGTGGGTGGAAATGGGTCCGCGCGCTGGAAATTCCAGAAACTGTGGACTCGGCTCAGTTGGCATTCATTTTGAGGTACAGTGGTCAGTCTTGAACCCTGAGACGTGTGAGGGCTCAAAATCCCGAAATGAACGCGCTGGACACGCCCTCAAGCATACAACCAACTCACTAGAAGCCCCTGAAGATTGCGCTTCGCGAGAAACGAAATGTCCAAGTGGTTCTGACGAAAATCGCCACGAGCACATTGACTTTCGACTGCATTGGTTACCGACCAGCCTGGGTTCCAAGTGTCCCAAGAATGCCCTAGCCCTGGTCCCCTATAACTTCTTTTGCGTCACCGTGGTCAAGTCAAAAGACAATTTGGAGTACAATCAAGACGGTACCTAACAATAGATGCACTCTGAAACATCCCGGATCTGAAACATGTTACAAACAATAGGAGAGCAACACTTCATGGCATACAGCAATCCCGCCTTTGATAACCGAAGCCATTTGTGACACTTGGTAAATGCTCAGTGAGACTCTACTCACGTCCTAATGCCACTCTTTAGCTTTCAGTCTTGTCGTCGCTGTATGCAAGATTCAGCTGCTGTCCCGCAAATACAGGCAAGCATCTGTTATAGTGCTCCAGAATGATGAGTCATGCAGGAGTCAGTGTGCGCGTTGCTCAATGTAGGACCCCGACAGCCCCGATGTGCCCAGCAGACTAATCTGTAACATGCGGGAAAGTTTGGAGGGTGGAGGAATGGGAGGGGAGGGGAGGGGAGGGGAGGGGAGGGGAGGGGAGGGGAGGGGAGGGCAGGGGAGGGCAGGGGAGGGCAGGGCACGGGAGGGGAGGGGAGGGGAGTGGAGTGGAGGGGAGGGGAGGGGAGGGGAGGGGAGGGGAGGGGAGGGGAGGAGAGGGGATGGGAGGGGAGGGGAGGGCAGGGCAGGGGAGGGGAGGGGAGTGGAGGGGAGGGGAGGGGAGGGGAGGGGAGGGGAGGGGAGGGGAGGGGAGGGAAGGGGAGAGGAGGATAGGAGAGGGGAGGGGAGGGAAGAGGAGGACAAGGGGGAGGGGATGGAAGGGCAGACAAAGGGGAGAGAGAGGTGCAAGAGAGTAGTGAGGCCAAGAAGAAACAAAAGGTTCCGACGTGCTGAGCAGGCTCAGTGGCAACATGTGGAGATGGAGGAGGAGAGGGAGGTGGGGGGGGGGGAAGGTGAAGATGACCCACCATACTTCTCCCACTCGCCCAGCACCCTGAGTTCCCTGATCCCTCCCTACCTCCCAGTGAAGGCCACCGCTCCCACCTGGTTGCACTCACCCCTCAAACGGCCCCATCCCAGCCCCACGCTCACCTGCTTCCACTCATCTCCCACCTGCCCCCATCTGCTCACCCCCCCACACCCCCTCACCCGCCCCCCCCCCCCCCCCCCCCCCCCCCCCCCCCCCACGAACCTGGTTCCACTCGTCTTCGAGGCCGCTGCAGCGCTGCTTGACGGTGATGAGCACGGCGCCCAGCTCCTCCTTCACCTTGCGCTGCAGCCACCCCTCGTCCGCCCCAAACGCCTCCAAGTACGCCGAGTACCGCCTCAGCGCCGAGGACAGCGCCGCCCTGATGTCCTCGGGGATCTTCCCCACTGCCTGCATGCGGTCAGGGGGTCCGCAGGTTGGGACGGGGAGGGGGAGCGGAGGGGGGAAAAGGTGTGGGGGGTGGGTCGGGGGCAGAAGAAATGGTGTCTTAGAGACCTCCCTCCTCCTTCCTTGTAAGAGAGTCCCGATACGCCACGAGAGCAGAGAGCTCAGTGTCCGTTGATCAGAAGAAGCGTGGCAAGGCCCACCTTGGAGAAAGGCCCCCCACCATGCACGGGCCACCATTGTGTGCTCTCACACACCCCCATGCTCTCACACACCCCCATGCTCTCACACACCCCCATGCTCTCACACACCCCCATGCTCTCACACACCCCCATGCTCTCACACACCCCCATGCTCTCACACACCCCCATGCTCTCACACACTCCCATGCTCTCTCTCACACACACCCCCATGCTCTGTATCAGGCAGGGAAGGTGCGTGGGAGGGGAAAGGGGGGGGAAGAGATACGCCACCATCACCAGACACTGTGTACACATATCACTACCATCTCCCATTTGAGCACACCCAGCACATCCTCATTACAAGCGGACTCACCTCGCCACCAAACTTGCCCCCACTGAGTTCATCGAGCTCCAGGCGCAGCAGCTCCAGCTTCTCCCCAAACACCTCCACCGCCTCCGCTGCCGCCTTGAGCGCTGACAACGCCTCCTTCGCTACTGCGTCACTGATGGCACACAGAGTGGGGTGGGTGGGCGAGAAATGGAAATCGAAAATCGCACATTACGCAAAAACCAATCTCCTTAAACGAGACCTGAATTACTGGAAAGAAGCAGCAGCAGGGTCACTGCTGCCATGTGAGATAGCGGGAGGAGAGGGAGGGAAGTAAGCTGAGATTGGTAACACCAAACACAGCTTCTTTAAACGCGTGCACCTTGTGGGCTGCTGCTGTTAATCAGCAATGACAACGCTTCTTGCACCATGTCCTGTATCACTATCACAGCTGGATCACTGATGGGATGAAGACATGACAGAGCGAAACTTGCTTGATTTGAGGTGCCTCTAAGATGATCGGTCGCCACTATTTGTCCATGATGGCATGGGGGAGAGGAAGGACACACGGTGCCGTGGAAGGGTGGGGAGGAATGGAGAGGTTGGGGGGACACAACTTTCTGCATGCATGTTGGATAGAATGTTGGATGTTGCATGCGGATGTTAGGTGTTTGAAGTTGGATGTCGTGCATGCTGCATGTTGCATGTTGCATATTGCATGCTGCATGTTGAATGCTGCATGTTGCATGCTGCATGGTGCAAATTGCATGCTGCATGTTGCATGCTGCATATTGCATGCTGCACGTTGAATGCTGCATGTTGCATGCTGCATGGTGCAAATTGCATGTTGCATGTTGCATGCTGCATATTGCATGCTGCATGTTGAATGCTGCATGTTGCATGCTGCATGGTGCAAATTGCATGTTGCATGTTGCATGCTGCATATTGCATGCTGCATGTTGAATGCTGCATGTTGCATGCTGCATGGTGCAAATTGCATGTTGCATGTTGCATGTTGCATGCTGCATGTTGAATGCTGCATGTTGCATACTGTTGCATGCTGCATTTTGCATGTTGCATGCTGCATGCTGCAAGGTGCATGTTGCATGTTGCATGTTGTATGCTGCATGCTGCATGGTGCATGGTGCATGCTGCATGCTGCATGGTGCATGCTGCATGTTGCATGCTGCATGCTGCGTGTTGCATGTTGCAGGTTGCATGTTGCATCCTGCACGTTGCATGTTGCATACTGCTTGCTGCATGGTGCATGTTGAATATTGCATGCTGTTGCATATTGCATGTTGCATGTTGCATGCTGCATGCTGCATGCTGCATGTCGCATGCTTCCTAGATGTTATATGTCGGATCTTGGACGCTCAAAACACCTTCTTTACAGTGACCTTCTAGCGGGAGGCTACGAGGCTGCGAGGATTAAGACAAGCTCAAAATCACGTCAGCCAACCCAGGTGAGTCAAACGGAGCCAAACTCACTGCCAGAATGCTGTCAGTGCTGTGAGTGCTGTCGCCTTACTCAGTGCTTTTAATCGTCTTGTCGATTTTGGCGATCAAAGAGGAGTCGCACGGCACCCACCCCGTCGCCAGAGCTTCCTTGAGCGTGCTGAGCGCACTCGGATCGTTGACACGTGGCAGCTTCACGAGATCCTCCGTGGCCGTGATGGCGAAGCCTCGCCGCTGGAAGGATGCCGCTGGTGGGAAAGATCAGAGGAAGGTAGGGACGGGAAGGGAAGAGAGGGGAGGAGAGGAGGAAGGGAGACGAAGACGGGAGAGTATGACAAGGGAGAGAAGGGAGCGGAGGGGAGGAGAGGCGAAGAAAGCGGAGAGGAGGTAAAGACTATCTTTTTTCTTGAAATAAATAGAAACATAGTCCGGCCGAGAAACCACGCTAGCGCTTTCGTTACAAGTGTGCCACTAGGGATACCTGACACATGCGATCCGAATGGAACACGCGCGGAAACGGATGCGGACGGCACGGCGGGAGAGGCGGAAGCGGGGGGCGACGATGTGGCGTATTGCGCAGAAGGTTGCGCGTGCAGCAGCGCGGATGCTGCTTGGCGGAAGGCGGGAACGCGCGCGGAGGAGGCGCGGAGGATGTCGGCGGAGCGGCGAAGGATTTGTCTGGACGCCATGGTGGTGTGGTTGCGGGTGTGAGAGGGGATGGTTGCGTGAAGTCGGTTTGCTGCGACACCCAAGGGACGTGCCGGTTGGGAAAGCTGATATCGTAGGTCGCGACTCGCGGCGTATGTTTCGCAAAGGTGCGTCGAGCGAGGTGAAATAAGACAGGCGGGAAACGAAATGGAAATGTAGGATCACAAGTATGTGACCGGCGGATTCCTCGTTGCACGTGGAGCGGCGGAGGAAGGCGAAATGCGCGGAGGCGAAATGAGGGGGAGCGGAAAGTCACACGCGCGGAGCTTTTGTTGTGCGGTCTGTGCTGGAATATGAGGTGACACCGACAAATGGAATGGAATTGTAAGGAAATTCCCTTTTTCCTTACTTCGCGTCCCTGCTCAACGCGTACATCACTGTAGCACCTCAGTCAGCACCGTTACCACTCACGACCATCGCATCATTCATTATCCCGCCCTCTTCGCACATCGCATCCCGACCTCACGGCTCGGCTGGTAACCCGCGCTCCGGGCCTACGCTTCGACACTTTCCCAACCTCAGCCCCAGGCTCGTCGCGCGACAACCACAGTCCATTACCGTTACCACTATTGTTTCGCTATATAATCCTTCGCTCATGCCTACGCTCATTGTACTCTTTGCTTCGATAGTGCAATTCTCGTTCGTTCACTCAATTGCACTCGTAACACTTGGTAATCAGAGCCTACGATCTCATCTCGGACCGCATCCACACCTTCGCTTCCCACTATCTCAATTTTTTGGGGGGGTAAACGTCTCTCAGCGACACAGCACCGCCGCTCGTAGTGCTCTCTCGCAAGCACGCACGGCCACGACCGAGGCTCTCGCTGAGCTTGCCCGACACCCCCGCCATGGCCGACCTCAATCTCGCCACGTTGACGCAGGAGCAACTCGATCGTCTCGTGCGACAATTGGAGGATTCGGCGCTTGAAATCGCGACGCTCACGGCGGAACGTGACTCCGCTCGTCAACAGTCAACGGTGAATGCTCCGACAACATCCCATGCACCAACCAATGTCTCTGTACATTCGGAGGAGCCGATTATCATTTCATCCGGCACACCAACGCAACACAACAGCACGGGACAGCGCTCAGGCGCAGCCAGTGACGGCGCAGCCCAATCGATGCTCGGCATGGGAGGGAACAGGAGCACGCTAAGCCCACGGGAGCCCCGAGAAGCCCGTCGGCACGTGGAGTTTGCGACGACAAGTGGTGAATGTCAAAATTTAGAAGAAAGAAAGAGGATTGAACTAGCAAGAATGAGGATACAAATAGCAAACCCTAGAAGGGTTGTACTCGCTATAGAGCACCCCACTACACGCTAGAACAATAAGATAATATTCTGACACACCCCCATAGCCAAAGTGGGGTGTAATCAGCAGAGCAGGCAAAGCAAAACAAGCTCAGGGTGGATCACAATGTCACCACACATTCTGAGCACAAGTTCAAGAAGAAATAGTTTAGAGTTTACAATTATAAGCAAAGCTAGTGGTAGTCACAACTGGCAAGTGAGGAGGAGGAGGGAGAGTGAGGGGAGAGGAGACAGGAGGCGACGGCTGAAGCTGCAGACACACGGGCAACAGGAGGCAGACTGGCACAGCGGCTACCGGACAGCGCCCGGACTACAGGAGTAACAGGCCCCGCGGCTCAAATAGCGGCGGACGGGCAACGGACCCACGGGCGGCTGGCACAGCTGGCTACGACTGGGCTACCGGGACAGCGCCCCGGACTACAGGTGCTGCTGACGACAAACTGGCAACCTCCGCTCATCCTCCCGCACACAGTCCCACCCCCCTGATACACACCCACTGCTACACCACTAGCTCTACTCCCACACACCCCCCTTAAACCCTAAACCCAGTCTCCCACACAACCACCCCCCTCAGCGACAGCTGCAGCAGTGGGAGACGAAGGAGGAGGAGGAGAAAGGGAGGAAGGCACACCGACCACCCCCATACCCGCCACCCCACAGCAAGCGGCCCCCTCAGGTCGCCTCGACGGACGACGGGAAATGGGAGGGAGGGGGGGGGGGGGGTGTGGAGGAAAGGGCCCACCACGGACCTGATTGGAGGGCGGAGCCGCGACAAGGGGCAGGGCCGCAACGAGTGGCGGGGCCGCGACGGTCAGGGCGGGGCCGCGACGTAGGGCGGGACCGCGACAGGTAGGGCGGGGCCGCGAAGGTAGGGCGGGGCCGCAACGGTCGGGGCGGGGCCGCGACGTAGGGCGGGGCCGCTTCGAGGGGCGGGGCCGCTTCGAGGGGCGGGGCCGCGACACAGGGCGGGGCCGCGACGTAGGGCGGGACCGCGACGTAGGGCGGGACCGCGACGTAGGGCGGGACCGCGACGTAGGGCGGGGCCGCGACAGTAGGGCGGGGCCGCGACGAGGGCGGGGCCGCGACGGTCGGGGCGGGGCCGCGACATAGGGCGGGGCCGCTTCGAGGGGCGGGGCCGCGACGTAGGGCGGGACCGCGACGTAGGGCGGGGCCGCGACAGTAGGGCGGGGCCGCGACGAGGGCGGGGCCGCGACGGTCGGGGCGGGGCCGCGACATAGGGCAGAAGCCCGCCGCGCGCCTCGGGGCGCACAGCGGGCAAAGAACCGCCGCGCGCCTCGGGGCGCACGGCGGGCAGAAAACCGCCGCGCGCCTCGGGGCGCACGGCGGGAGGAAAAAGTAGCAGCGGAAGCGAGGTGGTAACCCACCCACAGGATCGATCCAAGGGGATCGACCTGCTCTGATAGCATGTCAAAATTTAGAAGAAAGAAAGAGGATTGAACTAGCAAGAATGAGGATACAAATAGCAAACCCTAGAAGGGTTGTACTCGCTATAGAGCACCCCACTACAGGCTAGAACAATAAGATAATATTATGACAGTGAAAACGCCATGATGGCCCCAATGCCACTCAAGCCGCAACGCCCGCCCTGCTTCGACCCAAGCCAACGCGGCGGCCCGACAGTTCAATCATGGGTCTTCACGATGAATGTGTTTTTCGACGCCAACTACGTCGAGTCGGACGCCGCCAAGATTCGGTATGCGGTTTCACTACTCAGGGGCCCCGCCATGGACTGGTGGCGAGTCATCGTGACGTCGCCACGCGCCTACGAGCCACCGTCGCACGAGGAAGGGCCCTCGGGTCCAGCTGTCACCTGGAGTTCGTTCTGCGAAACAGCCCAATACAGCACGTGGGATGCGTGGTGCGCAGGGCTTCGGGCGCGTTTTGAGCCGATCGCGGCTTCGATTTCGGCGCGTCAGAAACTGCGCACTTGGCGCCAGCTCGGGTCGGCTCAAGACTACACCAGCGGTTTTCTCGCACTTTGCGAACAGGTCGGCTACATGCACGAGGCGGAGCGGGTGGACCGTTACGTCGGAGGGCTGAAGCCGGACATATCGCACGAGATAATGCTACGCGGGCTATCGAATTTCAACGAAATCCTCGCGCTCGCCGAGAAAATCGATATCCTACGCCGACCGAGACCGGGGTCCTATTTCGGACATCGTCCTCGGGGACCGATCGAGCACGCCACTGTACATGCCGTCGCAACGAATGCAGCTGCCACGCCATTTAGAGGGCGCTGCTTTGCTTGCAACCGGCCGGGCCATCGCAAGAGCGAATGTCCAGAGGAGCTGAGGCGTCGAGGAGCAGAGCAGGGGAAGGAGTCTCGGAGGCAGGGAAACGCCAGCAGTCAGTAGAAGTTGGGCCAACTACTGACGAGACTGCCTGCTCGCCCAACCACACTGACCCTCACCGAGTCACAGTACCGATTCACGCCATCGATCGGGCTCGGATGAATAAGGAGGGTACAGCGACGGATTGCCCGGTACTGATCTACGGGAAAATACAGGGAGCAGCAGTGAAAATCTTCATTGACGGAGGGGCAAGTCACAGCGTAGTTAATACTGCAACCGCACGGAGATTACAGTTAATACTTAACTGATGTTTACCTGAGATGGATGCACGCTTAGTCGACGGCACGCCATTAGCCATACGAGAAATAGTGGAGCGAGTAAAAGTCCGTTGCGGGGGAAACTTCGGATTTACACAGGAAATGCTCGCAACGACGCTGGATGGGCACGACATTTTACTGGGACGTGATTGGCTGCGACGGTACAACCCACGGATCGACTGGATGACGGGGAGCTGCACAGTGCGAAGTAGCGGTAACTGGGTCGTCCTACCTCGCTGGCGGCCACCCGAATCTTCGACAGTCCAGGTCAACGCCATCACGATGAAACGGGCTGTCGCTGCTAGAGCCGACGTGTACGCAGTGGATATCGCAGTGGTAGAATAAGACGAGCAGCGGAATGATTTAAATGAACTGCTAGCAGCCGTACCAACCGAATTACAGACACTACTGAAACGGTTCCCGGGGATATTTCCGGATGATTTACCACAGGGACTGCCACCTCAGCGAGCGCACGACCACAGGATCGAGCTAGAACCGGGGGCACGGCCAACAGTACTGTGAAGATAGGTAAGCAGGAATGGAATGAACTATGAATGAAAGTGGTACAAATATGAAACCCTAACTGGGTTGTACCCCCTATGGGATACCCCACTACAGCCTACACAGCAGTATAAGCTATAGATATGTTCTGACACACCCCCATAGGCAAAGTGGGGGAGAACAAGGGGTCACAAGACCAGTTAAGCAAGACAAAGCAAAGCTCAGGGTGGATCACAAAGTCACCACACAGTCCGAGCACAAGAGCAAGGCCAAAGGCCAGTTCACAAGCAAGAGTACAGACATATATATAAAGCTAGACAAGCAAGAGCAGGTATATATATATGTCACAGTACAAGTGAAGTCAAGAGGAGAGCAAGTGAGGCAAGACAGGCACAAGACCCAGCTGGGTGCAGAAGCGCTGATGGTCACAAGGCGCAAGTGCCTTGGTGAACACATCAGCAGTGTTGGCCTCAGAGGCCACGTACGCAAGTCGCAACTGACCACGCTGCTGCAGCTCACGAGCAAGGAAGTAGCGGAGAGCAATGTGCTTCGTTCTGTGCTCCAAGCGCTGCTCTCGACACAAGGCCAGCATAGCCTTGTTGTCTACGTACAGCACTGGAGGAGAACGAGGCGGCTCTCCAAGGTCAGTCAGCAGGTAGGTGAGCCAGCGAAGCTCCTGTGCAGCCATGGCCCCGGCGTAGATCTCAGCCTCACAACTGGAGCCGAGAACCGAAGACGAGCGAGTAGACCGCCACGAGACAGAGCCGGAACCAAGGCTGAAGGTGTAACCCTGTGACGACCGCTGCGTAGCCTGGTCGTCAGCCCAAGAAGCGTCCGCGTGGCCGGTAAGGACCACTGGACTCCGCCCTCCAAGCACTAGCCCCATGCCTGACGTACTGCACAGGTAGCGCAATACCCTCTTCGCTGCAGCCATGTGCTCCGGTCTGTGTCTCCCAGGAGCAACATAGCGTGCAAGAATGCTCAGAGGGTATGCAAGGTCAGGTCGTGTGCAGGTCATCAGGTACATGAGGCAGCCAACAAGCTCCGCATACGGACCACTCGACTCTACGGACTCATCCGAAGGCAGAGCTGAGAGTGAGTGGCGAGTAGGCAGAGGAGTGGCCTGAGGCGAGGAGTACGTGAAGCCGAAGCGCTGAAGGACCTGCTGCACCATGTGTGACTGAGTCAAGGTAATGGTGCGGCGTGCTCTGTCCCGAGTGATCTGCAAGCCAAGGTAGCTGCGCAGTTCACCCAGGTCTGTGCACGTGTGTCTCTTCAACAGCTCGGACTTCACGTAGGCGAGTCCAGCAGTGTCCGCTGTAGCAAAGACCAGGTCGTCGACGTACACGAGGATGTAGAACGGCGGCAGGGAAGTGTCGGTGCGAAGAAACAGCGACGGGTCAGCAGTAGAAGGAGCAAACCCAAGAGCCGCAAGCGTAGTCCTCAGTGTGTCGTGCCACTCACGCGGTGCCTGGCGGAGACCGTAGACTGGCCGTCGGAGGCTCCACTGGGTGCCAGGAGGGAAAGTCCCAGTGAAGCCAGGTGGACGGCGAAGCCAGATCTCCTCGTGCAGGCTACCCTGCAAGAACGCAGTGCTGAAGTCGAGAGAGTGAAGCTCGTAGTCGCGCTGAGCGGCTATGTGCAGCAGCACCCGAAGAGTAGTCATCTTCGGGGTGGGAGAGAAGGTCTGAAAGTAGTCAACTCCCTGCCGCTGACTGAAGCCACGAGCAACGTACCGTGCCTTGAAGACAGGTGGAGAGCCCGGCGGCCGCTTCACCCTGAAGATCCACATGCCACTGACGACGTTCGCCCCAGGAGGGGGAACCGCGTCAACGTAGGTGCCTGTGGACTTCCAGGAAGCCATCTCTGCATCCATAGCTGCCTGCCACTGAGAGGAGTAGGGACCCTCTACGGCCTCCGCGTAAGAACGCGGAGTCGGGATGTCTAGTGCATCCGGGTCTCCCTCAGGGGCAAGCAGTACAGACGCGAGATGAGGTGAAGCAGCCGCTAGACACTGTAACTCCTCCTGCCTGTCCTCTAGGACGTCTGTGCCAAGAGCACACTCACCCCCGACGGACGGAGGACAGACAGACGCAGACTCAGCAACAAGACTAGCAGCGTAGTCGAGACGACAGCGAGCAGCAAAGTCGACGAGCTCAGTGACTAGAGCAGACGCAGCAGTGGACTCAAAAGAGGGGTCAGTGACGACAGTAGCAAGCAGACGCGTGACAGTGGGACTGGCAGCACGAAGAGAGTCCGACTCAGGGTCCGCAAGCGCAGGAAGAGAGGACTCAGGAGGAGAAGGCAAAGGGGCACGCAGAGGAGCAGTGGACGGACGTAAAGACATCCGGTGCGTGCCAGGGACAGGAGGAGGACGCTGACGCGAACTGCGACCACTAGCGCGAGCAGCACGAACAGGCGACGCGGGACGAGACGCAGGCTCACGACGCTCAGCAAGACCTCCAGTAGGACCAGTGTAAGGAGAGGGAGCAGGCAGTGGAGAGGAAGGCTCCAGCAGGGACTGCGACTGGACAGGCGGTGGACCCTCTACTAGAGGAGAAAGACCAAGAACCTGCTGCAGGAGCGGAACGAAGTACGGCCGAGGCCGCGCGGCAGCTCCAGACTCAGCAGGGACAGCACCAGCACCCTCAGCGACAGCACCAGCGCCACCCACACCTCCAGCGGCAGGACCAACAGCAGCAGGCTCAGCACGAACGCCCTCAGCAGCTCCAGCTCCAGGAGGACCTGCAGGGCCAGCAGCTCCGGGACCGGCTGCACCCGCACCCTCGACGGTCGAAGAAGCTCCAGCTCCAGCTCCAGCAGCACCTCCAGACTCAGCAGCACGCCTCCAGCGGCGAGCGAACCACTCGCGCAGCTCCTGTGGAGAGAGGGGTTCCCGGCGAGACGCAGCAGCAGGAGAAACCCCAGGCTCAGCAGCTCCAGACGCAGCACCCCCAGGCTCAGCAGCTCCCAGCTCAGAACCCCCAGGCGCAGCAGCTCCCAGCTCAGCACCCCCCGGCCCAGTACCCCCAGGCTCCGCACCCACCGCAGTAGCACCCCCAGGCCCAGCACCCCCAGCAGTAGCACCCCCAGGCCCCGCACCCTCAGGGTCAGCACCCCCAGAGTCAGTACCCCCAGGCTCAGCACCCGCAGCAGCACCAGAGTCACCAGTAACCTCGACCGGGTCAACGGCGTCTACCTGGGACACACCTGAGGGGGCAGGAACCTGAGGGGGGAGGGGGTCGACCGGGGGGGGAACCGGCACAAGGAAGTCCGGGGGAGGGGGGAGGGAAGGAGTGCGGTAGGGGAAGAGACGGTAGAAGGGGACTGACTCGTCGAACGTGACGTCCTGGGAGGACAGAACACGACGAGAGGAGGGGTGGTAAAACTGCCACCCTGGGGCGTCAGTGGGGAAGCCAAGGAAGACACAGGGAGCAGCACGGGGGGACAGCTTGTCTGCAGACAAGTCGCGGACAAACGCCCGAGATCCCCAGACACGGAACACAGACGCATCGCCAACCTTCCCTGTCCACAGCAAGACTGGGGACATCGCAGGCCGAGAGACCCGGGGGTGAAGGTTGAGCTGATGCGCCGCGTACCTCACAGCAAACGGCCACAGAAAATGGGGGGCAGCCGCATGCATCATGGACGTACGAGCGACATCCATGACCATGCCAATGCGGCGCTCAGCAATCCCATTTTGCTGAGGGGAGTTCGGAAGCGTGAAGGTCTGGCGGATCCCCCGTGCACGACAGTAGTCTCGCAGAAGGCGAGAAGAGAACTCTCCGCCTCTGTCAGAGTGCAGACGCAGAACAGGAAAGTCCGAGCCGAAGCTCTTCCTGAGCTGGAGACGAGCCTCGCGGATCCAGTCGATCAGCACCTCAGTGACCGCACCCTTGCTGCGCAAGGGGAGGACTGTGGTATAACGCGAGTAGTCGTCAACCACTAACAGGAAGTAGCGCTCGTAACCCTGCCCACGGACGGGGGCTGGGCCCCACACATCCATGTGAAGCGTCTGCAGGGGAGCCTCTGTCGGGGGGAAGTGGGAGGAGTGAGGAGCAGCCCGGAGGCGACCCTCGACACAGGGGACACAGGAAGGTCCTGGCCCGGAGGGGAGAGGAGGGAGAGACTGGGGAAGACCAGAGACAAGGACACGGGAAGCCATGCTCCGAAGACGGGGCAAGGAGGGGTGACCAAGACGGTGGTGCCACAGGAGAGTCTCGTGAGACAGGAGGCGACAAGAACAGGGGGCAGACTCAGGACCTGACCGGGAAGCAGCAGCAAACACCTGACCTGACGCAGCTACCCGACCAGACGCAGGGACAGGAGGAGACGAAGTGGTCAGGGTGTAGAGACTCGACCCCGGCCGACGCGAGAACGTGGCCAGGTGTCGGCCTGTGTCTGCGTCCGTGCAGTGGGTCACCCGTCGCCTCGCAGGAGTGAACTGGTGAACCCCCGCATCCTGTAGGTCCGCACCACTCACCAAGTTCGTAGAGAACGAGGGAAGGTACAGACCAGACAGGGTGCCCGAAGGGGCAGCCGGACACGGGAGGACAGTGGAGAAGTGAGACAGGACAGGACCCCCAGAGGGGTCAGCAAGGGAGACCGCAACCGGCCGGCCAAGAGGCGTAAGGGTAGTGCGGTCTCGAAAGAAGGAGCGAGAAGCCCCAGAGTCAAGTGTGAAAGTGAGGGAGGACGAGGGCGACGCAGTACCTGAGAGCGCAGTCTCACCAGCACCTGAGAGCGCAGTCTCACTAGTACCTGAGAGCGCAGACGCACAGGCACCTAGAGCAGCAGCCTCACAAGTACCTAGCGCAGCAGTACCAATGCCCGGGTCGGGCTGGAAACACCGGTAACCCTCATTCTCCTCACTATAAGTCACAGCATACATAGCAGAAAGGATAGCATCAAAATCAAGATCAAAGATCGCTACACCAGCCCTAAGGAGCTCATCCCAGCGAGGGATCTCACTAGCCCCGGGGAACTGCTGACGCCAAGCGTCCGTGAGGCGGCCAAAGCAGCGCTGGGTGGAGTGGGCACCCCCACACTGCTCACCCGCGCGGTCGCCGGAACGAAGAACGTAGGCGCAGGGACCAGTACCCCCACCCCTCTGACGCGCAGCGTACCACTCACGAAGCTGCTGAGGCGGAGGGATGTCCCGCGAACGCTGCTGCTGCTGCCGCTGCGAGCGCTGGGCACCACCACCGCCGCTCCGCTGCTGGGTACCACCACGACCAGCTCCACCTCCTCCACCACCACCGCCTCCTCCGCCGCCGCCTCCACTGCCTCCACCTCCACCGCCTCCGCTCCCGCTGCTGCCTCCACCACCACCGCTGGCACTACCACTACCGTCTCCGCCGCTGCCGCCACCACCACCACCACCACCACCATCACTCCCGCCTCCACCCCCACTCCCTCCGCCGCCTCCGCCGCCACCGCCACCGCCCCCTCCAGCTCCGCCCGCGCCCTTGCCCCCCTTGCCCTTGCTAGAGCGACGTCTCCCACTAGGGGCAGACGCCGCGCCGACCGACTCAAGACCAAGCAGGTCGGCCGCAGCAGCAGAGGCAACAGAGGGCAGCAAGGGGGAAGGAGAGCACCCCTCAAAGATGGGGGTGCGAGGGTCACCACGAGAGGCACCTACAGCGACTATGCTCTTCTCCGCTGCGAGGAGGGCCTTCTCGAGGAGGTCGACGGTGAGAGTGGTGGGACAGACTGCGAGAAAGTGGTCCCTGACTACGCGGAGGGAGTCAGGGAGGCGCGCGACTACGTAGTAGAGAGTGATGTACATGGGGGGGGGGTTCTTAGCGCAGAACTCAGCAGGAAGGGCGGCGCGGTAGCGAGTGTCACTAGTGCGGAGGTGCGTAATGAGGTCAGTGACAGTGGGAAAGACAGAGAGGTCAGGAAAGAGGTAGGGAAGCATGAGACGGCTCAGTGCAGCAGTGGCAGGGGAGGAGTAGCGCGCAACTACAGCGTCGTACAAGGTCTGAGCACTCTTGTACTGACTAAAGTGCGCACGCTCAGAGGTAGGGAGGTGGCGACGCACAGCAAGACGTGCAGCAGCATCGCGGGTGGCCCACTGAGAGCGGACAGTGGGATCAGCATCGGCAGCAGGAGCAGGAGAGGCGCCAGAGGTGAGGTCAAAGAGAGAAAGGCTGTCAGCTCTGTCGCACTGTAAGAAAAGCTGCAGGTCGTCTAGCCAGACCTCAAAATCAATGGCTCGACCCTCGGCGTCAAAGGCTAGGACACTAGGGGTGGCCATGATGACGACAGCGAAGCAGTGCAAGCAGTAGGGAAAGAGGGCGCAGTGACAGAGGGACTGTGCTCACCAGGCAGGGCAAGTCGTGCAGCTCAGCAGAAAGGCGGATCGACTCCCGGGCAGCTCGGCAGCTGTGGGGCGGCTCGGGTGCTGCTGGGCGGCTCGGCCGCTGCTGGGCGGTCCGGCTGCTGCTGGGCGGCTCGGCTGCTGCTGGGCGGCTCGGCTGCGGCTGGGCGGTCCGGCTGCTGCTGGGCGGCTCGGCTGCTGCTGGGCGGTCCGGCTGCTGCTGGGCGGCTCGGCTGCTGCTGGGCGGCTCGGCTGCTGCTGGGCGGGCCGGCTGCAGTGCAGCGGCGGGGCCTGGACAGAGGCCGGCGGGGCCGGGACAGGTGCAGTGGCGGGCCGGGAAAGGTGCAGCGGCGGGCCGGGACAGGTGCAGCGGTGGGCCGGGACAGGTGCAGTGGCGGGCCGGGACAGGGGACGGCGGGGCCGGGTGTGCAGTGGCGGGGCCGTCAGGGTGCAGCGGCGGGCCGTCAGCAGGTACAGCGGCGGGCCGTCAGGGTGCAGCGGCGGGCCGTCAAAAGGTGCAGCGGCGGGCCGTCAGCAGGTACAGCGGCGGGCCGTCAGGGTGCAGCGGCGGGCCGTCAAAAGGTGCAGCGGCGGGCCGTCAAAAGGTGCAGCGGCAGGCCGTCAGGGCTCAGCGGCGGGCCGGGAAGGTGCAGCGGCGAGGCCGGGAGAGGGGACGGCGGGGCCGTGACAGGAAACGGCGGGGCCGGCAGAATGCAGCGGCGGGCCGTCAAAAAAGGGACGGCGGGGCCGTCAAAAACGGGGCCCGCGGCCGCGACGAAGCGGCCGCGTGGCCGATTCGAGGGCGGCGGGGCACAGCCGGGCCGAGAGGGCGGCGCGGCGCGGCCGTAAAGTCCGCGCGACGTGGGCCCGAGCCGCGCGCGCTAAAAAAAATTTTCGCGCGCTACTCGCGGGGGGCCCACAAAGGCAGCGGGAAATGCACTAAGGGGGGAGGGGGGGGGGAGCGCGCCTCGGGGAGAGTAGGGCGCTCCGGGCAGAGAGAATATCGTGGGTGGGCCCAAAAAAAATCGGTCCTTAAGAGGGACCCGCTCTATACCATGTGAAGATAGGTAAGCAGGAATGGAATGAACTATGAATGAAAGTGGTACAAATATGAAACCCTAACTGGGTTGTACCCCCTATGGGATACCCCACTACAGCCTACACAGCAGTATAAGCTATAGATATGTTCTGACAAGTACAGCGGCAATTTCGACTGACACAGCCCGAGCTCGACGAGTTAAGGAAGCAGTTAGATTACCTGTTAGAGAAGCAGTTTATTCGCCCAAGCTCGTCACCGTTCGCCGCACCCATACTGTTCACACCGAAAAAAGACGGAGGTTTTCGCATGTGCATCGACTACCGAGCGCTTAACTGAGTAACAGTCAAATCGCGATACCCCATCCCCCGCGCCGACAAACTGATTGACCAACTGCGAACAGCACGTGTCTTTTCGAAAATAGATTTACGGGGAGGTTACCATCAGATTCGGGTCGAACCATCGGACTGCGCAAAAACAGCATTTAGGACTAGGTACGGGTCATTCGAGTATACAGTAATGCCTTTCGGGTTGACGAACGCGCCTGCGACTTTTCAGATGACCATGAACGAGGCGTTTAGACCACTTTTAGATAAATGCGTGATCGTTTACCTCGACGATATCCTCGTTTACAGTCGGGATAAGCAGCAACACTTAGCAGATCTTGAAGCAGTTTTTAAGGTTTTAGAGGACCATCGGCTGCTCACCAAGGGCTCCAAGTGCGAGTTTTTTAGGGATAGGCTAGAGTTTTTAGGTCACGTCATTTCCGAGGCTGGGGTTGAGATCGACCCAAAGAAGCTGGATACGGTAAAAGCGTGGCGCCCCCCGACAAACATCACGGAACTGCAGAGTTTTTTAGGGTTTGTTAATTACGTTCGACGGTTCGTGCCCGACATGGCACGTTTAACAGCCCCACTCACTGATTTACTGCGTAAGGGGGTCGCTTTTACGTGGGGGGAGAAAGAGCATGCTGCCTTCTCTGCCCTAAAAAACGTCCTCTGTTCACCACCCGTTCTACGTATCGCTGATCCCCACCGCCCTTTCGAAGTGGTTACCGACGCAAGCGACATCGCCATCGGAGCTGTACTGTTACAGGACTTCGGCAACGGCCTCCAACCCATCGCCTACGAATCACGCAAACTACATCCGCCTGAGCGAAATTACCCGATACACGACCGCGAAATGCTCGCGATCGTGCATGCATTCAAAGTTTGGCGCTGCTACTTGACTGGCGCAGACGTGACAGTACGAACAGACCACCGATCTCTACAGTACCTCCGCGCACAGCCCCACCTCAACCCACGACAGATTCGATGGCTCGATTTCCTCGAGTCGAATTTTCACTATACGGTCACATACAAAAAAGGAGCATCGAATATCGCCGACGCACTGACCCGCCCCACTGCCCAGATCCACGCGATACTACTCGCCCAGACCAGCCCACTGCTTACCGGCCTATTTACCCACGGGTATCAAACAGACTCGTTCTTTACAGGAGGCAACTCACAGCAATTCGCAGCGGCAAAAGGAGTCTATTACGTAAAAACTGGAACCGACCGCATCTGGGTACCGGGATACACGTTACTGCGGGAACTACTGTTACAGGAAGCACAGGACGGAGTTACCTCGGGACATTTCGGGGTAGAAAAAACACGGCAGCAGCTGCAGCGGTACTACTACTGGCCAGAAATGTTGACCGATGTGCAACGACACGTGGCATCGTGTCCCACTTGCCAGCTCATGAAGTCAAGCAGGAAGCGACCAGCGGGGCAATTACAACCCATCCCGCCTCCAGAGCGTGCTTGGCAGCAGGTGACGATGGACTTCGTCACGGGGTTACCAGCTGGGGCGAGTGGGAATGACGCGATCCTGGTCGTCGTCGATCGACTAACGAAAATGGCTCATTTCGCAGCATGCAGGAAATCCATCACAGCCGAAGAAACCGCCCGACTATTCATCTCCACCGTCGTACGACTGCACGGGATACCCGCGTCGATCATCAGCGACAGGGACACAAAATTTACCAGCAACTTCTGGCGGAACCTGTGGCAGCAGTTCGGCACGCGCTTACAGTTCAGTTCATCCTATCACCCCGAAACCGACGGACAGACGGAACGGACAAATCAGACCATGGAGCAGCTGATTCGAGCCACGTGCGACGACCCGAATACGTGGGAACAGCAGCTGCCACTTATCGAGTTCGCATACAATAACGCACCATCAGCCACGACGCAACAGTCGCCGTTTTATTTGAATTACGGACAGGACCCGACAGTACCCATGACACCGAATCCCGACAACCCAGTCCCACGCGCACAACAGTTCGCCGAGATTCTGCAAGCAGCACGGACCAGGGCAGCAGAAGCAATAAAAAAATCAAACATCATCGCTAAACGTAACGCCAATCGACATCGCAGACCTGTTACTTATCAGCCCGACGACCTCGTATTACTCGACACTCAGAATCTTCGCCTGCCCATCACTCCAAAACTTCGCCCCCGATATTGTGGGCCATTCCGCATCAGCCACATGATCACACCCGTCACCGCCCACCTCCTCCTCCCTGCTGACTGGTACGCCAGCCCGTCATTCCACGTCAGCCTACTTCGCCCTTACATCCCATCCACGAGCCAACTGCCACAAAATCGCCCAGCCAGCATGACACGTCCCCCAACCGAACCACTCATCACCCCTGAAAAAATCCTCAGCCACCGAGTCCGCGACCCTCGGGGAGCCCGAAGGATAGAGTTCCTAATTCGCTGGAAGGACCGAACGCCCACAGAAGACAACTGGGTCCCCCTGGATAAAATTGAGAACCACCCTGTCTTCTCCGAGTATCTGCGAAGCCGAAATTTCCGCGACGTCCACGCGCTCTCGTAAGAGGGGCCTCATTGGGGAGGGGGGTAGTGTAAGGAAATTCCCTTTTTCCTTACTTCGCGTCCCTGCTCAACGCGTACGTCACTGTAGCACCTCAGTCAGCACCGTTACCACTCACGACCATCGCATCATTCATTATCCCGCCCTCTTCGCACATCGCATCCCGACCTCACGGCTCGGCTGGTAACCCGCGCTCCGGGCCTACGCTTCGACACTTTCCCAACCTCAGCCCCAGGCTCGTCGCGCGACAACCACAGTCCATTACCGTTACCACTATTGTTTCGCTATATAATCCTTCGCTCATGCCTACGCTCATTGTACTCTTTGCTTCGATAGTGCAATTCTCGTTCGTTCACTCAATTGCACTCGTAACAGGAATGGAGTATGGAAGGGGAAGGGGAAGGGCGTGGTAGGGATGCTGTAAAAAGTATCTCGCTCTAAAAAATACACTTTTCTTTATCTCTCATCTATTCTGCATACCGTATCATACATCTCCGTTTCCTGAATTACCATATACACCAAATATTACTTTGGCGGGTCAGGAAGAGCTACGGTCTTTAAAACCTCCAGGGTTCCCGAAGCGGCTAACCAGGAATTTGAAGCAATGCACGTCTGAAATTCATTCCCTTGCTCTACATGTCATTGACAAGTGTAAAAGTTTCTTGGAGGCTGGGTTGTTGCACTTTCGGATGTTATCGAATGCTTTGTCCAACCTCTTCAGAATAATCACCAGCCGCAGTTGACATCACAGCACTTACAATACGCATTCTCTGTATCAGCTTTACTCAACTCCTAAACCACCCAGACATGCATTGTCTCGCCTCTAGCTCACAACCAACATAATCTAGTACATCATTCCCTAACAACCTCTTCATAAACTAATTCCCCAAACTTTCCTTCAGATTTGGAAGCGGGTTTCAGTTAGGCATTTAAAGCAGCAGCAGCAGGGAGGCCACGGCAATACCAGCAACAGATGCTGCTGAGGACCCGCCACACTGAGAGGTGGACGATTTAGGCGCTGGAGGCGATGCTGGGGAGGCAGTCGGAGGGGATGGGGAGACAGTCGGGGGGGAGGCAGACGGGGGGGAGGCAGTCGGGGGGGAGGCAGTCGGAAGGAGGCAGTTGGGGGGGAGGCAGTCAGGCGGGAGGCAGTTGGGCGGGAGGCAGTCGGGGGGGAGGCAGTCGGGGGGGGATGCAGTTGGGCGAGAGGCAGTCGGGGGGGGGGGGGGGGGGGAATGGGGAGGCTGCGGTGCTACCCGGAGATGGGAGAAGGGGCACTGCAGAAGGCCATGGGATGGACATGGGACGGAAAGGGATAGATATGTGAGGGGAAGGGATGGATAGGCCAAATGGTGGTCTTCAAAGAGAGAAGGTGATGAGAAAGCATCCCCCGTGCTATATAGCATAGAGAAGGGATAACTGAGCAAATCGATTCGGCTCATGAGGTGCAGGCTTGCCATAGGTGGTATAGAAGGAGGAGCACTGGCGGCAAAAGGCGCTCTTAGGTTGCTGGAGCGCCACACATGGGGTGTAGTCACGCGAGCAGGTCAGGCCAGTTCCATTCACATTCTTGTATGTCCACATGCCAAGTAGTAGAACATGCATGTGAAGGATTCATTGCTTGGAGCTCGCTATTTGATTCATCCCTCTCATAAGGCTAGAGCCACACGCTTCATAGCAGGCAGCTCCAGCCATACTCTCATGCCGGACTTGCTGAAATCACCAATATTTCAATCGAACGGGCAGACCATACTCGTGTGTCGGCACAGCACACCCATATCCATACGAGCAACGGTCTCTTTGGAGTTGAGACGCAAGTGGTTGGAAAACGGCCTGTAGTGACAAGACTAGAGCGGTGACAGGAAGGCGAGTCGGGAGAGGTTGCCCATGGAGGGCGGGATGGTGTCAGAATCCCAACCACTAGACCACTGGAATAAAAGGGCTTGTTTGTGTAGCGGGTACCGTCAGCCCCCGGATAGAAGCGCCCCTGGGGGTATAAAAAAGCACTGTTTTTTGGGGGTAGCGCTTATAATTGAGGAATTTTATAAGCGCCGGCGCTAATAAAAAAGGCAAAACGAATATATATTTGTTTTACACGTTCTGCCGATTGTAATCGAGTCGAAAACATATAGGGTCGCGAATCTGATTCTCGCGCAGCTTGGCAGGGAGTGATTCCCTGCCAGCTCACCCTGACAAAATTACAGCACATGCTGACTAGACGCGCAAAAAGTGAGTTCAGAGTGTGGGAAATCGAAATTGTAGTTCGTTTCCCTAATTATGCGAAATTCGTTTCTGAAATTTGAAAGGTTTTCAAATGAAAAACAAACACGCGCTTATAATATATCATCTTTTTCTAGGGGGTGCGCTTATAATCAAGGACCAGATATAAGCGCCGTCATCCTTTTATAACGGCTGGCGCTTATCCGAGGCCTACGCTTCTATCCGGGGGCTTACGATAAGTACGCCTATAACCCCCCAGGCCAACGTGCCTGTAACCCTTCCCTAGGACCAATCGGGGCTCACCAGTAGACCTTTGACACCCCCCCCCCGCACGGGGATGTCCGAAGTGCACACACTGGGATTCGAACCCGACACCTTCACTCTGATACCATCTCAAAATCCCAGCCAATAACCACTGGGATAAAAGGGGTTTTTTTTGTAGCACGTAAGTGCGCCCTAACCCCCCAAGCCAACGTGCCTGTACTCCTTCCTTAGGATCAATCAAGGATCACCAGTAGACCTCTGACACCCCCTCCGCACTGGGATGCCCGAAGTGCACACATCGGGATTCGAACCCGAGACCTTCGCTCTGATAACTCGTCAGAATCCCTGTGAAAGGAAAGAACACGAATGGATGAACTATGAAATGAGTGAGTACAAGTACCAACCCTAATTGGGTTGTACCCCCTATGGGATACCCCACTATAGCCTACACAATAGCATAAGCTATAATGTTCTGACACACCCCCTATAGGCAAAGTGGCACAAGACCAGTCAAGCAAAGCAAAGCAAAGCTCAGGGTGGATCACAAAGTCACCACACAGTCTTAGCACAAGGTCAAGGCCACAAGGCCAGTTCACATGCAAGAGGAGACATATATGTATAAGGCTAAATAAGCAAGAGCAGGTATATATATATGCAAGAGTACAAGCAAGGTCAAGAGGTGAGCAAGTGAGGTAAGACAGGTACAAGTCCCAGCTGAGTGCAGAAGCGCTGATGATCACAAGGCGGAAGTGCCTTGGTGAAAACATCAGCAGTGTTGGCCTCAGAGGCCACGTAAGCAAGTCGTAACTGACCACGCTGCTGCAGCTCACGAGCAAGGAAGTAGCGGAGAGCAATGTGCTTCGTTCTGTGCTCCAAGCGCTGCTCTCGACACAAGGCCAGCATGGCCTTGTTGTCTACGTACAGCACTGGAGGAGAACGAGGTGGCTCTCCAAGGTCAGTCAGCAGGTAGGTGAGCCAGCGAAGCTCCTGTGCAGCCATGGCCCCGGCGTAGATCTCAGCCTCACAACTGGAGCCGAGAACAGAAGACGAGCGAGTAGACCGCCACGAGATAGAGCCAGAACCAAGACTGAAGGTGTACCCCTGCGACAACCGCTGCGTAGCCTGGTCGTCAGCCCAAGAAACGTCCGCGTGGCCAGTGAGGACCACTGGACTCCGCCCTCCAAGCACTAGCCCCATGCACAAGTAGCGCAACACCCTCTTCGCTGCAGCCATGTGCTCTGGTCGGTGTCTCCCAGGAGCAACATAGCGTGCAAGAATGCTAAGAGGGTATGCAAGGTCAGGTCGTGTGCAGGTCATCAGGTACATGAGGCAGCCAACAAGCTCTGGGTACAGGCCACTCGACTCTACGGACTCATCCGAAGGCAGAGCTGAGAGCGAGTGGCAAGTAGCCAGAGGAGTGGCCTGAGGCAAGGAGTACGTGAAGCCGAAGCGCTGAAGGACCTGCTGCACCATGTGTGACTGAGTCAAGGTAATGGTGCGGCGTGCTCTGTCCCGAGTGATCTGCAAGCCAAGGTAGCTGCGCAGGTCACCCAGGTCTGTGCACGTGTGTCTCTTCTGCAGCTCGGACTTCACGTAGGCGAGTCCAGCAGTGTCAGCAGTGGCAAAGACCAAGTCGTCGACGTACACGAGGATGTAGAACGGCGGCAGAGAAGTGTCGGTGCGCAGAAATAGCGACGGGTAAGCTGTAGAGGGAGCAAACCCAAGAGCCGCAAGCGTAGTCCTCAGTGTGTCGTGCCACTCACGCAGTGCCTGGCGGAGACCGTAGACTGGCCGTCGGAGGCTCCACTGGGTGCAAGGAGGGAAAGTCCTAGTGAAGCCAGGTGGACGGCGCAGCCAGATCTCCTCGTGCAGGCTGCCCTGCAAGAAAGCAGTGTTGAAGTCAAGAGAGTGAAGCTCATAGTCGCGCTGAGCGGCTATGTGCAGCAGCACCCGAAGAGTGGTCATCTTCAGGGTGGGAGAGAAGGTCTGAAAGTAGTCAACTCCCTGCCGCTGACTGAAGCCACGAGCGACGTACCGCGCCTAGAAGACAGGTGGAGAGCCATGTGGCCGCTTCACCCTGAAGATCCACATGCCACTGACGATGTTCGCCCCAGGAGGGGGAACCGCGTCAACGTAGGTGCCTGTGGACTTCCAGGAAGCCATCTCTGCATCCATATCTGCCTGCCACTGAGAGGAGTAGGGACCCTCTATGGCCTCTGCGTAAGAACGCGGAGTCGGGATGTCTAGTGCATCTGGGTCTCCCTCAGGGGCAAAAAGTACAGACGCGAGATGAGGTGAAGCAGCAGCCAGACACTGGAACTCCTCCTGCCTGTCCTCAAGGACGTCCGTGCTAAGAGCACACTCACCCCTGACGGACGGAGGACAGACAGACGCAGACTCAGCAACAAGACTAGAAGCGTAGACTACACGACAGCGAGCAGCAAAGTCGACGAGCTCAGCAACAAGAGCAGACGCAGCAGTGAACTCAAAAGAGGGGTCAGTGATGACAGTAGCAAGAAGATGCGTGACAGTAGGACTGGCAGCACGAAGGGAGTCCGACTCCGGGTCGGCAAGCGCAGGAAGAGAGGACTGAGGAGGAGAAGGCAAAGGGGCACGCAGAGGAGCAGTAGACGGACGTAAAGACATCCGTTGCGTGCCAGGGACAGGAGGAGGACGCTGACGGCGGCTCGGCTGCTGGGCGGCTCTGCGGCTCGGCTGCTGGGCGGCTCGGCTGCGCAGCTGCAGGGCGGCTCGGCTCTCCCGGTACTTTGCGGCGCGGCGGTCGGCTGCTCGGGTGCACGATGCAGTGGGCGAGGAGCTGAGGGCGGCGGGGCCGCTAAGTGCAGGGCGGCAAGGTCGCGAAGTGCAGGGCGGCTGGGCCGCGGTAGAAGGGCGGCGGGGCCGCGACGTGCAAGGCGGCGGGGCCGGGACGTGCAGGGCGGCGGGGCCGCGAAGCAAGGGCGGCGGGGCCGCGAATGAAGGGCGGCGGGGCCGCGAAGTGCAGGGGGCGGCAAGGCCGCGACGTGCAGGGCGGCAGGGCCGCAAAGGAAGGGCGGTGGGGCCGCGAATGAAGGGTGGCGGGGCCGCGAAGACAGGGGGGCGGGGCCGCGAATGAAGGGCAGCGGGGCCGCGAAGTGCAGAGGGGGGCGGCAGGGCCGCGATGTGCAGGGCGGCGGGGCCGCTAAGGAAGGGCGGTGGGGCCGCGACGTGCAGGGCGGCGGGGCCGCGAATGAAGGGCGGCGGGGCCGCGACGTGCAGGGGGCGGCAGGGCCGCGACGTGCAGGGCGGCGGGGCCGCGACGTGCAGGGCGGCGGGGCCGCGACGTGCAGGGCGGCGGGGCCGCGACGTGTAGGGCGGCGGGGCCGCGACGTGCAGGGTGGCGGGGCCGCGACGTGCAGGGCGGAGAGGCCGTGACGTGCAGGGCGGCGAGGCCGCGACGTGCAGGGCGGCGGGGCTGCGAATGAAGGGCGGCGGGGCCGCGTAGTGCAGGGGGCGGCAGGGCCGCGACGTGCAGGGCGGTGGGGCCGCGAAGGAAGGGCGGCGGGGCCGCGGCGTGCAGGGCGGTGGGGCCGCGATGTGCAGGGCGGCGGGGCCGCGACGTGCAGGGCGGCGGGGCCGCGAAGGAAGGGCGGCGCGACGGGCCGCTAGGGGCGACACGGAGGGTCGCTAAAAAGAGGAAAACGCGCCTCGGGGCGCGCTTCGGTGGGCCCTAGAAGCAGTCCCTAGGAGGGAACCTGCTCTGATTCCATGTGAAAGGAAAGAACACGAATGGATGAACTATGAAATGAGTGAGTACAAGTTCCAACCCTAATTGGGTTGTACCCCCTATGGGATACCCCACTATAGCCTACACAACTGCATAAGCTATAATGTTCTGACAATCCCAACCACTAGACCATTAGGATAAATGGCTTGTTTACGTAGCGCGTGAGTGCGCCCATAACCCCCCAAGCCGCCGTGCCTGTAACCCTTCCCTAGGATCGATGGGGGATCACCAGTGGACCTCTGACAACTTCGCGCAATGGGATGCCTGAAGTGCACAGACCGGGATTCAAACCCGAGACCGCTCTGATACCATGTCAAAATCCCAACCACTAGACCATTCGGATAAAAGGGCTTGTTTGTGTAGCGAGTAAGTGCGCCCATAACCCCCCAGGCCAAAGTGCATGTAGCCCTTCCCTGGGATCAATCGGGGATCACTAGTGGACCTCTAACAGATGGTGCCTGTGAGGCTATTGTTGCTTACGTCTCTGATGGCACGGTTAGCACAGCAAGCATTTGGCTGAGCAACACACGGCAAGCATTTGGCAGGGTAGGACATGGCAAGCATTTGGCAGGACAGCACATGGCAAGCATTTGGAATGGCAGCACATGGCAAGCATTTGGTAGGGCAGCACATGGCAAGCAGTTGGGATGGTTTCGAAAGCTATAGAAGTAAATGTACCACTGGAGAAACAATGGAAAGCGTTTAGACTCATTGAAAAAGCCAAGGCAAAATTCCTACTTGAAATGCCTTTTTCTTTGAGCAGTTGGCAACAACATGGCTAAGCTAGCAAGGCGCGCGAATGATTCCGGAATGGAGCCCGACAATGAGTTTGATGGCATATTCTTGCATTCACATCAAAAGTATAGATTACAGGTATAAAGACAGGAGGTGGTGTGGTGTCGTGCTGTCCGTAGCAGGCTGTGGCATGGCTCGTGTGGTGCTTCGCAGGGATCACATTGCCTTGGAACCTCTCAGGTGCTCCGCCTGACTTGGTGAGGTCGAGCCTCAACCGACTTCCACCTGAAACTTTGACGCATTCCTGTTCTCTTACACTTGTTTGTGAATCTTCTCTGTAACAGTTTATGCATGCATACTTTTAGTCATACGATTTGAGATCTTTCCTACCAAACAGGTTCGGCCCGAACCAAACCCAAGTTCAGCATCTCCTTATAAGTGCTCACAGGTAAACGAGGCCCGTGAGGTCCCCAATGGATTCAGGAATGGTGCCCGAGATGCTGTTGTCCTGCAGAACCCTGCTGGGATGAGCATGGGAGGTGGGAAGACAAGAATGCAAGGAGATTGGGGGTTACAGAAGAAGGCATGAATACAACGGGCACAACTAGCTATCTTCTTGCATGGAGATGTGTTGAGCAGTAAGAGACAACTAACGCCACCATCTTTACATGGAATTTTTGAGAATTCTCAAACACACCCTGCAACATCATGGAGATGTGGTGAGCGATGGCTGACACCATTCCTTCTAGTTTACATGGTCGCCAACGACAGTGCCATTGGTTCGCCACAGCCATCAAATCCAGTCCAGTGCACTGAACCTTGAAGAGAATCAAGAGTAGAACTGCGGGTGCAGTACCAAAACGTACCACTCATAATTCATGCTCCCCTCCATATACCTCAAAGAAACACCGTGTTGTGTTGCATGGTGGCTCTGGGGACATAGTGCTTTGTGGTTACTTCAATAAGCATTAGCTGCAGCAAGATAGCTGTCACGGTAGATATACACTTCATCGCAGCAAGAACGGCGGTTACTGAATAGATGTGGAGTGTTGGCTTTGAGAAAGAATGGATTGAGTGAAGAATGGGGGAGTCGAAAGCAGTGTAGCAAGCAATGGCTATGGGGGATCAAGAGATGTTGAATGTGTGAAGAATTAGGAATGAAGAAGAGGGGTTCACTAGCAAACATTGGGATACATATAGCAAACCCTAAAAGGGTTGTATTCACTATAGAGTACCCCACTGCAGACTAGAGAAACATTATATTCTGACACACCCCCATAGTCAAAGTGGGGTGTAATCAGCACAACAAGCAAAGCAGAACAAGCTCAGGGTGGATCACAATGTCACCACACATTCTGAGCACAAGTACAAGAAGCAACAGTTTAAATTTCACAAATGTAAGCAAAGCTAGAGGCTATCGCAAAGGGCAAGTGTGGAGGAGGAGGGACTATGAGAGGAGAGGAGGTAGTGGGCGGCAGCTGAAGCTGCTGGCACACGGCGCAGCTGGAGCAACTGGCACACGGGCAACTGGAGCAACTGGCACACTGGCAACTGGAGCAACTGGCACACGGGCTACTGGAGTAACTGGCTCCGCGGCTAACTCTGAGCGGCAGGAGCAACGGACTCACAGGCGACTGGAGCAACGGGCTCACGGGCGACTGGCGCAACGGGCTCACGGGCGGCTGGCGCAACGGTCTCACGGGCGACTGGAGCCGCGGGCTTCACGGCGGCCACCCCCTTCAACCTCCCCAAACTATCCCACCCCCCTTTCACACACCCTCTGCTGCACCCTAGGTTCACTCACACCCCACCCCCTAGCACCACTCCGTCGACTCCCACACACCCAACCCCCTCAGCGGCAGCTGCAGCAGTGGGAGACAGAGGAGAAGGAGGAGCAGGGGAGACCACACACCCGCCACCCCCTACTCGCCACCCCAAGACCCTAACACAGGGCAGGCCGGAACGGCGGGTAGGGAGGTTACGGGGGGGGGGGGGGGGGGCGACACGCGGCCTCCCAGGGCGCCAAAACAGGCGGCAGAAGGGGCGGCGCTCCCCTCCACGTGGCCCCCTCAGGTCGCCTCGACAGGCAACGGGAAAAGGGGGGGGGGGGGGGGGGGGGGGGGGGGGGCGGTGCACGTGCCCCTGGTGCGCCGCGACTGGCAATGAAGCATGGCCGGGGCGGGGCCGGGGGAGGGTCGAGGAAGGACCGAAAGGGGCGGCGACGGGGCCGTAAGTGGCGGCGACGGGGCCGCTGGAGGCGGCAATGGGGCCAATAGGGGCGGCGACGGGTCCGCTAGGGTCAACGACGGGGCCGCTGGCGGCGACGGGGCCGCTAGGGTCGGCGACGGGGCCGCTGACGGCGGTGACGGGGCCGTTAGGGGTGGCGACGGGGCCGCTAGCGGCGGCGACGGGGCCGATAGGGGCGGCGACGGGGCTGCTAGGGTCGGCAACGGGGCCGCTGGCGGCGGCGACGGGGATGATAGGGGCGGCGACGGGGCCGTGAAGGGGCCGCGAGGGGCGTGAGAGGGGCGGCAACAGGGCCGCGAAGGGGCCGCGAGGGGCCGAGAAGGGCGGCGACGGGGCCGCGAGGGGTGGCGACGGGGCCACTAAGGGTCGCGCGAGGGGTACGCCACAGGGCGTGTAGTATACAGAGTAGCAGCGGAAGCAGTTGGGTGGGCCCACAGGCCAGGAGCGTAGATGCTCTGATAACATGTGAATAATTAGGAAGGAAGAAGAGGGGTTCATTAGCAAACATTGGGATACATATAGCAAACCCTATAAGGGTTGTACTCACTATAGAGTATTCCACTGCAGACTAGAGAAACATTATATTCTTACAGAATGCAGAGTACAACAATTGGGTTATAAAGAGTCGGTCGGGTGATGTACTCGAAAGGGGTAACAACATGCGAGTTTGAGTGAGAGACCCACATTCCTGTTACAAGCCGGAGGTTGCGTAACGTTGCTGGAATGGACCCACTCAACTTGTTTCTCCAAAGCTCCCTGCGTCAAACAATTTACTGTGAGAGGACAGGCTTCAGTTCAATGGAATGTCACATTGACGTCACCAGGGGGTGTTTCACAGCAGGGGGTGTTGAACAGCAGAAGGTGTCTCACAGCAGAGGGTGTGGGTGTTTCACATCAGAGGGTGTGCAACGGGGCAGCTTCAAAGCACAGTGACATGTGCACCCAGCAACGAGACGTTCTCACTATAGAACTAGGTTGGAGAGCTTGGAAAGGTAGTCGGGAATGGGTCCATCCAGGCTGTTGTTGCCCAGGGCCCTGATGGGAGACAGGCATGCAAGCGCAAGAGGGTGTGCATACAGAGGGGAACAGATTGCAAGCAAGTTTGTTGAAGTCATGATAAGAAACAGACAACATGTCTGCTGGTTTAGGGCTTAGATCCATGGCTTGCATACTTGTTTGCATCTCTCACGTTGTTGACACATTCTGTTTGAACAAATACTCATTAACACCATTCAATAAGCAGTTGATGTCTAGGGGAAAAAAAGAATGCGTGTTTCCAAATGAGAAGAGAAATGCTGCCGCCATTCGATGTTGTGGATGGTAGTGCCCAAGTATCTCCAGGTTTCTTTTAACAAATCAAGTTGCATGCAAACCAAGAGGTATTCGCTCTACTCACAGTGACGTGAGGCTGCTCATGCTTCCAATAGAGGATGGAATGGGTCCGGTCAAGGAGTTGGTTTCTAGACTCCTGGAGAAGGATGGGACGGTTCGTGTAGCATGCATTGACAGAGAAAAAGGTTCAGCCAAACGGAAAACATCTATGTTTTGATGAGTGAACAAGATATATATATCTGATGTGTGGACTAGGGTGGTCATGTTAAGTGACCACATACATGGATACTGTAAGCCCAATAAGTAAACATAACCACCCTCTCCATAAAAAGGGTGCAAACAATCAACCCTCGGATTTTGAAGGTTGCCGAGTGCTTCTGGAATCGTGCTAGTGAGCCCGTTCTCATTCACGTACCTGAATCTCATAGCGTGGGAGTGCAAGCAAACGAGCAGAAAGTAGAAGGTCAAAATGCAGGTTGCTGGATCGATATAAAGTTTGTGTGAGCTGAGCTGTATGCCAACAGTCAACTTGACTTGTGTGAGTTGCATGCCAACAGTCGACTTGTGTGAGCTGTATGCCAACAGTAAACTTGACTTGTGTGAGCTGTATGCTAAGAGTCAACTTGACGTGTGTGAGCTGTATGCCAATAGTTAACTTGACGTGTGTGAGCTGTATGCCAAGAGTCAACTTGACGTGTGTGAGCTGTATGCCAACAGTCAACTTGACTTGTGTGAGCTGTATGCCAACAGTCAACTTGACGTGTGTGAGCTGTATGTCAACAGTCAACTTGACTTGTGTGAGCTGTATGCCAACAGTCAACTTGACTTGTGTGAGCTGTATGCCAACAGTCAACTTGACTTGTGTGAGCTGTATGCCAACAGTCAACTTGACGTGTGTGAGCTGTATGCCAACAGTCAACTTGACTTGTGTGAGCTGTATGCGAACAGTCAACTTGACTTGTGTGAGCTGTATGCCAATAGTCAACTTCACTTGTTGCAATGACCAGCTTGCCGTGCAAGCCTTGCCCAAAGGGTTGAACCACGGCTCGTGCCAGTGATCCAACCTAATTTCCACCTACACTACAATGCGCACTGTTGCAATAAGCTGATAAGAGTACGCGCACATCATCTTGAGTCCATCATTGTTTGAACTGAATCTAGTCTGCCTCTATTGTCCAGTCCTTTGTGTTGGAGCGATCGATAAGAGCACCAACATCAACTCCTTAACAAAGCTTCCAGTCTGACCTTTCTTGCTCATCCTTTCTGGGGGATTATTATTCGAGTTTGTTTGTCAGATTTGAAAACAGCACCCACTTGTGCTAGCATACAAGCAGAAGGAGCTGGGACTTCCAAAATGAGAATGAACATGCAGGGTGTGCTGTACAATGTGGCTCATATGTCGTCGACCAAGGAGGAATGGCACTCACAAGGAGGACTGGACTCATAAGGAGGAATGGCACTCACAAGGAGGAATGGACTCACAAGGAGGAATGGCACTCACAAGGAGGAATGGACTCACAAGGAGGAATGCACTCACAAGGAGGAATGGACTCACAAGGAGGAATGGACTCACAAAGAGGAATGGCACTCACAAGGAGGAACAACACTCACAAGGAGGAATGGACTCACAAGGAGGAATGGCCTCGCGAGGAGGAATGACACTCACAAGGAGGAATGGACTCGCAAGGAGGAATGGACTCGCGAGGAGGAATGGCACTCACAAGGAGGAATGGACTCGCAAGGAGGAATGGCCTCGCGAGGAGGAATGACACTCGCGAGGAGGAATGGACTCGCAAGGAGGAATGGAATCGCGAGGAGGAATGGCACTCGCGAGGAGGAATGGACTCGCAAGGAGGAATGGACTCGCGAAGAGGAATGGCACTCGCGAGGAGGAATGGACTCGCAAGGAGGAATGGACTCGCGAGGAGGAATGGCACTCGCGAGAAGGAATGGACTCGCAAGGAGGAATGGACTCGTAAGGAGGAATGGCATCCACCAGGAGGAATGGACTCGCAAGGAGGAATGGACTAACAAGGAGGAATGGACTCATCAGGAGGAATGGACTCACCAGGTGGAATAGACTCGCAAGGAGGAATGGACTCACAAGGAGGAATGGCACACACAAGGAGGAATGACACACACAAGGAGGAATGGACTCAAAGGAGGAATGGACTCACAAGGAGGAATGGCACTCACAAGGACGAATGGCACTCACAAGGAGGAATGAATTCACAAGGAGGAATGGACTCACAAGGAGGAATGGACTCACAAGGAGGAATGGCACTCACAAGTCATGAAGGGCTGAGAGCTTGGTAAGAAGACAGGGATTGAGCCCGTTAGGGTATTCTTATGAAGAAACCTGAGTGGGTAAAAATAGATGGAGTGGCATGCATATGGTGAGAATAACGCATGTGGCAAGAGTAGCACATGTGGTGATAAGCGGCATTTCAAATTGCATAAACAGCAGCAATTTAAGTGCACAGCACCGGAGCCATGCATACAATGAGCAGAGCCAAGAGGACAAGGGTGGGGCCAAAAGGAGCCTGGCTAACTAGCTTGCCTCAGAACAGAACAAGCCGAATCCAGAGGAGAAGAATCGCATTGCAACCTAGAGGGACGAAACGAGTCGAGCCGAGCTGGTAAGATGTACACTAATAGATACTAGATGTTAGGAGAGAGTCGTTATCAGTGTGCGTGTGAGAGTACGATGGCTTATACCACCTATGCTTGCTTGCCTTTACTTTATTATGCTATTTCTAGCATAGGATTATTTTATGCATGCATGAATTACTTGATTTCCAAGGCTAGGTGCTTTCCTATATCTTATTATCGATATAGCACCGAGCTAGGTTGCGTGCACCAAATTCTAGGCTTTTTGGACGCTTCGCGACCCTCGGAACTGTGAGAGTACGACGGCTTATGCTGGCTTTGCTAGCGTGCCTAGACTTTATTATGCTATATCTAGCTTGGGTTTATTTTATCATGCATAGATATGCTTGATTTCCTAGGTTAGGTGCATTCCTATATTTTATTATAGTTATAGCACCGAACCAGGTTACGTGTACCGAACTCAAGCCTATTCGGTTTCCACCGAATCGCTTTCTACTGAGTTCGGAAAGGTTTTGTTCGGGACGCTTCGCGACCCTCAGAACATTCGCGTAACACCTAGGTAGCTGGCCTTGTGACGAGACTATATATAGCTTCGTGTTGTACCCAGGTGATCATTCAATTCAAACTCTCTTTTCTGAGCTCGATCCTAGATCACCACACTTGGTAAACAGAGCCTATTTAGACGCGAAGTTTTTCGACCACTAAAATCTAGCTTTTAAAACTGCGGGGGCAACGACTGAAAGCACCGATTTTGGGTACGTAAACAAGTTCCGCGCTATTTTCTAACGTTCCCCTCAATTCGGTTTTCGAACACTCCTCACGTCTAGTGGAGAAAAGGTTGGAATTTTGACCATCGGATCGATTCGAATCTCAGCGGCCCAGAGAATTGTGAAGAAATGAGGAATGAATGTACTGGCAAACAGGTGGGTACAAGTAGGAAAACCTAAAAGTGTTGTACCCTATATTGTCTACCCCACTACAGCCTACACAGACTATAGCATATAAGTTTGACAAGAATTTCACCCATAAACTTTGGAATTTGTAGTGTCGGATCGAATTTCTTCTCAACGACCGAGATTGGACGCGAATTTCGAGGCTAGCGGCCCGTCGCCGCCCTTCCAGGCCCCTCGCGGCCCCCTTCGCGGCCTCGTCGCCGCCCCTATCGGCCCCGTCGTCGCCTCCAGCGGCCCCGTCGCCGCCCCTTGCGGCCCCGTTGCCGCCCCTTTACGGCCCCGTCGCCGCCCCTAGCGGCCCATCGCTGCCCTTCCAAGCCCCTCGCGGCCCCTTCGCGGCCCCGTCGCCGCCCCTATCGGCCCCGTTGCCGCCTCCAGCGGCCTCGACGCCACCCCTTGCGGCCCCGTCGCCGCCCCTTTCGGCCTTGCCTTGACCCTGCCCCGGCCCCGCCCTGGCCATGCTCCGTCGCGTGTCGCGGCGCACCGCGGGCACGTGCACCACCCCCCCCTCTTTTCACGTCGCCCGTTGCGGCTCCCTGGGGGTCGCATGCGGCCCCCTCAGGTCGCCCCGACAGGCGACGGGAGGGGCTACCCGGGGGGGGGGGGGGGGGCGCGAGCGTCGCCCCTTCTTCCGCCTGTTTTGGCACCCTGGGAGGCCGCGCGTCGCCCCCCCCCCCCTTCCCCCCCACCCCCCCCTGTAACCTCCCTACCCGCCATCCCGCCCTGCCCTGTGTTAGGGTTTGGGGGTGGCGAGTAGGGGGTGGCAGGTGTGTGGTCTCCCCTGCTCCTCCTCCTCCCCTGTCTCCCACTGCTGCAGCTGCCGCTGAGGGGGGTGGGTGTGTGGGAGTCGACGGAGTGGTGCTAGGGGGTGGGGTTTGAGTGAACCTAGGGTGTAGCAGGGGGTGTATGAAAGGGGGGTGCTGTGGCAGTAGAACTAGGGTTTGAGCAGAGGGTGTGTATCGAGGGGTGTGGGGCAGCTGGAGGAGGTTGTGTGAAGGTAGCTATCGTGTCGCGTGCAGCGCCTGTAGTCCGTCGCCCTTGCTTCGGTAGCCAGCGAGCCTGTTGCACCAGTCGCCAGTGGGTCCGTTGCTCCTGCCGCTCGTCTATAGCCGCGGAGCCAGTTACTCCAGTACTCCGTCGCCCTTGCTTCAGTAGCCACTGAGTCAACCGCTCCTGTGCGCGTGCCTCTGCAGCTTCAGTCGTTGCCTCCCATCTTCTCTCCCTCCACAATTCCTCCTCCTCCTCACTTGCCCGCTGTGATTAACTCTAGCTTTGCTCCCAATTGTGAACTCCTACTCTATGCCTGCTTGCTCATTGTGCTGATTACACCCCACGTTGGCTATGGGGGTGTGTCAAAATGTTATAATTGTCTAGCCTGCAGTGGGGTACTCTATAGCGAGAACAACCCAATTAGGGTTTCCTATATGTATGCCAACTGCTGCTAGTGCAAACCTCCTCTTCTTCATTCCTCATTTTTTCACATGTACGACCCCGACACACGATGCAATGTGGATTCAGCTCGCAGCGACACTATTACGAGGCCCGACGATCGAGTGGATCTACAATAGCAATGAAGTCCGAGGCGAGGGGTCATGGACGCAGTTTCAGGAAGCTTTAATTCAACGTTTTGAACCAATCAACTCCAGCTACATGGCGCGACAGTAGGTTCATCGGCATAAACAGTTCGGCAATGTAACACAGTACATGCAGCAGATGAAGAGCCATTTCAACCGAATTACCGACCTGACTGAAGGGGAAAAAATCCAAGCGTATACTGAGGGGCTGAAGATGGAAGTGCGCCGACAGGTGATTGCCGCGAACTACAACAACTACCCCGACATGGTGTGTGCAGCAGAGAGATTCGATGCGCTGACGCGAGATCAACCCGAGACACGACACCACGTGCCGAACCGATCATTTGGAACGAAGCGATCGGCACCACCCATGACTGCCTGATAAGAAACGAGGAATGAATGCAATGAGCAGAAAGAGGAGTACGAGTAGTAAACCCTAAAGTGTTGTACCCCATATGAACCGCCCCACTACAGCCTACACAGACTATAGCATATATGCCTGACACCACCCCATATGCAAAGTGGGGGAGAACAAGGGGTCACAAGACCAGTCAAGCAAAGCAAAGCAAGCTCACGGTGGATCACAACGTCACCACACAGTCCGAGCACAAGAGCAAGGCCAGAAGGCCAGTTCACATGCAAGATCATATATATAAAGGTAAACAAGAAAGTGCAGGTATAGAAAGAGTACAGTACAAACAAGGTCAAGAAGTGAGCAAGTGAGGCCAAGTAGGCACAAGACCTAGTATAGCACAGAAGCACTGATGATCACAAGGCGGAAGGGCCTTGGTAAAAGTATCAGCAATATTGGCCTGAGAGGCCACGTAGATGAGGCGGAGCTGACCACGTTGCTGCAGCTTACGAGCCAGGAAGTAGCGAAGAGCAATGTGCTTCGTTCTGTGCTCCCGACACAAGGCCAGCATGGCCTTGTTGTCTACGTACAGAACTGGAGGAGAACGAGGCGGCTCTCCTAGGTCAGTCAGCAGGTAGGTGAGCCAGCGTAGCTCCTGTGTAGCCATGGCCCCCGCGTAGATCTCAGCCTCACAGATGGAGGTGAGAACAGAAGGCGAGCAGGTAGACCGCCAAGAAACTGAACCGGAGCCAAGACTGAAGGTGTACCCTGTGACGACCGCTGTGTAAGCTGGTCGTCAGCCCAAGAAGCGTCTGCGTGACCTGTGAGGACCACTCGACGTCGCCCTCCAAGCACTAGCCCCATGCCCAACGTATTGCACACGTAGTGCAACACCCTCTTTGCTGCAGCCATGTGCTCTTGTCGGTGTCTCCCAGGAGCAACATAGCGTGCCAAGATGCATAGAGGGTATGCAAGGTCAGGTCGTGTGCATGTCATCAGGTACATGAGGCAGCCAACAAGCTCTGGGTACGGGCCACTCAGCTCTACGGACTCATCCGAAGGCAGAGCTGAGAGCGAGTGACCGGTAGGCAGAGGAGTGGGCTGAGGCGAGGAGTACTTGAAGCGGAAGCGCTGAAGGACCTGCTGCACCATGTGTGAATGAGTCAGGGTAATGGTGCGCTGTGCTCTCTCCCGGATGATCTACAAGCCAAGGTAGCTGCGCAGTTCACCCAGGTCTGTGCACGTGTGTCTTTTCTGCAGCTCGGATATCACATGGGCGAGTCCAGCAGTGTCACCAATGGCAAAGACCAAGTCGTCGACGTACACGAGGATGTAGAACGGCGGCAAAGAGGTGTCTGTGCGCAGAAACAACGACGGGTTGGCTGTAGAAGGAGAAAACCCAAGAGCCACAAGTGTAGTACACAGTGTGTCGTGCCACTCACGGGGCGACTGGCGGAGACCGTAGACTGGCCGCCGGAGGCTCCACTGGGTACCAGGAGGAAACGACCCAGTGAAGCCAGGTGGGCGGCGCAGCCAGATCTCCTCTTGCAGGCTGCGCTGTAAGAAAGCGGTGTTGAAGTCAAGAGAGTGAAGCTCGTAGTCACGCTGAGCGGCAACGTGCTGCAGCACCCAAAGAGTGGTCATCTTCGGGGTGGGAGAGAAGGTCTGGAAGAATTCAACTCCCTCCCGCTGACTGAAGCCTCGAGCAACGTAACGAGCCTTGAAGACACGCGGAGATCTTGGCGGCCGCTTCACCCTGAAAATCCACATGCCACTGACGATGTTCGCCCCAGGTGGGGGAACCTCGTCGACGTAGGTGCTTGTGGACTTCCAAGAAGCCATCTCTGCATCTATGGCTGACTGCCACTGAGAGGAGTAGGGACCCTCGATCGCCTCAGCGTACGATCGAGGAGTCGGGATGTCTGGTGCATCCGGGTCTCCCTCAGGGGCAATCAGCGTGGACATAAGATAAGGCAAAGCACCAGCAAAACACTGGAACTCCTCGTGCCTGTCCTCAAGGACGTCCGTGCTAAGAGCACACCCACCCTCGAGGGACGGAGGATAGACAGACTCAGACTCAGCAACGAGACTGGCAGTGTAGTCTAGAGGACAGCGAGCAGCGAAGTCGACAAGCTCAGCCACTAAGGCACACATAGCAGTGGACTCAAAGAAAGGGTTAGTGACAACAGTGGCCAGGAGACGCGTGACAGTAGGACTGGCAGCACGAAAAGAGTCAGACTCAGGGTCAAGAAGGACAGGAAGAGAGGACTCTGGAAGAGATGGCAACGGGATACGAAGGGAAGCAGTGGAAGGACGCAGTGCCATCTGGTGTGTGCACGGAACCGCAAGAGGACGCGGACGCGGAACACGACGACTGGTGCGAGCAGTGCGAACAGGCAACGCAAGACGAGACATAGGCTCACGACGCTCTACAAGACCTCCAGTTGGACCAGTGTAGGGAGATGGAGCAGGTAGAGGGGAGGCGGGCTGTTACTGAGTTTGCGACTGGACAGGCTGTGGACACTCTAAGGGAGAAGCAGGACCAGCAGAAGGCGGGAGACCAAGAACCTACTCAAGGAGCGGAACGAAGTACGGCCACGGTCGTGCAGCGACTCTAGAACCAGCAGGGACAGCACCAGTACCCCCAGCGGTAGCACCAGGGCCAGCAGCACCTCCATCTCCAACAGCGCCAACTCCTGCACCCTCAGACGCACCAGTGCCAGCAGAACCACCAGTGCCAACACCCCCAGCAGCTCTAGCTCCAGCAGCTCCAGCATCTCCAGCAGCACCAACTCCAGCAGGAGCGGCAGCTCCATTACTGCCAACAGCTCTAGCAGGACCAACTCCAGCAGCCCCAGCAGCACCCCCAGGCCCAACAGCTCCAGCAGCGCCAGTACGAGCACCTCCGGGACCAGTAGCAACAGTAGTACCTCCAGCTCCAGCAGCACGGCTCGAGCGATGGGCAAACCACTTGCGCAACTCGTGTGGAGAGAGTGGCTCCCGCCTCGAGGAAGCACCGCCGGCGGCCACACGAGCAGACCCTAGGCCCCTAGGCTCCACACCCCCAGGCTCCGCACCCCCAGGCTCCGCACCCCCAGGCTCAGCACCCCCAGACTCAGCACCCCGTGACTCAGCACCCCTAGACTCAGCACCCCCTGACTCAGCACCCCTAGTCTCAGCACCCCCAGGCTCAGCACCCCCAGACCGGACACCTGCAAGCTCAGCACCTCTAGCAGCAGCAGAGTCAACAGCTACCTCGAAAGGCTCGACTGCGTCTACCTGGGACACACCTGACGGGGCAGGACCCTGAGGGGGGAGGGGTTCTACTGGGGAGGACCTGGTGGCCGAGACAAATGGAGGCTCCGCGAAACAAGTCTTTGCACCGATCTGGAAACTCTAGCCGAACACCCCCGAGAGTAAGAATATTCTCGCTTGAGGTTTTCAGGCCTTTAAAAAATTCAGGGGAGATTTGGAGGCCAAGAAAAAGCCTTAAGACATTATTCAAGTACCTGACAAGTTGTGTGAGGATCTAGGATTGAGCTCAGAAAAGAGAGTTTGAATTGAATGCTTCACTTGGATACAACACGAGGCTATATATACGCTCGACACAAGGCCTAGTAATCAGGTGTTACGCGAAGGTTTTGAGGGTCGTGAAGCGTCCCAAACAGAGCCTTCCCGAAATTCGGTAGGAGGCAATTCGTTGACAATCGAAAAGCCAAAATTCGGTGCACGCAACCTAGCTCGGGGCTATAACTATAATATAATATAGGAAAGCACCTAGCCTAGGAAATCAAGCAATTCATGCATGCATATAATTATCCTATGCTAGAAATAGCATAATAAAGTCTAGGCAAGATAGCAAAGCCAGCATATGCCGTCGTACTCCCACACGTCCCCCCCTCAAAGCTGGGTGGCGTGAGAAACACCCTGCTTGACAAGATAGTTATTGAGAGCACGGCGTACGTTGCCCATATCAGCTTCTGCAACCCAACTGTCTGTCAGAATAATATATAATTCTATATATTGCTCTATAACTGCTTGTAGTGTAGAATACTGTAGTCATATAACTTTCTGATTGGTGGTGCATGTTTCCTAATTCTTTCTTATTTGTATTGCCCGCTCTATAGTGAACATCCACTTTTGGCTAATCTCTCGACCCCTTCCTCTCGTAACTCTCGTTCTACCCTTCAACCCAAGTCCTAAGTCAACTTAGGCTTCTCACATGGTACAGAGCATGCTTCGATCCTAGCCAGTGGTTTCTTTTTCGTAATGGCACCCTCCGTTGCGGCCTGCGTTGTTCCGCTTGTTCACCCTACTCGTCGCGCGCTTGTTGCTGTAAAAGTCACGACATTCGCGACGAAGGGCGCGGCTGTCGTGGCGACGAGCTGGGCAGCCGTCGCGCTGGCTCTGCCCGTCGTTTACGGCCACGCTGCCCCGTCGCCGTTTCGTCGCACCTCCGTTCCGCCCCCCTGTCCCACCGGTCGCGCCCGTGCAACCGTCCCCGCCCTTCCTCCCACCGGCAATGCTACAGCTGCCGCAAGCGCTCCTGCTGTGAGGGAATGTCGTGAGGGTGGCGGGCAGTGGAGGAAAAGTGGCGGCGATGGCGGACAGTGGGGGAGGTGGCGTGACGGGGTGACGCCAGCAGCACCTACCGTCGCCCTTTATCGCCCCATGCGCAACTGTCGCTGTGGGGGGGAGGGTGCAGGGGTGGCGGGAGTGTACCCGCAGGTGCCAGCCGCCGCCCTCCTCTCTCTTCTCTCTTCCTGCAGTGCCTGTCGCTATGGGGGAAGGGGGGAAGTGTGAAGGGGGTGGCGAGAGACATTCTGCCAAGCCAGCAGCCATCCTTCCTCCTCTCTCTCTCTCACTGTCACACGTGCCACTGTGAGGGGGAGGGTGAGAGAGGGTGGCGGAAGACAGCCGGGTATCTGCTGCTGCCGCCCGCTGCTAGTGTGGCACCTCCAGGTGTCGCCCCTGTCGCCACCTGCCCTGTTTTATGTTTTCTGCTGCTGGGGCCTGCAGGTGCTGCCGACGAGCCGCTGCTGTCCTGCTGCCTGTTGCAGCCACGGAGCCTGCTCCTCAGGCGACCTGCCGCCTCCTACACCTGTTACTGCTTCTTCCGTGGCTGAGGGTTGGCTACAGCTGTTTCTGCCACTTCTGCACCGGCTACCACTGCTTTTGCCTGCCACTGTTTCTTCCGCTGCACCCTGTCTGGTGTACCCCATTATGGGGGCGTTGACTCCAAATTCTTCCCTACAAGCACTAATGGGGGCATGTCAGAAGAATATATAATCCTATATATTGTTCTATAACTGCGTGTAGTGTAGAATACTGTAGTCATATAACTTTTTGATTGGTGGTGCACCTTTCCTGATTCTTGCCTATTTGTACTGCTCGCTCTATAGTGAACATCCTCTTTTGGCTAATCTCTCGACCCCTTTCTCTCCTAACTCTTGTTCTACCCTTCAACCCAAGTCCTAAGTCAACTTAGGCTTTGGACACTGTCCTCAGTGGGGTCGTATCCCTTCTAGCGTATCAAGAACTCGAGGGTCCTGCTGCCGCGGCGCCGATGAGTGAGAATGCGCTCCACTTCGTACTCGGATTCATCCTGTATGAGAACATGTGGTGGTGGCGGTAGTTGCCATCCCTGGAAATGTTGGTTGGGGTCCTTGTAGGGTTTCAATAGCTGAACATGGAAAGCGTTGTGAAGCTTCCACGTATTTGGTAAGTGCAAGCGGAATGTAACTGGTGTCATTTGTGCCTCAACGCGAAAAGGACCACAGAAGCGAGGCCAGAGTTTGGAAGGTAGGTGAGACAGATTCAAGTTGCACGTGTCAAGAAGCACCTGATCTCTGACTGCTACTGAGTGATCTCGTCGCTGTCGATCAACATACTGCATCTGGGAGGTCTGCATCGTGGTGAGTCGTCGCTGAGTCTTCTCCCAGAGCTACTGCATGGTGGTGACAAAGTTACGTGCGGCTTGGACGTGTGCTGGTGTGGTTGGCTGCTGTGGTGTGAGTGGTTCCCGTCCATAACACAGGAAGAAAGGAGTTTTCGTTGTGGCCACATGTGACGCGTTGTTGTAAGCGAACTCTAGGGTCGGTAACTGTATGTCCCAGTGGCTGACGTCGTCTTTGCAAGCTGTGCGAAGTAACTGTTCAACCACCTGATTGAGTCGCTTGGTCTGTCCGTCAGTCTGTGGGTGGTATGCTGAGGACATTGCAAGTTTAGTCCCCAATAATCCCATGAGCTCCTTCCAGAACTTACTCGTGAATTTGGGGTCTCTGTCTGAGATGCGTGTAGCAGGGATGCCGTGGATGGTGATGATGCAGTCAAAGAAGAGGCAAGCAGTTGCTTCGGCTGTAGCTGTGGCGTTGGCCGGTATGAATTCATCCATTTTGGAGAACTTATCGATCACTACAAAGATGGAATCGTGTCCCCGTAAGGTCGAAGGGAGTCCTTTGATGAAGTCGAGGCTAACGACCTGCCATGGCTGCTCCGGTACGAGCAGAGGCTGAAGTAACCCTGCTTTTTTTGCTTGCTACTCTTCATCCCTTGGCACGTGTCGCAAGAGGTAACAAGCTGCTGCACGTATGCTGCCATCCCGGGCTAGTAATAATACTTTGCCATTCCCGCTAACGTCTTGTTGCTCTCGAAATGTCTCGCGTAAGGTACGTCGTCAAACTCCTCCAATAGGATCTGCTGGGGCGTAATTTAGTACCCAAATCATTCCTGAACCCTTCCTTACAGCTAAGTCTTTCTCCCACCGTAACAGCTTCTTAGTCTGTGCTGTAGCAATCTCTGCGTCCACGGAGTACCCATGTTGGAATAGACCCTTGAGCAGAGGGTTCATCCCGTCGAGCTGGATGCGTGCTACATGTCCGGGGTGTTGTTCAGGATCCGTCACTTTGAGAGCTTACGACGAGCTCATTACTCAACTAAACGCAAATCCGCTTGACAGGAAGTAGCGCCTTAGGCTTAGCTACCATCTCCAAGTTAAATCAGTCATTAAGATGGTCTATAGAGTGAGAACCAAGAGAAAACGTCCAGCAGCCGCATGCCTAGTATGGTGGAGGAAGTACAAGCATTAAGGCATAGAAAGTTGGAGTTGGGGACTCCAAGAGAACCATGAGAGAGAAGGGGTTCTCCAAGAGCTAGGGAAGGATAGTAGGAACTTTCCCAGCAGCAAGGATGCAACCCTCATCATGAGGTCCTTGAGGTGTCACATGCAAAAACCAATCTAGTTGGATTTTGCCTAGGTGTTGCAACATTTGCAACCCATGCTAGAAACTTCTAGCCACCCCAATCCAAAAGTCAAAGTTGCCTTCCTAACCATCCAACCAAAGATCCCTTTATAGTCATGTCCCAAGTAATCACCCAAATTAGATATAACCTCAAAAGTAAATAAGAAATCCAAATCTTGGAAATCTTGTAACTTGGGCGATCTTGGTCGGAATAAGGCGATCTTGGTGTCGTTGGAAAGCTCTGGATTTCTCCAGCATGATCAAGCATTTAGACTTGGAGAAAAACACAGAGATGATAATATCCAACAGCCATGCACAATGACATACACTCATGCAAATCATGCAAGCACAAATAGCATGAGCACTCGGCAGGACGTTAGGATGACATGCACTCAGAATGACGTGCATCCAACAAACTCCCCTTCAGACTAACAGACTCCATGCACACACACTCACACACATGCAGAGTCTCATGCACACAATCACACATGCATTCATGACACTGGTGCCCACACTAGTGCAATGCCATGCCACACATCTTAGCACACTTCCAATGTGCGCTCTCGGGAAGTCTCTTGGTGAGAAAATCTGCCGCGTGCTTGCTAGCCTTCACATGGTGAATCTCAACAACTCCCTCCTTCACCATCTGCCTCACCCAGTGCCACTTAATCTTCATATGCTTGTTCAGCCCATTTATGATAGGATTATTGGCCATGCCAATAGCACCCTCGGTATTGAAGAAAAGTGGTGTAGGTCCCTCCTGTTCAGCTCCCATGTCCTCCAGCAGCTCCCTCAGGAGCACGATCTCCTTGATGGCATGGTCCATGGCCCTGTACCCTGCCTCTCCGGAAGACTGAGCAATCTCACTCTGCTTCTTGGACCTCCAGCTCACCGGTCCACCTCCGACCATGCACACAAAGCCGCTAACCGATGACTGATCCTCATCCTCTGAGGCCCATGTGGTGTCGGTGAAGCACGACAGCTTCAAGGTACCAGGCCTGACCCCATCTGCTCCAATCTGTTTCAGCTGGCTGCCAGCTGAAAACTGAACACCAGCAGATGCCGTTGATCCAAGGTAGAGCACCAAGTGCTTTGCCACCTCCAACTGCTCCACAGTGGGCTGTTGCACAACTCTGGCCAGCTGCCCCACTCCGAACGAAGCATCAGGTCGCGTATGCACAGCTGCATACATCACACTCCCAATGAGTGACTGGTATTCATTCTGCTGCTCGTCCTCAAGCACATCATCCTCCTTAGCTGCCTTCTTCAATTTGAAGCCTGCAGGGAACGGTGTCATCACAGTGTGACCCCCAGTCACACCATACCGCTCCATGACACCAGAGATGTAGTGTGACTGATGCACCTTCAGCCACCTCCTCTCAACATCCCTCTCAATCTGCAGCCCCAACTAGTAGTGGACGTCCCCCAGCATCTTGCACTTGAAGTTGTCCATCAGCAGCTTCTGTGTCCTCTCAATCTGCTCCATGGAGGGTGAGAACAGCAATATGTCATCGACATATTCCAGCAGCAAAAGCAACTGCTCCCCCTCTCCAAGCAGAAACAAGCTGTGATCCGCCTGGGACGTCTTGAAGCCTTCACCCAGCAGCACCTCCTCCAGCTTCTCGTACCAACACCTGGGTGCTTGCTTAAGGCCATAGATGGCCTTCTTAAGCTCGCACACCCGGCTGGTCCCATCCTCATAGCCGTCGGGCTGCACCATGTAGATATCCTCCAGCAGTACTCCATTTAGGAACGCAGTGGTGATATCCATCTGCTTCACGTGCCATCCCTTCACAGCTGCGCCAGCCATCAAAGTTCTCAGTGTCAATGGCTTAGCAACGAGAGCAAAGATCTCCCCAAAGTCGACCTTCTCCTTCTGCTGAAACCCCTTGGCGACCAAACGGCTCTTGAACTGCTCCAACGCACCATCACCTCCACTCTTCACCTTGAAGACTCACTTGCTGCTGATCGGCCGTCGCCCCTCGGGTAACTCAACAAGCTCCCAAGTCCCATTCTCCCAAGCTCCGCATCCATGGCAGCCTTCCACTCCTCCTTTTGGGGTCCACTCAGTGCCTCCTCCACTGTGGCTGGTTCTCTAGGCAAGGGTGTGAAGAAACAGAACGCCATCTCCTCATCCTCTCCCTCATCCGCCTAAACCGCCATGGCACCTTGCTTGGGTCCTCCCAAACGGCTATACTTCAGCCTTGAGGGTGCTGCTTCCACTCTCTTCTCACAGGTTGCAATCCGCTGCCCATGTGGTGAATCTCCTCTCTGCACACTCCTCTTGGTGACCTTGGCGTTTGCAGCATGCTCGGGCTGAGATGGTGAGTCCACACGTGCCGACTCATTTTCCAACCCCTCCTCCGCAGCAGGACCAGCACCTTGCTGCTCACCACCGCCACTGTGGTCACTGGTCAGCTCTGACCCAGGGAGATCCTCAAGGTGCAGCTGAACCTCCTCCACTGCAGACCGCTCAATCTCCTGCAGAGGCAAGCCAATCTGCACCTGCCGCCGCTGCTGCTGCTACCAATCCTTGTACATGACGTTCTCCATGTCAACGGGAGTTGTGTGTTGGCCCCGTCCACGCTTGGGCGGAGCCGACTTCGTGGTCGGGTGTTAGGGGAGCAGCCGACCTGCAGCAGTGGGTGAGCGGGTCGACGAGGAGGTCGACTTGCACGGTGACCACTGCACGGGCGCCGACTTCGAGGTGGCGCCAACTTCGGGGAGGTCGACTTAAGCGTCGACCTGTGGAGGACGTCAACTTGATGACGTCGACTTGGGAAGCCGACTTTGGTGGTCGGCTGATGTGCTGGTCGACCTGCGACTGGTCGACTGGACGTGGTGGTCGACGAGGGAGGGGTCGACGTCGAGCAGTCGGTCGTCGAGTGACGCGATCGTCGACCGAGGGGTGTGGTCGACCTGGTGAGGTTGACATCGAGGTGGTCGTCGACTTGGGAGGTCGACGGACACGTACGGGAGTTGCTGGTCGATGAGGTTGCCTAGTCGACCAGGTTACCTGGGTGACGAAGTGCTGCGGAGGAGTGCGACGGTCGCCCAGACGAAGTTGGCGAGACCGACCTCGGTGGTGGTATCCCGAGGTCGACGTGGCGGATCAGAGGCAGCCGTCAGCCCGAGGCTGACGTGGTGTGTGTGCTGTGCAGGTGATGAGGCTCGGCATACCAATCATCTGCACGCATCTGCAAAGCGGGTGCACTGCTGGCACACCGTCGACCTGCAGCGTTGGCAAGCTGTCGACTTTGTGCTGCTGGAGCGCGGTCGACCAAGTTGTGCTGGCAGTTGACCAACCTGAATGCTAGCTCTGATGTAGTCTTGCCTTGCCAACTTCATTGTACCATTGTTGTCATCTTTTCTTAGTGAAAACTCTTGCCAAATTGCCCCGTGAACTAGCAAGCAGTGTTAGCACTAGGAAAACGTCTAAGGACCAACGAACGCAGAGATCACACGAGCACACGTGCCTAGCCAGTGCTCTAAGCTCCCGTTGTAGTAGTTATCTCCGCATGGTGCGGTGAGCGTGGACGGCACACGACTTACCTTTCAGTCAGGTCGACGTAGATACCACTTACCTATTTCGTAGTTACAGGCCGGCAACTGTGCGGTAGTCACTATGGTAGGAGCCGTAGGTGACGCGGGGGTGGTGGACACCCTGGAGGCACAGTTGGAGAACGCGAGGAGGAAGCATGAGGCCAATGAGTATGGCGACTTGCCCTGGGCGGTCGTCGAGGCTGGACTCCGCTCCACGTGGGCGACGGAGCACCCGTCTCGACCTGCTTCCCCTCGTCCGGTGAACAACAAAGGCGGCGTCGACTTGGGCGTCAACGACGGTGGTGGTCAGGTCGGCAGCAGTGCTGGAGGCACGTCGAGGCAGAGAGGTGTGATACACGCCGGTGAAGTCGGCGGCGTTCAGGTGCGAGGGATGCAGACATCGGCGGCTGCAGGCTCCTCGCAGGGTGACGTTGGAGGTCGACGGAGTGGGCTGTCGCCGATGTCGGCGTCACAGGTGACAGCGGGTGGGATCGCGCCGAGCTACGGCTACTTCAAGTTCACGCCGGACAGAATCTCGGTCACCCCCCCACTGGTTGGTCGACCTGACATTCTCACCTGGAAAGAAGCTATCGAGCCTCAGCTGGAGATGGCTGGGCTGATCGGCTTCGCCCGAGGGACCGTGGCGACGCCTGGGGAGCACCACCCCGACTTGCGGGCGGAGTTTCGCGCCGTGCAGCTGCTGACCTTCACGGTCATCTCGCGGTGCTGCTCGCCAGGGGTGCAGATTGCCTTGAAGTGGTGCCGAGAGTACATCGACGCCGGCCACCGGGCGTAGCACTTCATTGAGTCGACGTACCAGGTCACTGACGACCTGTTTATCGCCCAGCTGGAGGGACAGCTGACGCACCTGCGTATGGGTGACGATGAGACAGCGACCGACTACTGCAACCGGGCCCGGCGAATTCTCGCCACCATCAGGATGGCCGGCGCGCAGTACTCCACGGCGTCGTACATCACCCATGTCATGCAGGGACTCTCGAGCAGCTACAACCTCCTGAAGCGGCTGTCCATGGCGCCGAGCACAAGGGCGACGCTCAACGAGGACAACTTGACCTCGTACATCCTGCAGGACGAGGCGATGCAGGAGGCTGAGCGATCGCAGGAACTCTTGGCGCAGGCCAACCTCGTCGTTCCGGCGAAGCAAAAAGGTCGACCAGGAGAGCGCGGACAGTGTGGTGGCGGCGGAAGTGGTGGCTGGAAGTCGGCCAAGGAGGTCGACAAGAAGAAGTCGACCAAGAACAGCGGTCGAGGAGTAGGAGGTCGACGACGGGAGTGCTGGCTGTGCGGCGACCCCGACCACCTCTCCTTCGAGTGCCCCGACCGCAGTGACTCCGACGACGACGACAAGGGCGGCCGCGGGAGATCGAGCAGTCGTCGTCCTCGTCGAGGCGGAAACCGGCCGCGCAAGGAGAAGCTGTCGACCAAGACGTCGACTTCGGCGAAGGACGCCGACTCCCCTGCTGGCGGCAAGGCACGGGACGACAAGACGGCGTCGTGCTCGCTGGTCGGCGTCGTGGAGCCGACCGTCTCTCTGGCACCGGAGGCCGGAGAGGACTTCCAGGCGGTGGCGGCAGCTGTGCAAGCGAACCCAGAGGTGGTCCTGCTCGACAGCGGTTGCTCCCACCATCTGATGGGGACGAAGGAAGCCTTCGTCGACCTGCAGCCGAGCGGCCTCATCAAGCACGTGCGCGGCTTCAATGGGGCGCTGCAGGATGTCCAGGGCCGCGGCACCGTCGCCCTGCAAGGGGAGGCCGGGAAGCAGGTGCTCATCCCCGACGTGCTGTACGTCCCGGGTGTGCGGGCGAACTTGCTGTCGTCCGGCCAGCTGAAGGAGCACGGTGTGAAGCTGCAAGAAGACGGCGACGGGATGCTGCTCGTCTCGGCAAGGGGAGAGGTGCTCGGACGGGCGACGTACTCCGGGCGTGTCCTCTGCACCGACCTGCGTCCCTGCCCAACGAGGTCGACGTCGACCATGCCGGAGGTTGTGGCCCTGCGGGCGATCGTCTCGAAGACGAAGTCGACGCCGGACCGAATGCATGCGAGGCTCGCACATGTCGGCATGGACACCATACGGAGCTCGGCGAGGAACGAGGTCGCCATTGGGCTGGACCTCAAGTCGGCGACGGGCGCCGACTCCCCGTGTGTCTCGTGCGTCGGCGGGAAGCTGGCGCGGCACACCTTCCCCGACCAAGGCTCCGACGCCGACGATGTGCTGGCAGTCGTGCACATCGACCTGTGCGGGCCGTTCCGCGTGGCTGCCAAGGATGGCAGCCTGTACTTCTTGTTGCTGAAGGACGGCAAGACCCGCTATGTGTGGGTGAGGCCGGTCGCCAAGAAGTCGGACGCGTTGCCGGTGTTCGTGCAGTGGCTGGCGGTGGCTGAGCGGCAGACGAAGAAGTCAGTGTTGATGCTGCGCTCTGACCGGGGAGGGGAATTCCTCGGGAAGCAGTTCACCGACTTCGTGAACGACAAGGGGATCGTCCACGACCTGACCTGCCCATACACCCCGCAGCAGAACGGCATGGCGGAGCGGGAGATGCGGACGGTAGTGGAGTCGGTGCGGACAATGTTGTTGCACATGGGCGTGCAGCACCACTGGTGGCACCTCGCTCTCCGGCAGGCCGTCTGGGTCCGCAACTGCCTTGAGAGGTCGACGCTGCCGCCGGGGACGACGCCGTACCAACTGCTGACAGGGAAGAAGCCCGACTTGTCACTGGCGCGGGTGTGGGGCTGTATGGCGCAGTTCTTAGTCCCCGAGCAGCAGCGTGGTGGGAAGCTGCAGCCGAAGGCCAAGTGGGGTCTGCACCTTGGCGTGTCGGCGGCGAGCAAGGGCTGGGAGCTCCTCAACGTGGACACCAACCGGGTGGTCACCACGTCAGACGTGGTGTTCTACGAGGAGATGTCGCTGGCCGAGTGGAAGACGGAGTACGGGTCGGTGTCCGGCCGCTCGTCGCCCACTCCGCCCATTGACACCTCATCGGCGACGCTGCCGCTGCTTGCCGAGGTCGGTGAGCACACTGCTAAGGACGTCGAGGACGTCCGCCCCCCTGCCCCCCCTCCTGCGATCCCCGCCCCTCCCCTCGTTGTCGATCTGCGTCGGCTGACCTCGGTGTCGGCCTCCGGCGATGAGGGGAGCAGTAGGACGTCGCCTTCGGCCAAGTGCATCGTCGGTGGCCGACGTGACGAGCGGCAGGGCAACCTGGGATTGCAGTCGACGTCGACAGGGGAGGAGTAGGTCGAGAAGCAGGTCGAGGACCAGTGGCCGACAAAGGAACAGGCAGCAGTGACGCCGACCAAGGAGCAGTCGGCGACCGGGCAGTCGGCAGGGGAGCCGACCATAGGGGAGAAGTCGGCTGGGACGCCGGCTGAGGAGCAGCAGGACGTCGAGGGCAGCGGCAACGATGGAGGGGACGCCGAGGAGGTCCAGCCGGGACCACGGCGTTCAGGCCGACTTCGGAGGCCGCCTGACTTCTTCGTCCCGGCTGTCTTTACCACGGTGTACGATGTGGACGATGACGACCTGGCGTATGACGACGCCGAGGAGGATGCGGAGTTTCCAGAGCTCGACCCCGACATGCTAGTCGACCCCGAGCACCGTTGGGACATCTCGACGATGACGGTGAAGGAGGCGTTGGCGAGCTGGAAGGGCCCGGCGGTGAGGGCCGCCATGGAAGAGGAGATTCGCAGCCTCCTCAACATGGGAACGTGGGAGTTGGTCGAACGCCCGCCGGGAGTGAACGTCATGAAGAACCGGTGGGTGTTGACGACGAAGTACCACGTCGACGACACCGTCGAGCGCAAGAAGGCGAGGCTGGTTGTGAAGGGCTTCACGCAGGCGTATGGCGCCGACTACGACGAGACGTTCGTGCCGGTGGGCAGCTACGTCACGCTGAGGATCTTCCTCAGCATCGTCGCTGTCCGCAACCTCAACCTGATGCAGCTCGACATGAAGAACGCCTTCTTGCAGAGCAAGCTCGACAGGGTGCTCTACATGTCCCAGCCAGACTACTTCAACGACGGGACCGGCCGGGTGTGCAAGCTGCTGAAGAGCCTGTACGGGCTAAAGCAGTCGCCGCTGCTGTGGTACTTGGCGCTCAACGACGTGCTGGTCGGCGCCAGGTGGAAGAAGAGCCAGGTCGACGAGGCTCTCTACTGCAAGGTCGGAGAAGACGGAGTGGCCTGCTGGGTTCTGGTCTACGTCGACGACCTACTCGCCGCTAGCAGTAGCGTTGCGATGTTGAAGGATTTGAAGGAGCTGCTGGAAGCCGCCTTCGAACTGCGTGAGATATCGCCGGTGCAGAAGTACCTCGGGCTGGAGATCGTCCGCGACAGGTCGGCGGGGAAGCTGTGGCTGCACCAGCAGGGCTACGCCGACAAGCTACGAAGGCGCTTCATCGACGAGGAGCAGACCGGGCGCACCCCGAAGACGCCGGTCTCGGTCGACGCCTACGCCGAGCTCACGTTCGATGACGAGGAAGCACAGGCGCGGCAGGAAGAGGAGTACCGGCAGAAGGTCGGCTCACTGCAGTTCGCGGCGACGACGACGAGGCCGGATATCGCCTTCGCCTGCAGCAAGCTGGGGAGCGGCCTCACGGTGAGGAGCGACCAGCACTGGCGCGAGGTCGACCGCTGCCTCGCCTACCTCGCCAATACGCGCGACACCGCCCTGGAGTTCGGCGGTGGACCTGAGTCGCTGGAGCTGGTCGGCTACGTGGACGCCGACGACGCCGGTGACAAGCAGAACAGGACGAGCACGAGTGGATACGTGTTCGTCTATGGAGGGGCTGCAGTCTCCTGGTCGAGCCAGCGCATTAAGTGCGCGACGTTGTCGTCGACTGAGTCGGAGTACGTGGCAGCCACCGAAGCCGGCAAGGAAGGACGTCGACTTCGTTTCCTCCTTGCAGAGTTCCGGCAGCTGGATGCCGGGAAGCCGACCGTCCTTCGGGTGGACAACAAGTCGGCTATCACAGTCGCCGAGGGCATGGGGTTGACGGGCAACCTCAAGCACATGGAGCGGCGACAGACCTGGCTGCAGCACATGGTGAAGCGCGGGAAGTTCTCGCTGAGGTACATCCCGACCACTGAGCAGCCGGCCGATTTCCTGACGAAGGCGCTGCACTATCCGGCCTTCAACCGGTGCTCCGTCGCAATCGGCCAGGTGCGCTTGGCCGACGTGGGCGACGGCGACAACGACATGCAGCAGTAGGTGCCATGCCCTCTTGCATGGCTGGTGCGGTGGACGACGTGCTGTGTGTTGGGTGCACGTCGACGAGCTATTCTCCGAGGAGTACTGCCAAGTGGACTTGAGGGGGCTCAAGCGTGAACGCGGCAGGGGAGTGTCAACGGGAGTTGTGTGTTGGCCCCGTCCACGCTTGGGCGGAGCCGACTTCGTGGTCGGGTGTTAGGGGAGCAGCCGACCTGCAGCAGTGGGCGAGCGGGTCGACGAGGAGGTCGACTTGCACGGTGACCACTGCACGGGCGCCGACTTCGAGGTGGCGCCAACTTCAGGGAGGTCGACTTAAGCGTCGACCTGTGGAGGACGTCAACTTGATGACGTCGACTTGGGAAGCCGACTTCGGTGGTCGGCTGATGTGCTGGTCGACCTGCGACTGGTCGACTGGACCTGGTGGTCGACGAGGGAGGGGTCGACGTCGAGCAGTCGGTCGTCGAGTGACGCGATCGTCGACCGAGGGGTGTGGTCGACCTGGTGAGGTCGACATCGAGGTGGTCGTCGACTTGGGAGGTCGACGGACACGTACGGGAGTTGCTGGTCGATGAGGTTGCCCAGTCGACCAGGTTACCTGGGTGACGAAGTGCTGCGGAGGAGTGCGACGGTCGCCCAGACGAAGTTGGCGAGACCGACCTCGGTGGTGGTATCCCGAGGTCGACGTGGCGGATCAGAGGCAGCCGTCAGCCCGAGGTTGACGTGGTGTGTGTGCTGTGCAGGTGATGAGGCTCGGCATACCAATCATCTGCACGCATCTGCAAAGCGGGTGCACTGCTGGCACACCGTCGACCTGCAGCGTTGGCAAGCTGTCGACTTTGTGCTGCTGGAGCGCGGTCGACCAAGTTGTGCTGGCAGTTGACCAACCTGAATGCTAGCTCTGATGTAGTCTTGCCTTGCCAACTTCATTGTACCATTGTTGTCATCTTTTCTTAGTGAAAACTCTTGCCAAATTGCCCCGTGAACTAGCAAGCAGTGTTAGCACTAGGAAAACGTCTAAGGACCAACGAACGCAGAGATCACACGAGCACACGTGCCTAGCCAGTGCTCTAAGCTCCCGTTGTAGTAGTTATCTCCGCATGGTGCGGTGAGCGTGGACGGCACACGACTTACCTTTCAGTCAGGTCGACGTAGATACCACTTACCTATTTCGTAGTTACAGGCCGGCAACTGTGCGGTAGTCACTATGGTAGGAGCCGTAGGTGACGCGGGGGTGGTGGACACCCTGGAGGCACGGTTGGAGAACGCGAGGAGGAAGCATGAGGCCAATGAGTATGGCGACTTGCCCTGGGCGGTCGTCGAGGCTGGACTCCGCTCCACGTGGGCGACGGAGCACCCGTCTCGACCTGCTTCCCCTCGTCCGGTGAACAACGAAGGCGGCGTCGACTTGGGCGTCAACGCCGGTGGTGGTCAGGTCGGCAGCAGTGCTGGAGGCACGTCGAGGCAGAGAGGTGTGATACACGCCGGTGAAGTCGGCGGCGTTCAGGTGCGAGGGATGCAGACATCGGCGGCTACAGGCTCCTCGCAGGGTGACGTTGGAGGTCGACGGAGTGGGCTGTCGCCGATGTCGGCGTCACAGGTGACAGCGGGTGGGATCGCGCCGAGCTACGGCTACTTCAAGTTCACGCCGGACAGAATCTCGGTCACCCCCCCACTGGTTGGTCGACCTGACATTCTCACCTGGAAAGAAGCTATCGAGCCTCAGCTGGAGATGGCTGGGCTGATCGGCTTCGCCCGAGGGACCGTGGCGACGCCTGGGGAGCACCACCCCGACTTGCGGGCGGAGTTTCGTGCCGTGCAGCTGCTGACCTTCACGGTCATCTCGCGGTGCTGCTCGCCAGGGGTGCAGATTGCCTTGAAGTGGTGCCGAGAGTACATCGACGCCGGCCACCGGGCGTAGCACTTCATCGAGTCGACGTACCAGGTCACTGACGACCTGTTTATCGCCCAGCTGGAGGGACAGCTGACGCACCTGCGTATGGGTGACGATGAGACAGCGACCGACTACTGCAACCGGGCCCGGCGAATTCTCGCCACCATCAGGATGGCCGGCGCGCAGTACTCCACGGCGTCGTACATCACCCATGTCATGCAGGGACTCTCGAGCAGCTACAACCTCTTGAAGCGGCTGTCCATGGCGCCGAGCACAAGGGCGACGCTCAACGAGGACAACTTGACCTCGTACATCCTGCAGGACGAGGCGATGCAGGAGGCTGAGCGATCGCAGGAACTCTTGGCGCAGGCCAACCTCGTCGTTCCGGCGAAGCAAAAAGGTCGACCAGGAGAGCGCGGACAGTGTGGTGGCGGCGGAAGTGGTGGCTGGAAGTCGGCCAAGGAGGTCGACAAGAAGAAGTCGACCAAGAACAGCGGTCGAGGAGTAGGAGGTCGACGACGGGAGTGCTGGCTGTGCGGCGACCCCGACCACCTCTCCTTCGAGTGCCCCGACCGCAGTGACTCCGACGACGACGACAAGGGCGGCCGCGGGAGATCGAGCAGTCGTCGTCCTCGTCGAGGCGGAAACCGGCCGCGCAAGGAGAAGCTGTCGACCAAGACGTCGACTTCGGCGAAGGACGCCGACTCCCCTGCTGGCGGCAAGGCACGGGACGACAAGACGGCGTCGTGCTCGCTGGTCGGCGTCGTGGAGCCGACCGTCTCTCTGGCACCGGAGGCCGGAGAGGACTTCCAGGCGGTGGCGGCAGCTGTGCAGGCGAACCCAGAGGTGGTCCTGCTCGACAGCGGTTGCTCCCACCATCTGATGGGGACGAAGGAAGCCTTCGTCGACCTGCAGCCGAGCGGCCTCATCAAGCACGTGCGCGGCTTCAATGGGGCGCTGCAGGATGTCCAGGGCCGCGGCACCGTCGCCCTGCAAGGGGAGGCCGGGAAGCAGGTGCTCATCCCCGACGTGCTGTACGTCCCGGGTGTGCGGGCGAACTTGCTGTCGTCCGGCCAGCTGAAGGAGCACGGTGTGAAGCTGCAAGAAGACGGCGACGGGATGCTGCTCGTCTCGGCAAGGGGAGAGGTGCTCGGACGGGCGACGTACTCCGGGCGTGTCCTCTGCACCGACCTGCGTCCCTGCCCAACGAGGTCGACGTCGACCATGCCGGAGGTTGTGGCCCTGCGGGCGATCGTCTCGAAGACGAAGTCGACGCCGGACCGAATGCATGCGAGGCTCGCACATGTCGGCATGGACACCATACGGAGCTCGGCGAGGAACGAGGTCGCCATTGGGCTGGACCTCAAGTCGGCGACGGGCGCCGACTCCCCGTGTGTCTCGTGCGTCGGCGGGAAGCTGGCGCGGCACACCTTCCCCGACCAAGGCTCCGACGCCGACGATGTGCTGGCAGTCGTGCACATCGACCTGTGCGGGCCGTTCCGCGTGGCTGCCAAGGATGGCAGCCTGTACTTCTTGTTGCTGAAGGACGGCAAGACCCGCTATGTGTGGGTGAGGCCGGTCGCCAAGAAGTCGGACGCGTTGCCGGTGTTCGTGCAGTGGCTGGCGGTGGCTGAGCGGCAGACAAAGAAGTCGGTGTTGATGCTGCGCTCTGACCGGGGAGGGGAATTCCTCGGGAAGCAGTTCACCGACTTCGTGAACGACAAGGGGATCGTCCACGACCTGACCTGCCCATACACCCCGCAGCAGAACGGCATGGCGGAGCGGGAGATGCGGACGGTAGTGGAGTCGGTGCGGACAATGTTGTTGCACATGGGCGTGCAGCACCACTGGTGGCACCTCGCTCTCCGGCAGGCCGTCTGGGTCCGCAACTGCCTTGAGAGGTCGACGCTGCCGCCGGGGACGACGCCGTACCAACTGCTGACCGGGAAGAAGCCCGAATTGTCACTGGCGCGGGTGTGGGGCTGTATGGCGCAGTTCTTAGTCTTCGAGCAGCAGCGTGGTGGGAAGCTGCAGCCGAAGGCCAAGTGGGGTCTGCACCTTGGCGTGTCGGCGGCGAGCAAGGGCTGGGAGCTCCTCAACGTGGACACCGACCGGGTGGTCACCACGTCAGACGTGGTGTTCTACGAGGAGATGTCGCTGGCCGAGTGGAAGACGGAGTACGGGTCGGTGTCCGGCCGCTCGTCGCCCACTCCGCCCTCTGACACCTCATCGGCAACGCTGCCGCTGCTTGCCGAGGTCGGTGAGCACACTGCTAAGGACGTCGAGGACGTCCGCCCCCCTGCCCCCCCTCCTGCGATCCCCGCCCCTCCCCTCGTTGTCGATCTGCGTCGGCTGACCTCGGTGTCGGCCTCCGGCGATGAGGGGAGCAGTAGGACGTCGCCTTCGGCCAAGTGCATCGTCGGTGGCCGACGTGACGAGCGGCAGGGCAACCTGGGATTGCAGTCGACGTCGACAGGGGAGGAGCAGGTCGAGAAGCAGGTCGAGGACCAGTGGCCGACAAAGGAACAGGCAGCAGTGACGCCGACCAAGGAGCAGTCGGCGACCGGGCAGTCGGCAGGGGAGCCGACCATAGGGGAGAAGTCGGCTGGGACGCCGGCTGAGGAGCAGCAGGACGTCGAGGGCAGCGGCAACGATGGAGGGGACGCCGAGGAGGTCCAGCCGGGACCACGGCGTTCAGGCCGACTTCGGAGGCCGCCTGACTTCTTCGTCCCGGCTGTCTTTACCACGGTGTACGATGTGGACAATGACGACCTGGCGTATGACGACGCCAAGGAGGATGCGGAGTTTCCAGAGCTCGACCCCGACATGCTAGTCGACCCCGAGCACCGTTGGGACATCTCGACGATGACGGTGAAGGAGGCGTTGGCGAGCTGGAAGGGCCCGGCGGTGAGGGCCGCCATGGAAGAGGAGATTCGCAGCCTCCTCAACATGGGAACGTGGGAGTTGGTCGAACGCCCGCCGGGAGTGAACGTCATGAAGAACCGGTGGGTGTTGACGACGAAGTACCACGTCGACGACACCGTCGAGTGCGAGAAGGCGAGGCTGGTTGTGAAGGGCTTCACGCAGGCGTATGGCGCCGACTACGACGAGACGTTCGCGCCGGTGGGCAGCTACGTCACGCTGAGGATCTTCCTCAGCATCGTCGCTGTCCGCAACCTCAACCTGATGCAGCTCGACATGAAGAACGCCTTCTTGCAGAGCAAGCTCGACAGGGTGCTCTACATGTCCCAGCCAGACTACTTCAACGACGGGACCGGCCGGGTGTGCAAGCTGCTGAAGAGCCTGTACGGGCTAAAGCAGTCGCCGCTGCTGTGGTACTTGGCGCTCAACGACGTGCTGGTCGGCGCCGGGTGGAAGAAGAGCCAGGTCAACGAGGCTCTCTACTGCAAGGTCGGAGAAGACGGAGTGGCCTGCTGGGCTCTGGTCTACGTCGACGACCTACTCGCCGCTAGCAGTAGCGTTGCGATGTTGAAGGAGTTGAAGGAGCTGCTGGAAGCCGCCTTCGAACTGCGTGAGATATCGCCGGTGCAGAAGTACCTCGGGCTGGAGATCGTCCGCGACAAGTCGGCGGGGAAGCTGTGGCTGCACCAGCAGGGCTACGCCGACAAGCTACGAAGGCGCTTCATCGACGAGGAGCAGACCGGGCGCACCCCGAAGACGCCGGTCTCGGTCGACGCCTACGCCGAGCTCACGTTCGATGACGAGGAAGCACAGGCGCGGCAGGAAGAGGAGTACCGGCAGAAGGTCGGCTCACTGCAGTTCGCGGCGACGACGACGAGGCCGGATATCGCCTTCGCCTGCAGCAAGCTGGGGAGCGGCCTCACGGTGAGGAGCGACCAGCACTGGCGCGAGGTCGACCGCTGCCTCGCCTACCTCGCCAATACGCGCGACACCGCCTTGGAGTTCGGCGGTGGACCTGAGTCGCTGGAGCTGGTCGGCTACGTGGACGCCGACGACGCCGGTGACAAGCAGAACAGGACGAGCACGAGTGGATACGTGTTCGTCTATGGAGGGGCTGCAGTCTCCTGGTCAAGCCAGCGCATTAAGTGCGCGACGTTGTCGTCGACTGAGTCGGAGTACGTGGCAGCCACCGAAGCCGGCAAGGAAGGACGTCGACTTCGTTTCCTCCTTGCAGAGTTCCGGCAGCTGGATGCCGGGAAGCCGGCCGTCCTTCGGGTGGACAACAAGTCGGCTATCACAGTCGCCGAGGGCATGGGGTTGACGGGCAACCTCAAGCACATGGAGCGGCGACAGGCCTGGCTGCAGCACATGGTGAAGCGCGGGAAGTTCTCGCTGAGGTACATCCCGACCACTGAGCAGCCGGCCGATTTCCTGACGAAGGCGCTGCACTATCCGGCCTTCAACCGGTGCTCCGTCGCAATCGGCCAGGTGCGCTTGGCCGACGTGGGCGACGGCGACAACGACATGCAGCAGTAGGTGCCATGCCCTCTTGCATGGCTGGTGCGGTGGACGACGTGCTGTGTGTTGGGTGCACGTCGACGAGCTATTCTCCGAGGAGTACTGCCGAGTGGACTTGAGGGGGCTCAAGCGTGAACGCGGCAGGGGAGTGTCAACGGGAGTTGTGTGTTGGCCCCGTCCACGCTTGGGCGGAGCCGACTTCGTGGTCGGGTGTTAGGGGAGCAGCCGACCTGCAGCAGTGGGCGAGCGGGTCGACGAAGAGGTCGACTTGCACGGTGACCACTGCACGGGCGCCGACTTCGAGGTGGCGCCAACTTCGGGGAGGTCGACTTAAGCGTCGACCTGTGGAGGACGTCAACTTGATGACGTCGACTTGGGAAGCCGACTTCGGTGGTCGGCTGATGTGCTGGTCGACCTGCGACTGGTCGACTGGACCTGGTGGTCGACGAGGGAGGGGTCGACGTCGAGCAGTCGGTCGTCGAGTGACGCGATCGTCGACCGAGGGGTGTGGTCGACCTGGTGAGGTCGACATCGAGGTGGTCGTCGACTTGGGAGGTCGACGGACACGTACGGGAGTTGCTGGTCGATGAGGTTGCCCAGTCGACCAGGTTACCTGGGTGACGAAGTGCTGCGGAGGAGTGCGACGGTCGCCCAGACGAAGTTGGCGAGACCGACCTCGGTGGTGGTATCCCGAGGTCGACGTGGCGGATCAGAGGCAGCCGTCAGCCCGAGGCTGACGTGGTGTGTGTGCTGTGCAGGTGATGAGGCTCGGCATACCAATCATCTGCACGCATCTGCAAAGCGGGTGCACTGCTGGCACACCGTCGACCTGCAGCGTTGGCAAGCTGTCGACTTTGTGCTGCTGGAGCGCGGTCGACCAAGTTGTGCTGGCAGTTGACCAACCTGAATGCTAGCTCTGATGTAGTCTTGCCTTGCCAACTTCATTGTACCATTGTTGTCATCTTTTCTTAGTGAAAACTCTTGCCAAATTGCCCCGTGAACTAGCAAGCAGTGTTAGCACTAGGAAAACGTCTAAGGACCAACGAACGCAGAGATCACACGAGCACACGTGCCTAGCCAGTGCTCTAAGCTCCCGTTGTAGTAGTTATCTCCGCACTCCACAAACTTGACGTCACGACTGACCTGCATCCTCTTGCTCTTGGGGTCCCACATTAGCCACCCTTTTGAGTTAGGAGCCATCCCAAGATGGACAGCCCACACAGCAGCAAATTCCAGCTTGTGCCTCTGCTCCTTAGGCACCACCACAAGCCCCATGCAGCCCCACACCAACAGCATATCAATGGATGGCTTGTTCCCAAGCCAACGCTCGTACGGCATCCAATGCTTGTCGCAAACATGAGTCAAGACCCTGTTCTTGACCGTGATGACATGGCGAACGGCATCAGGCCAAAACTTGTAGGGCATCCCAGTAGCCACCAACAAGGTCTTAGCCGCCTCGCCAATGGTCCGGTTGGCACGCTCTGCAATGCCGTTCTGCTGCACTGTTCCAGGGCAGGTCAGCTGATGTCGGATGCCATTTCTCTTGAGGAACTTGGTGAATTCCGCTCCAAGAAACTCTCCACCTCGGTCGCTCCTCAGCACCTTCACCAGCCGCATTGCTTGCCGCTCCACCATCGGCAACCAATCCTCCTTGATCGCCGCTGCAGCATTGGTCTTCTTGGACAAGGGCCACGCCCACGTGAAACGGCTCCATTCGTCCACCATGGTAAGGAAGTACATCACTCCCCCAGTCCCCTCTGTCCTCATAGGACCCACCAGGTCCATGTGCACCACCTCCGATGGTGCCTTGGCTGATCCCTCCGCTCGTGGAAACGGGAACCGCGCAAACTTGTTTTGCATGCACGCCTCGCAGCTGCCACAGTGAGCGCCATCTCCTTGCCGTTGCAGCCCATGCACACACTTCTCCTTGTGCATCACCTCGAGTGTTGAAACAGCCACGTGTGCGAGCCGCCGATGCCAAGTCTCCCAATCCGCTTGGCCCGAGGTAGTCGATGCCTTCACCGCCGCACTTCCTCCAATCAGCTCCTCTCCTTGCACACCTTGCTGCTCCTCCTCGGTGACGCTCTCCTCCATAGATGCCGCCGCTGCCGCCTTGCCTGATTTCCACCAAGGGAGGACCGGGATCTGCAGCATGCGCTTGTGGACATCTCCCTTCCACTGCAGGTCCCAAATGAGGCGCTCATCGTTGTAGGCACGATTGCGCTCCGAGCCAATCGTCTCGGTGTTCACACCCGCATCTCCCAACCGGCCGGTAGAAATCAGGTTCGCGCACAAGTCCGGCACCCAGAGTACGTTCTTCAGCCCCACGAGCTCTCCATCCGCTCCCATGAACTTGGCGCATCCCATGCCCATGACCTTGGCCTTGGCGCCTGTCGCGGATGTGACTGTAGAGAAGGGTGCGGGCTGAATCTCATCAAGTAGGTCCGCACGAGGAGTCATGTGCCAAGAGCTCCCGGAGTCAATCACCCAATGGGTGAGGGGGTGTAGGAGAACCTTGGCAGCCATAGCGTGGCCGGTTGCGCCTTCGTTCATGAAGAAGAAGAACCCGGCCTTCCGCTCCTCAGATTTGCCGCCTTTCTCCTCATCCTTCTCCTCTCCACTAGCTCCCATGACTCCTCCACTTCTCGTGCCACCACGCTGGTTGCTTGATGAAGGCGGGGTCCAATCTTTGGGTCGTTAGTAGCACTTCCGCCAATGATGTCCGCGCTTCTTGTAGTAGAAGCACACCTCCCCTTGACCCCCGCCGCCATCCTCCTTAGGGTTATCCTTGTTCTTGCCCTTCCACTTCTTCTTGAAGCCACTCTTTCCACCTCCAACTCCATAGCCAGCCCCCTCCTCCGAACGCTCCACACTCCGCCGCCGCAGGTGCTTTTTTAGGATGCGCGCGCAAATGTAATCCATGCTCCATTGGGGTTTTTGGGAGTTGAGGTTGATCGCAAGGGCAGACCACGACTCCGGCAGCCGTATCACTATCTCCACGCATTGCACGAGCTCCGGGTACACCACACCGCCGCCTTGTAGCTTCGCGAAGATGTCCCGCATCTCATCCAACACCGGTTGCATCGGCTCTCCATCAACAAACTTGATGTCGCGTAGCCCCCGTGCGAGTAGCACGATGCCAGTAGCATGTGTCGATGAGTGCACATCCAGAAGCTTCCTCCAAGCCTTGGGGCCACACTCTGGATCACCCAAGAGGTCCTTGATGTGGTCAAGTTGTCGTCTGCCCACCGCTTGCACCATGAGCATGTACGCGTCGAACGATCGCTTCATCCACGCTCCTTTCAGCTCCGCGGCCTCCGGCATCTTCTCCTTACCCTCCACCAAATCCAATAGCTTGTATTGGGTATACATCAGCCACATGCGGAAACTCCAGTGCTCGTAGTCCTCCCCAATGAATTTCTCAATAGAGAAAGCTTTCACAGGGTCCACGGTAGTAAGAGATGGTGTAGAAGAAGTAGGTAGCGTAGGGCTGGCTGGTTGGTAAGTCCCCACTCCTCCACTAGCAACTTCCCCCTGCTCTCCAGCCTCTCTACTTCTATCCATATCGCCACTAGCACCTCCGGAGTTCGTACCAACGATATTGAGGCCTTATGAACGATAGAAACTTGAGAAATCGTATTGAGAGAATTCTTCCAGAAATTTTGATTCTAGAAAAATCGACGTCGCGGACTGGATACTTCGAATTAGAGCACGGTTTGACCACCAATCGAAAGTTCGCAAGCAGATATACTAGAAAATGGTCTCACTTGACAACATTGGTTGAGAATTTATGACGATTCGTCATCTCAAAGTCGACTACCCGCTCTGATACCACTTGTTGTTCAAGATCCGTCACTTTGAGAGCTTACGACGAACTCATTACTCAAATAAACGCAAATCTGCTCGGTAGGAAGTTGCGCCTTAGGCTTAGCTACTATCTTCAAGTTGAATCAGTCGTTAAGATGGTTTATACAGTGAGAACCAAGTAAAAACGTCCAGCAGCCGCATGACTAGTATGGTGGAGGAAGTACAAGCATTAAGGCATAGAAAGTTGGAGTTGGGGACTCCAAGAGAACCATGAGAGAGAAGAGGTTCTCCAAGAGCTAGGGAAGGATAGTAGGAACCTTCCCAGCAGCAAGGATATAACCCTCATCATGAGGTCTTTGAGGTGTCACACGCAAAATCCAATCTAGTTGGATTTTGCCTAGGTGTTGCAACATTTGCAACCCATGCTAGAAACTTCTAGCCACCCCGATCCAAAAGTCAAAGTTGTCTTCCTAACCACCCAACCATAGATCCCTTTATATTCATGTCCCAAGTAATCAACCAAATTAGATATAACCCCAAAAGGTAATAAGAAATCCAAATCTTGGAAATCTTGTAACTTGGGCGATCATGGTCGGAATAAGGCGATCTTGGTGTCGTTGGAAAGCTCTGGATTTGTCCTGCATGATCAAGCATTTAGACTTGGAGAAAAATACAGAGATGATAATATCTAACAGCCATGCACAATGACATACGCTCATGCAAATCATGCAAGCACAAATAGCACGAGCACTCGGCAGGACGCTAGGATGACATGCACTCAGAATGACGTGCATCCAACATGGGGAGGCTCAACGCATCTGCCTTGTTGTGTAGTCTGGGCTTGTAGACGATGTCGTGGTGGAAGTGAGTTTCCAAAAAGTCCACCCACTACACATGTCGTTGTGAGAGCGTCGGCTGCGAATTCAGATATTTGAGACTTCAGTGGTCATTATAAACTGTAGTCTTGGCTCCCTCTAGGTAACACCTCCACGCCTTGAAGGCTACGACTATGGCTAAGGATTATTTGTCATGGATGGGGTAGTTTAGTTCTACTCCGTGTAGCTTCTTACTAAGGTAGGCGATGGGCTGCAAACTGCGTCCGTGATCTTGCATCAGTACTGCTCCGACTGCTTGGTCACATGTGTCTGCTTCCACCACGTAGTCCTTGTCTGGATCCGGTAGGATGAGTTCGAGCGCTGTAGTCAGTGCTCTCTGTAACTGCTCCATGGCTTGCTGATGAGGAGTATCCCATTTGTAGGCCGTATCCTTTTTCAATAGGTCGGTTTGTGGCGCTGCTACCTTAATGTACTGTGGCACGAACCTGTTCTAGTAGTTGGCGAAGCCTAGGAACTGCTGCAACTCCTTCACGTTCTCCGGTACTTTCCACTTCTTGACGGCTTCGATCTTCCGCGGTTCCATGTGTACGCCTTTGGCACTCACCATGTGCCCGCAAAACTGCACCTTCTTCAAGACGAAGTCGCTCTTCGACAGCCTCACGTAGAACTTGTTTTTCCTCACGATCTCGAACATGTTCCGTAGATGCTCCACGTGCTCCTTCATGTTCTTAGAGTAGATGAGAACCTCATCCAGGTACACCACCACACATTCGTCCAACAGGGGCCATAAGATGTGATTCATCTCCGCCTCTAACGTTGCTGGTGCGTTGCAGAGTCCGAACAGCATCACCAAGTATTTGTAGGAGCCGTATGTGGTATGGAACGCCGTCTTGTGGACCGAGTTGTCTGCCATCTTGATCTGCAAGTAACCCAACCGTAGGTCCAGCTTCAAAAAGACTGTTGCACGACGCAGTTGGTGTCAAAATATGGTTACATATTTTATATAATCGTTTGCAGTTGTAGTGTACATATTGCATCATGTTTGGTGGTGCACCTCCTTGTGTTGCTGTTTACCTATTTGTACTTGCTATTCTCATTAGTGAAACCCCATTCCTCTCGACTTTCCTAAACTCACTCGAACTCAACTTCTCCTACCTCACTAGCCATGGCTCTTAAGCCTTGCTAGTATGTCGACAGTTGGTCCAGAAGGTCGTCTATGCGCGGTATAGGGTATTTGTTTTTTACTGTCTAAATGTTCAGTGCGCGGTAGTCGATGCACATCCGTAAACTGCCATCTGGTTTTGGAGTGAAGAGAACTGGTGCATCGTAGGGAGAGGTGGATGGGCGGATCAGTTGTCTGTCCAGTAGATACTCTATCTGTTTCTTCATGTCTGTCAGTTCGGTCGGACTCAGTCGGTATGGTGCATGTGAGACGGGTTTCGCACCTGGTTCCTCCACAATTTTGTGCTCGTGGGTGCGTGCTGGAGGTACTCGTGCGGGTAGGTTGTCGGGCATTATATCCTTGTACTGTTCCAAGACCTCCTTCACTGCTGCAGGTAGCTCCGAACTCAGCTTCTCCTCCTCTGCTGCTGCCATAACTAGTGCTAGGTAGCCCGTGTTACTCTCGTTCACCGTCCGTTCGAACCGTGCCAGTGTCGTTTCAGGAACGTTCACTGTATCCGTCCTGCTTCACAGCTCCACTCGTTTCCCGTTGTTGTAGATGCGCACCTTCCTGTTGATCCAGTCGATCTTGGGGTTGAACCGCTTCATGAAATCTCACCCCAAGATGAACTATAAATCCTTGATGTTCGTGATCTTCAATGTCGCCTTCCACCTCAGTGCCCCTATGTGCAGCTGCAGTGATGCTTCGCCGTGGATGGGAAGTTTCGAACCGTCCACCATCGTTGCTGTGAACATGGTCTCCTCCGAAGGTTCTCTAATTTTCTCCAACATCCCGTGGTCGCACACCGATTGGGACGCACCACTGTCCACTAGTGCCTGGAGGCGTTGCCCGTTGCAGACCACCTTGAGTAGTAGTGGTTGTTGCTGCTCTGAGTAACCGTAGATGGTCTTGTCAAAACTTATATTTGTAACTGCCTGTAGCTGTAGTTAGTGTAGTTATTTAAACTTTGTTTGGTGGTGCACCTTATGTGTTCCTTTGCTATATGTACTTCGAACCCTATAGTGAAAACACATTCTCCCAACTTCTCTTCCAACTCACTCGATACTCACCCTAGGGAAAACCCGCTCGACACCTAATCTCGGGCCTAGGCTCCTAAGCCTAGGCCCTAGTTTCAACTTAACTCTACATTCGTTCTTACTATTTGACATGTTATCAGAGCGACGTTCGTTCTGGCCTGTGTGCCCGCCTCACGTTTCCGCTGCTACGATTTTCCAGTCGCGCGCCTAGGGCGCGTGGCGATTTTTCCTTGTCCCGCCCCCGGTTGGCGTGTGACGCCTTCTCTGCCCGTCGCGCGCCCCGTGGCACGCGACGGTGCCCTTAACTGCCCGTCGTGCGCCCCGTGGCACGCGACGGTGCCCTGCTCGTCGTGCGCCCCGAGGCACACGATCGGGCCCTTTCACTTAAACTTACCCGTCGTGCGCCCCGTGGCACGCGACGGGCCTTTCCGCCCCTGCTCTCCCTGAAGCCGCCCCTGACCTATCAGCGCCGACACCGTTTAGCCGCTCTGCAGCTTTCTTCCTGCCCACCCCCTCCTCCATTGTCTCCCTGCAGCCGTGGGGAGGAGGGTATGGGGGTGGCGGGTGTTGGAGTGTTGGGTCGACTCTTTCCCTTCCCCTCCTCCTCCTTTCAGTCCCACCGCTGCAGCTGCCGCTGGGGGGGAGGGTGTGAGGGTGTGGGGGAGCAGGGGGAGTGGTACCGGGGTGGCGGGTGTGAGGCAACAAGCAGCCGACCCTCCACCTCTCCTCTCTTCCCCCCTTCTCTGCTGCTCCTGCAGCAGTGTGGGGGAGGGGAAGGAGGAGGGTGAGGAGATGGAGGGGGTGACCAGCTAGTGTCAGCCCGCTTTCATTACCTGCTCTTGCTTGCTTTTTATTATTTTGCATGTGTACACCTGCAGGTTGTATTCTGCACATACTCCTGCTGCAGGCAGTTATGGGGGAATGTCAAAACTTATATTTGTAACTGCTTGTAGCTGTAGTTAGTGTAGTTATTTAAACTTTGTTTGGTGGTGCACCTTATGTGTTCCTTTGCTATACGTACTTCGAACCCTATAGTGAAAACACATTCTCCCAACTTCTCTTCCAACTCACTCGATACTCACCCTAGGGAGGCAGTAGGTAACCAGGAACATGTATGACATGCATGGGGCGGGAGGGTAATGCGGGACATGTATGACATGGATGGGAGGTAAACACAAGCGGATGCAGGAGCATGCATGGCAAGGGGTGGCAAGGGATGGAGCGCTTAACCTGAAATCCCTGATCATTTTTCCAGGTTGTGAACACGCGCAAAAACAAATCAACCACATTCTTGTCCTTCATAACCTCCTTCATTTGTATGAGAATGATGACGTGAGTCTCATTGATGATGCCGTAAAGATAATGAAGCCGCCTTTCAAAGGACGGGTAGAAGTCTAAGGCATGGTCGGGAGCTTCCATGCACATCCGGTCCCGTGCCTCGATGAAATGAAGCTGAGATAGACGAGTGGATAGGATGAGAGAGCACGGGGGACAGTGAGAGGGAGCAGAGGGATGAGAGAGCAAAGGGGACAGCAAGGGGCAGCAGAGGGATGAGAGAGCACAGGGGACAGCAAGGGGCAGCAGAGAGATGAGAGAGCACAGGGGACAGCAAGAGGAAGCAGAAAGATGAGAGAGTAGACGGGACAGCAAGAGGCAGCGGAGGGATAAGAGAGCACAGGGGACAGCAAGGGGCAGCAGAGGGGCAGCAAAGGAGCAGCGAAGGGTGATGCCATGCTCGCCCTCATGAGCTTGAGTTTGGGCATGCCATGCCGGCGACAGATGGGTTGCCCTTCTGCGGGTGTGCTTTCTGCAACTTGGCTGGGATCGGTGCCCGATGAGGATGGGCCGGTTGACAACGATCCCAAAAGAGGCATCGGGGAGGGGAGGGTGCGGGGTTTGGGGTTTCTAGGGCAGGTCTTCATGTCCGCGATTAGGGTGTTCACTCGTTCCGACTCCCACGTAAGGTCTTCCACACTCCTGGGTGCAGCCATGCGTAGCCTACCGGATGCACCAGGAGAACCCATGCTCTCGCTCCTCCCCTCCTTCATTAACGCCTCCTTTTTCATGCGGTGGTGGTCTGCACCTGCGTCATGGGCATCCCACTGTGCATCTGCTCCACCTCCATCACATTCCCCCAGCGCATTAGCCCAACCACCCCATCATTGGCAGTCGAGTCGCCATTCCGCTTCGTCGCCCTTTCGACTTTGACGTGAACCGATGGCCCCCGAACCTCCGTGCCCTTCGCAGGTGGGTCATTTGATTCCTTGGCATGACGCCAAGATCCTTGTGGCATCTGGTCTGTTTTCTTCCCATCCGATAGTGCAGGCCCTCTTAGTGCACCGTATGGGTCATCCCGGACCTCCCGCTTCAGCCTTGCTTTATCTTTCCAATCAAGAGAGCTAGTTGGAGCTGCCCTGGCTATTGCGCCCATCTTTGCATAGAAGTCGAGCTCGCGCTTGAATGGGAGGTGCATATTGTCAATCCTAGCTTCGCCCTGAGCACACTCGCTCCTACCATGCCTCTCCTTACGACGACCGCGCTTCCTACCACTTTTGTCCTGTCCCCTCTCAAAGCTTTTCCTTTCGCTGCAATTCTTGTACTTCCGACCACTCCTCTTCTTCAATGGACACTCTTCCTCTGCATCAGCGCTCTCTGGCTCCAATTCCTCCTCCTCGCTCCCTTCCTCCCCCTTGTCCTCATACACCTCCTCACTATCGGATGAATTGCCCGATTCTTCGTCACTGGAAATAGGGGTTGGGAAAGGGGGAAGAAAGGCAAAGTTAGGGAAAGAAAGGCAAAGTGAGGGAGCGAGGGGCCGAGAGGGAAAACGATGGGGAAGAGAGAGGAAAGGAGGGGCCGAGGGAGGAAAAGAGGGGCTGAGGGAGGCAAAGAGGGGCTGAGAGATGGAACGAGGGACATAGAGAGGAAAGGAGGGGAACAGAGAGAGGGGATGGAGTAGCAGTTAGAGGGAAGGAGAGGATGAGAGAAGGGACTGTTGGTTTAAGGGCCTAAAAAACTCAAGCTATTAGGACTTTATCAAACTTAGAACCTCTCCTCGGGGTCACCTCCAAGGGTCCTTGGGTGCCTGGTACAAGACCAGCCCCTATCCTCGGGTCCGAGTTTGTAGAGAGAGGGATCAAGAGGGACTTAGTCAAAACAGCAAGAGTACCTTGAACGTCGCGCAGCATATCGTGAAGACCGTCGATCAGATTAAGCTGAGAATTTCCTATATCGAAGCTCACTCTAAGAGCTTTAAAATAAGCCAAGTTGCCTCGCAAAAAGTTCTGCCATTACGAAGTTATGGCTCGGACAGCGTTAGCCTAGCGTTGGAGTGCTAGCATACTAGCGTTGACTCGGGTAGCATTCCGCCGTCGCACCGCGTAGAAAGGGAATTCCAGCAAGGAAGGAATTCGCTTGAATCATTTTTAAATATATTCAGGTACAAACAGAGAAGGAATATATAGTCCTAGCTAGCAAGGACCTTGGGAATCAACCTGGGAAGAACCAGGAATGATCCCAAATAATTCCAAGCAACAGAACCAACCTGGCTGGACAAAACAGCAGGTGGTAGGTTGGTAAACAACCTCTGGTTCTGTTTTTCCAACCTGGGAAAACAACAACCAGGTTCAGGTCCTAAAAACAGAACCTGTTTTGTCTTTGCCCAACCAGCAAAATGCTAGTTCCGCTGGTTTCTCCTGGCCCTATAGCATGCAGATACAGACAAACAACATCCAACCTTCACCTAAATTGTACCTCTATAGTGCCTGCCCTGCTACACTATATTCAACCGAACAAAACAGTACAATTTCGAGTTGGATAGAACTGAATCTGCACAATCAATTCAACCGAATTGCAAAGCTTCCATCCTGGGTTCCTTTGCGAGCTCGTCCTTTCTGCTTGTACTGTTTATAGCGCGTACAATGTTGTGCCGAAGCGCATAATGCGCTAGTACCTGCAAATGCTTCAAGCGAGAATTGCGAAAGCAAACAAACACACCAACATTCCATTCACACCCAAATGCATTCGCACACGCATACTCATACAAACAGACAGCAGGATGTCGTGCAATGTGAATTTGCACCCAACATACTCCCCCTCAGCCTGCCGGTTGCATCCCCATTATTCCATACTAGTTCATGCTCATTCCACTCATCCGCACACAACGCCAATGAGGCTCATCCGCAAGCCTCTTGGTGAGGAAGTCTGCTGGCTGCTGGTGAGTCTTGATGTAGATCGGATTCACCGTCCCCCTCTTCACCTCCTTACGCAGCCAGTGCCACTTGATACGCATGTGCTTGTTCAGCCCATGAAGCACAGCGTTCCTGGCCATCCCAAGAGCTCCCTTGCTATCACGAAACAGCGGCGTAGCAACCTTTTGCTCCTGGCCAATCTCCTCTAACAGCCTCCTTAGCCAAATCACCTCCTTCACCCCATGGAACATCGCCATGTACTCTGATTCCACGGAAGAGAGTGCTGTCTCCGTCTGCTTCTTTGACCTCCAACTAAGAGGTCCTCCTCCAACTACGCAGATGTATCCTCCCACAGATGAGGAATCCTCCTTCTCAGAGGCCCACGTAGCATCAGTAAAGCAAGTGAGAAAAAGCTTGCCTTCTCCAAGCCTCTCCCCCTTCTCTTTCAGCACCTCAACCCCTTTCTGATTCACCTGTGCAGATGCGGAGTATTGAACTCCAATGCTTGGGTGAGAGTTCAGATGCTTTACCACACGCTCAGCTGCATCCACCTGCTCCTCTGATGGATTCTGCACCACCCTAGCCAGCTGCCCAACCGAGAAAGAGATGTCGGGCCTCGTGTGAACTGCTGCATACAAGAGGCTGCCCACCAAGGACTGAAATCGCTGCTGCTCCTCGGCTTCAACCCCTTCATCCTCTGCAGCTTTCACAAGCTTGAATTCTGCTGGCAGCAGAGTTGCAACCTTGCGCTCATTCTCAATCCCGTACTTCTCCCCAAGCTCCTTGATGAACTTCTCCTGGTGCAGCTTCAACCACCTGTGATCCAGATCCCTCTCCACGTGCATCTCGAGGTAGTACTTTACCTCCCCAAGGTTCTTGTACTTGAAGTTCTCCATCAGCTGCTGCTGCACCTTCTGGATCTCCTTCATGCTGCTGGTAAAGAGAAGAATGTCGTCCACATAGACCAGAAACAGCACCAACTTCTCCCCCTCCCCCTTGAGAAAGAGGCTCTTATCACAGGTGCTGGTCCTGAATCCCACCTCCTCTAAAACAGCTGCCAACTTCTGGTACCAGCAGCGTGGCGCCTGCTTCAAGCCGTAGATGGACTTTTTCAGCTTGCACACCCTGCCCGTACCATCCTCATACCCAGGTGGCTGAGTCATGAACACCTCCTCCTCTAAAATCCCATTGAGGAACGCCGTTGATATATCCATCTGAATGATGAATTTCCCACTAACGCTTGCATCTGCCAACAAGACACGGAGGGTAGGGGGTTTGGCAGTGGGAGCAAAGATCTCATTGAAGTCCCGCTTCTCCTTCTGCATAAACCCCTTAGCCACCAGCCTGCTCTTGTAGATGGTTACCTGTCCCTTGTCATCGGTCTTAATCCTTAGCACCCACTTGCACTGTACGGCTTTCTTTCCCTCAGGCAGCACCACCAGCTCCCATGTCCCATTCTCTAGCAGGCTCTGGTACTCAGCATCCCTGGAAACCAGCCACTTCTCCCTATCTGGTCCAGCTAATGCCTCCTCCATGCTAGCTGGTTCCTCTGGTGCAGGGGCAAGGAAACAGTAGGCAGGTTCATCCTCCTCATCCAGATCATAGCCATGCGGTAGAATCAGCAATGCCTCCTCGGTCCCAAGCTGCTGCTCCGCTACATCAGCTCCTGTAGTCAGCTTCTTAGTGGCCATACGGGTACGTCCTGGCCTGGAGACGGGTGTCTCCTATCCCCTCATAACAAGACCCTTCGGCTTCTTAGTTTTTCCCTGCTGCTGCTCTCCTCCCTCGGATCCAGCAGCTCCACTAGTGCTACTGCTAGTCTCCACTCCATCACCTTCACCAGCAGGTGCCTCCTGCACCTTCTCTCCATCACCACCCTCTGCAGCTGCCTCCTCTCCCTCCTCCCACACACTAGGAGTCAGGTCCAGCTGCATGGTGATCTGCTCCATTTGCAGGGACACCCTGGCCTCTGGCTGTTTCTCCCAGCTCCCATACATCATGCCCTCAACAAACTTCATATCCCTGCTGTCAAACAACACACCCTTGGAAGGTTCCCACAGCAGCCATCCCTTGCTCTCAGCAGCCAGCCCCAAATGCACACACCAGATTGCACTCGCCCCCAACTTACTGCGGTAGGTCTTGGGGACGTGGGCGACTGCCATGCAACCGAACACCCTCAGCATGTCCACCGGCGGCTTCCTCCCAAGCCACCTCTCCAACGGCACCCACGAGTCATCCCCAACCTTTGTGAGTACCCTGTTCCTAGCGACGGTAGCGTGCCGAACAGCATGGGGCCACATGGAGTTGCCAAGCCCAGATTCTATGAGCAGCGCCCTAGCTGTCTCCAGAATTGTCCGGTTCGCCCATTCTGCTACACCGTTAGACTTTGGGGTGTAAGCCGTGGTCAGCTCCCTCTGGATGCCCTGCTTCTTGAGCCAGGCCGTCATCTCAGCTCCAAGGAACTCACCACCCCGATCTGTCCTAATCCGCTTCACCACACACTCCGCTTGCTTCTCCACTAACGGCAGCCAATCATCCCGAATCGTAGAGGCGGCGTAGTCTTTCTGCTTCAGTGGATACGCCCACATTAGCCTGCTCCAGTCATCCACTATGGTTAGGAAGTACCGCTCCCCCTTGTGCCCTTGCACCGGCAGCGGCCCCACCAAGTCCATGTGGACCAGCTCCAACGGCTTTTTGCTCCTGCCAGCCACACTATGGAAGGGGAAACGGGTCAACTTTGAAAGGAGGCAGATTTCACAGTTATCATCGGGTGGTTGTCCGTTTAGCTTCAAGCCCTTAACGGCTCCATCCTTCTCCAGCTGCTTCAGCAAAGGCATTGCCACATGCCCCAAACGTCGGTGTGCAGTTGCCCAATCCGTCTCCCCAGATCTGGCCGATACTTTCACACCAACCCCTCCAACGGCGTTGCACTCCGCCTGGGATGCAGACCCCTCTCCAGCCTGCCCCCCACCGTGCCACGCCAGCGCCGGCAGCTGCCACATAGATCTGTACACGTCCTTGCTCTCGTGCAGATCCCAAAGCACCCGATTGCCCAGCTGCCCCTTGTAAGTGCGTGCCCCATCCGTGCTAGTGCTTACCCCAGCCTTGCCAAGCTTACGGAGGGAGATGAGGTTGGCCTTGAGTTCAGGAACAAGGAGAACATCTTGCAGCACCACCGGCTTGCCATCCGCTCCCTTAAACGCAGCTCGTCCCGCACCAGCCACCTTCAGCGCGTGTCCAGAGGCAGAGCACACCTCGTTGATCGGTGCAGCTTGTACGTGGTCCAGCAGGTCTTTTCGCGGCGTCATCGTCCAAGTAGCGCCCGTGTCCAACACCCAATAGTCCAGGGGGTGCAGCTCTGCTCCAACCTTAGCAGATGCTTCTCCTTGCTCCCCCTTGTCTCCCATATGGAAGAATTGGCCCGCGGTGCCCTCGTTCTTCTTCTCCGCACCGCCGTTGCCCTTCGGGTTGTTGTCGGACGAATCAGCGACCATGTTCGCGCCGTTTTTCTGGTTCCTCCGCGCGCTGCCATCCTGGTGACGATTCTGGGGGGTCCATCCATCCGGTTTCTTATAGCACAAAAACCAGGGGTGCCCCTCCTTCTCACAATGCCAGCAACTCCCTTTCATTTTGCCACCAGCACCCGACTTGCCCCCACGTCCAGATTTCGCACCGCGACCCCACCCGGTACCTCCTTGTTGGTCGTTGGAGTTGTCGTCCTTCTTTGCACCGCGTCCAGCACCACCAAAGCCACGTCCTCTGCCACATCGGCTCCCTTGCATCCCGTAGCCGCTGCTGCCGTCATCTCCACCCCTCAGTTGACGTCGACGGAAGTCCTCCTCTAGAATCTTTGTCCGCACCCACTCGAGTGTCCATGAGCTCTGGTTCTGCGGCAGGCTCAATCCGCTCGTGAATTGAAGCCACGATTCCGGCAGCAGCGAGAGCATTTTCAGGCACTTGGTCTGCTCCGGGTAGGTGATTCCCGCGGTCGCTAAGTTCGCGTAGAGGTCGCGCAATTTGTCCAGGACAGGTTGCACCGGCTCTCCCTCGCTCAGGCGCAACGCGGACAGCTCCCTCTCCAGCATCAATGTTGCAACAACGGAGGTCGGGGCGTGCAGCTCCTTCAACACGGTCCACGCCTTCGGACCGCACTCGACCTTCGGCAGCAGGTGCATGACGTGGTGACGCTGGTTCAGCTCCAAACTCTGCGACATCAAGTAGTAGCCAGCCGAGGCGCGCTCGTCCCAATCTTCCTGAAGGGCGGGGTTACTCGGTCTAGGCTCCTCCCCAATCATTAGTTTCAGCAAACCGATCTGACGGAAATAAAGTTGCATTTTCCAGGCCCAATCATCATAGCCCTCACCATTGAACTTCTCGACGGTGAAGTTTTTCAGCACCTCCTTGATCAGCGAGCCCTGGCTTGTTCGCGCTCCCCTTGGCGCAGAAAAACCAGAATCTTGGCTGCCGCTACGATCTTGGGCTGAAGATTCACCAGCTACCGCCGAGGTGTTGCCCGCCATAGCTACCTATAACGAGGATCACTATAACGCAGCTCTGATACCAGCTTGTTGGTTTAAGAGCCTAATAAACTCAAGCTATTAAGACTTTATCAAACTTAAAACCTCTCCTCGGGGTCACCTCCAAGGGTCCTTGGGTGCCTGGTACAAGACCAGCCCCTATCCTCGGGTCCGAATTTGCAGAGAGAGGGATCAAGAGGGACTTAGTCAAAACAGCAAGAGTACCTTGAACGTCGCGCAGCGTATCGTGCAGACGGTCGATCGGATTAAGCTGAGAATTTCCTATATCGAAGCTCACTCTAAGAGCTTTAAAAAAAGCCAAGTTGCATCGCGAAAAGTTCTGCCATTACGAAGTTATGGCTCGGACAGCGTTAGCCTAGCGTTGGAGTGCTAGCATACTAGCGTTGACTCGGGTAGCATTCTGCCGTCGCACCGCGTAGAAAGGAAATTCCAGCAAGGAAGGAATTCGCTTGAATCAATTTTAACTATATTCAGGTACAAACAGAGAAGGAATATATAGTCCTAGCTAGCAAGGACCTTGGGAATCAACCTGGGAAGAACCAGGGATGATCCCAAATAATTCCAAGCAACAGAACCAACCTGGCTGGACAAAACAGCAGGTGGTAGGTTGGTAAACAACCTCTGGTTCTGTTTTTCCAACCTGGGTAAACAACAACCAGGTTCAGGTCCTAAAAACAGAACCTGTTTTGTCTTTGCCCAACCAGCCAAATGCTAGTTCCGCTAGTTTCCCCTGGCCCTGTAGCATGCAGATACAGACAAAGAACATCCAGCCTTCACCTAAATTGTACCTCTATAGTGCCTGCCCTGCTACACTATAGTCAACCAAACAAAACAGCACAATTTCGAGTTGGATAGAACTGAATCTGCACAATCAATTCAACCGAACCGCAAAGCTTCCATCTTGGGTTCCTTTGCGAGCTCGTCCTTTCTGCTTGTACTGTTTATAGCGCGTACAATGTTGTGCCGAAGCGCATAATACGCTAGTACCTGCAAATGCTTTAAGCGAAAATTGCGAAAGCAAACAAACACACCAACATTCCATTCACACCCAAATGCATTCGCACACGCATATTCATACAAACACACGGCAGGATGTCGTGCAATGTGAATTTGCTCCCATCAGGGACAACCCGTGAACCTTCCTCCCGCTGCCCCCCTTGACATCCCGTGCTGCCCCCGCACCCTAAACCCCCACTTGTCCACCCTTGAACCTTCCGCCCTGATGCCCTGCTTGACATCCCGTCCTGCCTTCTCATGCTCCCCTACTTGTCCACCCATGATCCTTCATCGTGCTGCCACACTTGCCCTCTCATTCTGCTGCCCCCTCGTTTTCACTTGTGCATCCATCCTCCTTCCTCAACCCTCCTGCCCTTGTCTTTCATTCTGTTGGGTGCAAATTCACATTGCACGACATCCTGCCGTCTGTTTGTACGAGTATGCGTGTGCGAATGCATTTGCGTGTGAATGGTATGTTTGTGTGTTTGTTTGCTTTCGCAATTTTCGCTTGAAGCATTTGCAGGTACTCGCAAAATGTGCGCTTTGGCATAACATTGTACGCGCTATGAACAGTACAAGCAGAAAGGACGAGCTCGCAAAGGAACCCAAGATGGAAGCTTTGCGGTTCAACTTACTTGATTGCGCAGATTCAGTTCTATCCAACTCGAAATTGTACTGTTTTGTTTGGTTGTCTATAGTGTAGCAGGGCAGGCACTATAGGGGTACAATTTAGGTGAAGGTTGGATGTTGTTTGTCTGTATCTGCATGCTACAGGGCCAGGGGAAACCAGCGGAACCAGCATTTGGCTGGTTGGGCAAAGACAAAACAGGTTCTGTTTTTAGGACCTGAACCTGGTTGTTGTTTTCCCAGGTTGGAAAAACAGAACCAGAGGTTGTTCACCAACCTACCACCTGCCATTTTGTCCAGCCAGGTTGGTTCTGTTGCTTGGAATTATTTGGGATCATCCCTGGTTGTTCCCAGGTTGATTCCCAAGGTCCTTGCTAGCTAGAGCTATTTATTTCTTCTCTGTTTGTACCTGAATATAGTGAAATTGATTCAGGCGAATTCCTTCCTTGCTGGAATTTCGTTTCTACGCGGTGCGACGGCGGAATGCTACCCGAGTCAACGCTAGTACGCTAGCACTCCAACGCTAGGCTAACGCTGTCCGAGCCATAACTTCGTAATGGCAGAACTTTTCGCGAGGCAACTTGGCTTATTTTAAAGCTCTTAGAGTGAGCTTCGATATAGGAAATTCTCAGCTTAATCCGATCGACGGTCTGCACGATACGCTGCGCAACGTTCAAGGTACTCTTGCTGTTTTGACTAAGTCCCTCTTGATCCCTCTCTCTACAAACTCGGACCCGAGGATAGGGGCTGGTCTTGTACCAGGCACCCAAGGACCCTTGGAGGTGACCCCGAGGAGAGGTTTTAAGTGTGATAAAGTCTTAATAGCTTGAGTTTATTAGGCCCTTACACCAACAAGCTGGTATCAGAGCTGCGTTATAGTGATCCTCGATATAGGTAGCTATGGCGGGCAACACCTCGGCGGTAGCTGGTGAATCTTCAGCCCAAGATCGTAGCGGCAGCCAAGATTCTGGTGTTTCTGCGCCAAGGGGAGCGCGAACAAGCCAGGGCTCGCTGATCAAGGAAGTGCTGAAAAACTTCACCGTCGAAAAGTTCAATGGTGAGGGCTATGATGATTGGGCCTGGAAAATGCAACTTTATTTCCGTCAAATCGGATTGCTGAAACTAATGACTGGGGAGGAGCCTAGACCGAGTGACCCCGCCCTTCAGGAAGATTGGGACGAGCGCGCCTCGGCTGGCTACTACTTGATGTCGCAGAGTTTGGAGCTGAACCAGCGTCACCACGTCATGCACCTGCTGCCGGAGGTTGAGTGCGGTCCGAAGGCGTGGACGGTGTTGAAGGAGCTGCACGCCCCGACCTCCGTTGTTGCAACATTGATGCTGGAGAGGGAGCTGTCCGCGTTGCGCCTGAGCGAGGGAGAGCCGGTGCAACCTGTCCTGGACAAATTGCGCGACCTCTACGCGAAGTTGGCGACCGCGGGAATCACCTACCCGGAGCAAACAAAGTGCTTGAAGATGCTCTCGCTGCTGCCGGAATCGTGGCTTCAATTTACGAGCGGATCGAGCCTGCCGCAGAACCAGAGCTTGTGGACGCTCGAGTGGGTGCGGACGAAGATTCTGGAGGAGGACTTCCGTCGCCGCCAACTGAGGGGTGGAGACGACGGCAGCAGCGGCTACGGGATGCAAGGGAGCCGACGTGGCAAAGGACGTGGCTTCGGTGGTGCTGGACGCGGTGCAAAGAAAGACGACGACTCCAACGACCAACAAGGAGGTACCGGTTGGGGTCGCGGTGCGAAATCTGGACGTGGGGGCAAGTCGGGTGCTGGTGGCAAAATGAAAGGGAGTTGCTGGTATTGTGAGAAGGAAGGGCACCCCTGGTTTTTGTGCTATAAGAAACCCGATGGATGGACCCCCCAGAATCGTCACCAGGATGGCGGCGCGCGGAGGAACCAGAAAAACGGCGCCAACATGGTCGCTGATTCATCCGACAACAACCCGAAGGGCAACGGCGGTGCGGAGAAGAAGAAGGAGCGCACCGCGGGCCAATTCTTCCATATGGGAGACAAGGGGGAGCAAGGAGACGCCTCTGCCAAGGTTGGAGCAGAGCTGCACCCCCTGGATTATTGGGTGTTGGACACGGGCGCTGCTTGGACAATGACGCCGCGCAAGGACCTGCTGGACGACGTACGCGCTGCACCGATTAATGAGGTGTGCTCTGCCTCTGGACACATGTTGAAGGTGGCTGGTGCGGGACGAGCTGCATTTAAGGGAGCGGATGGCAAGCCGGTGGTGCTGCACGACGTTCTCCTCGTCCCCGACCTGAAGGCCAACCTCATCTCCCTCCGTAAGCTTGGCAAGGCTGGGGTGAACACCAACACGGATGGGGCTCGCACTTATAAGGGGAAGCTGGGCAATCGGGTGCTTTGGGATCTGCACGAGAGCAAGGACGTGTACAGATCTATGTGGCAGCTGCCGGCGCTGGCGTGGCATGGTGGGGGGCAGGCTGGAGAGGGGTCTGCATCCCAGGGGGAGTGCAACGCCGTTGGAGGGGTTGGTGTGAAAGTGTCAGCCAGATCTGGGGAGACAGATTGGGCAACTGCACACCGACGTTTGGGGCATGTGGCAATGCCTTTGCTGAAGCAGCTGGAGAAGGATGGAGCCGTTAAGGGCTTAAAGCTGAACGGACAACCACCCGATGATAACTGTGAAATTTGCCTCCTTTCAAAGTTCACCCGTTTCCCCTTCCATAGTGTGGCTGGCAGGAGCAAAAAGCCGTTGGAGCTGGTCCACATGGACTTGGTGGAGCCGCTGCCGGTGCAAGGGCACAAGGGGGAGCGGTACTTCCTAACCATAGTGGATGACTGGAGCAGGCTAATGTGGGCGTATCCGCTGAAGCAGAAAGATCACGCCGCCTCCACGATTCGGGACGATTGGCTGCCGTTCGTGGAGAAGCAAGCGGAGTGTGTGGTGAAGCGAATTAGGACAGATCGGGGTGGTGAGTTCCTTGGAGCTGAGATGACGGCCTGGCTCAAGAAGCAGGGCATCCAGAGGGAGCTGACCACGGCTTACACCCCACAGTCTAACGGTGTAGCAGAACGGGCGAACCGGACAATTCTGGAGACAGCTAGGGCGCTGCTCATAGAATCTGGGCTTGGCAACTCCATGTGGCCCCATGCTGTTCGGCACGCTACCGTCGCTAGGAACAGGGTACTCACAAAGGTTGGGGATGACTCGTGGGTGCCGTTGGAGAGGTGGCTTGGGAGGAAGCCGCCGGTGGACATGCTGAGAGTGTTCGGTTGCATGGCAGTCGCCCACGTTCCCAAGACCTACCGCAGTAAGTTGGGGGCAAGTGCAATCTGGTGTGTGCATTTGGGGCTGGCTGCTGAGAGCAAGGGATGGCTGCTGTGGGAACCTTCCAAGGGTGTGCTGTTTGACAGCAGGGATGTGAAGTTTGTTGAGGGCATGATGTATGGGAGCTGGGAGAAACAGCCGGAGGCCAGGGTGTCCCAGCAGATGGAGCAGATCACCATGCAGCTGGACCTGACTCCTAGTGTGTGGGAGGAGGGAGAGGAGGCAGCTGCAAAAGGTGGTGCTGGGGAGAAGGTGCAGGAGGCACCTGCCGGTGAAAACAATGGTGTGGAGACTAGCGGTAGCACTAGTGGAGCTGCTGGATCCGAGGGAGGAGAGCAGCAGCAGGGGAAAACTAAGAAGCCGAAGGGTGTTGTTATGAAGGGATGGGAGACACCCGTCTCCAGGCCAGGACGTACCCGTATGGCTACTAAGAAGCTGACTGCAGGAGCTGATGTAGCGGAGCAGCAGCTTGGGACCGAGGAGGCATTGCTGATTCTACCGCATGGCTATGACCCGGATGAGGAGGATCAACCTGCATACTGTTTTCTTGCCCCTGCACCAGAGGAACCAGCTAGCATGGAGGAGGCATTAGCTGGACCAGATAGGGACAAATGGCTAGCTTCCAGGGATGCTGAGTACCAGAGCCTGCTGGAGAATGGGACTTGGGAACTAGTGGTGCTGCCTGAGGGAAAGAAAGCGGTACAATGCAAGTGGGTGCTAAGGATCAAGACTGACGACAAGGGGCAGGTCACCATCTACAAGAGTAGGTTGGTGGCTAAGGGGTTTATGCAGAAGGAGAAGCGGGACTTCAATGAGATCTTTGCTCCCACTGCCAAACCCCCTACCCTTCGTGTCTTGTTGGCAGATGCAGCCGTTAGTGGGAAGTTCATTATCCAGATGGACATATCAACGGCATTTCTCAACGGGATTTTAGAGGAGGAGGTGTTCATGACGCAGCCGTCTGGGTATGAGGATGGTACGGGCAGGGTGTGCAAGCTGAAAAAGTCCATCTACGGCTTGAAGCAGGCGCCACGCTGCTGGTACCAGAAGTTGGCAGCTGTTTTAGAGGAGATGGGATTCAGGACCAGCAGCTGTGATGAGAGCCTCTTTCTCAAGGGGGAGGGGGAGAAGCTGGTGCTGTTTCTGGTCTATGTGGACGACATTCTTCTCTTTAGCAGCAGCATGAAGGAGATCCAGAAGGTGCAGCAGCAGCTGATGGAGAACTTCAAGTGCAAGAACCTTGGGGAGGTAAAGTACTACCTCGGGATGCACGTGGAGAGGGATCTGGATCACAGGTGGTTGAAGCTGCACCAGGAGAAGTTCATCAAGGAGCTTGGGGAGAAGTACGGAATTGAGAATGAGCGCAAGGTTGCAACTCCCCTGCCAGCAGAATTCAAGCTTGTGAAAGCTGCAGAGGATGAAGGGGTTGAAGCCGAGGAGCAGCAGCAATTTCAGTCCTTGGTGGGCAGCCTCTTGTATGCAGCAGTTCACACGAGACCCGACATCTCTTTCTCGGTTGGGCAGCTGGCTAGGGTAGTGCAGAATCCATCAGAGGAGCAGGTGGATGCAGCTGAGCGTGTGGTGAAGTATCTGAACTCTCACCCAAGCATTGGAGTTCAATACTCCGCATCTGCACAGGTGAAGCAGAAAGGGGTTGAGGTGCTGAAAGAGAAGGGGGAGAGGCTTGGAGAAGGCAAGCTTTTTCTCACTTGCTTTACTGATGCTACGTGGGCCTCTGAGAAGGAGGATTCCTCATCTGTGGGAGGATACATCTGCGTAGTTGGGGGAGGACCGGTTAGTTGGAGGTCAAAGAAGCAGACGGAGACAGCACTCTCTTCCGTGGAATCAGAGTACATGGCGATGTTCCATGGGGTGAAGGAGGTGATTTGGCTGAGGAGGCTGTTGGAGGAGATTGGCCAGGAGCAAAAGGTTGCTACGCCGCTGTTTTGTGATAGCAAGGGAGCTCTTGGGATGGCCAGGAACGCTGTGCTTCACTGGCTGAATAAGCACATGCGTATCAAGTGGCACTGGCTGCGTAAGGAGGTGAAGAGGGGGACGGTGAATCCGATCTACATCAAGACTCACCAGCAGCCAGCAGACTTCCTCACCAAGAGGCTTGCGGATGAGTCTCATTGGCGTTGTGTGCGCATGAGTGGAATGAGCATGAACTAGTATGGAATGATGGGGATGCAGCCGGCAGGCTGAGGGGGAGTGTGTTGGGTGCAAGTTCACATTGCACGACATCCTGCCGTCTGTTTGTACGAGTATGCGTGTGCGAATGCATTTGCGTGTGAATGGTATGTTTGTGTGTTTGTTTGCTTTCGCAATTTTCGCTTGAAGCATTTGCAGGTACTCGCAAAATGTGCGCTTCGGCATAACATTGTACGCGCTATGAACAGTACAAGCAGAAAGGACGAGCTCGCAAAGGAACCCAAGATGGAAGCTTTGCGGTTCAACTTACTTGATTGCGCAGATTCAGTTCTATCCAACTCGAAATTGTACTGTTTTGTTTGGTTGTCTATAGTGTAGCAGGGCAGGCACTATAGGGGTACAATTTAGGTGAAGGTTGGATGTTGTTTGTCTGTATCTGCATGCTACAGGGCCAGGGGAAACCAGCGGAACCAGCATTTGGCTGGTTGGGCAAAGACAAAACAGGTTCTGTTTTTAGGACCTGAACCTGGTTGTTGTTTTCCCAGGTTGGAAAAACAGAACCAGAGGTTGTTCACCAACCTACCACCTGCCATTTTGTCCAGCCAGGTTGGTTCTGTTGCTTGGAATTATTTGGGATCATCCCTGGTTGTTCCCAGGTTGATTCCCAAGGTCCTTGCTAGCTAGAGCTATTTATTTCTTCTCTGTTTGTACCTGAATATAGTGAAATTGATTCAGGCGAATTCCTTCTTTGCTGGAATTTCGTTTCTACGCGGTGCGACGGCGGAATGCTACCCGAGTCAACGCTAGTACGCTAGCACTCCAACGCTAGGCTAACGCTGTCCGAGCCATAACTTCGTAATGGCAGAACTTTTCGCGAGGCATCTTGGCTTATTTTAAAGCTCTTAGAGTGAGCTTCGATATAGGAAATTCTCAGCTTAATCCGATCGACGGTCTGCACGATACGCTGCGCAACGTTCAAGGTACTCTTGCTGTTTTGACTAAGTCCCTCTTGATCCCTCTCTCTACAAACTCGGACCCGAGGATAGGGGCTGGTCTTGTACCAGGCACCCAAGGACCCTTGGAGGTGACCCCGAGGAGAGGTTTTAAGTGTGATAAAGTCTTAATAGCTTGAGTTTATTAGGCCCTTACACCAACACATTCCGCGCCCCCCCCCCCTCCTTGCTTTCCTCTGGTCCCCCTATGCTCCCTCCTCCAACTACCCCCTCTCGTGCTGCCCCCCTCCGCTCTCAAATTTGTCCCTAAACCCTGCTCCCTCCTCCCACTGCCCCTATTGTACTCACGTCCTGCGTTGTTCTGCTGTCCCCATGTAAACCATGCATTCATTGCCCTTCTACCCAGGCTTGCACACTTGGGCGCCGGGTGGTGACTAAGACACACAAGATGACCGTGGGGAACATCCACACCATTGTGTTCAGGAGCTATATCCTTGTTCACGAAAGTGAAACGATGGGCTTCTTGAAGAAGCGGCTGGCCATGGTGGGAACCCACGACGAAGTGCTCAATGTGAGTTGCAATACAATTTTTTATTGCAATGCAAACCTGCCACCCTTGGAATCCTCACAACCCCAACCCTCATAGCCCTAACAATTGTTGTGCTGTGTTCTATGCTGCCCGAATCCCAGGTCCACACAGCCATGGCAATTCCACCGTACGAGAGGATGGAGTAAACCGAGGAGGGGCAATTTGTCAAAGCAGCCCCCTTTGAGAAGCATTTATCAGATGTGGCCATAAATCCAGCTAGCAAAGGGGCCAATTGGTACGGCCGGTGCTTGATGTTGTTCTGTTACAAAAAGGATGGTGTGGCAAAAAATGCCGCATACATTGAGTACTACACGGAGGATCGGCGTGTCTACCGCTACATATGCTGCAAGCGCCTGTTGCCCACTAAGGGTGTCTACAACTATGCGGTTGTAGATGCAGACTGCATTCTTAGTGTCGTCCATATTGTCCCTTGTTGCAAAGACGAGGGTGTGAAGCTGCTCAATAGGTTCATCTGGTAATGCCTCTAAACTTGCATATTAGACGGTTAATGATAACCTAAATTAAATATGAAAGATAGATTGATGCAGCATCATGTAATATTTAAACAAACAATTGGCAACAACAAATCGCAGAAACATTTGAAAACCATTAGATAAACACCTTGTTGCCAAAACCATATACAGATGATTCCCGAATGGATGTCAAACGTTTTCTAAATCATTGATCCAAAATCAAATGGACGAATGCTTTCCAAACATACACATTTTTGTTATGTCGCTGTGCAACAGCGATGAGCAACGCGTCGGCGACGCCTGCTAAGCGCGCTCAGGAACGTTGTGTATTGCCGCGTACAACGAAGATCTGAGCCACGGGGAAGTGGTGGCAGCGGCGCCATAATGGGTGGAACTGTCGAGCGGGAGGGGACAGAGCGCAGAAGGGGCGTGAGGGGCGGCAGTGGCACCATGGGTGGAATAGGCGAGCGGGAGGGGACAGAGCGCGGAAAGGGTGGAAGGGGCGCCATGGGTGGAATTGTCAAGCGAGGAGAAAAGACGGAGCGCAGAAGGGGTGGCAGCGGCGGCGCCATGTATGAAATAGGAGTGCGCCGGGGTGGGAGGAGGGAATTCAGAAAGTTCTACACTAACGAAACTTGGAGCTCTATGGAATGTTGTCCCTACAGCCACATAAACTTTGTTGTTCACTAAGGAGAGAATTTGGTTGAGTGTTGGGCGGCACAGAGTTGGCACACAAGGAAAATTTACTACAAAGTTTGAAAATAGAATACAAGGGGTGAAATAGAAGCTACTTAACCACCAAATTAGGTAGAGAACGTTCGAGCAAGAACATTTTGTGAAGAATGAGAAATGAAGAAGAGGGGGTTCACTAGCAAACATTGGGATACATATAGCAAACCCTAAAAGGGTTGTACTCACTATAGAGTACCCCACTGCAGACTAGAGAAACATAATATTTTGACACACCCCCATAGTCAAAGTGGGGTGTAAGCAACACAACAAGCAAAGCAGAACAAGCTCAGGGTGGATCACAATGTCACCACACATTCTGAGCACAAGTAGAAGAAGCAACAGTTTAAAGTTCACAAATGTAAGCAAAGCTAGAGGCTATCGTAGAGGGCAAGTGTGGAGGAGGAGGGACTATGAGAAGAGAGGAGGTAGAAGACGGCAGCTGAAGCTGCTGGCTTACGACGCAACTGGAGCAACTGGAACATGGGCAACTGGAGCAACTGGCACACTGGCAACTGGAGCAACTGGCACACGGGCTACTAGAGTAACTGGCTTCGCAGCTAACTCTGAGCGGCAGGAGCAACGGACTTACAGGCGACTGGAGCAACGGGCTCACGGGCGACTGGCGCAACGGGCTCACGGGCGACTAACGCAACGGTCTTACGGGCGACTGGAGCTGCGGGCTTCACGTCGACCACCCCCTTCAACCTCCCCAAACTATCCCACCCCCATTTCACACACCCCTTACTGCACCCCTAGGTGTTGGGTGCAAATTCACATTGCACGACATCCTGCCGTCTGTTTGTACGAGTATGCGTGTGCGAATGCATTTGCGTGTGAATGGTATGTTCGTGTGTTTGTTTGCTTTCGCAATTTTCGCTTGAAGCATTTGCAGGTACTCGCAAAATGTGCGCTGCGGCATAACATTGTACGCGCTATGAACAGTACAAGCAGAAAGGACGAGCTCGCAAAGGAACCCAAGATGGAAGCTTTGCGGTTCGGCTTACTTGATTGCGCAGATTCAGTTCTATCCAACTCGAAATTGTACTGTTTTGTTTGGTTGACTATAGTGTAGCAGGGCAGGCACTATAGGGGTACAATTTAGGTGAAGGTTGGATGTTGTTTGTCTGTATCTGCATGCTACAGGGCCAGGGGAAACCAGCGGAACCAGCATTTGGCTGGTTGGGCAAAGACAAAACAGGTTCTGTTTTTAGGACCTGAACCTGGTTGTTGTTTTCCCAGGTTGGAAAAACAGAACCAGAGGTTGTTCACCAACCTATCACCTGCTATTTTGTCCAGCCAGGTTGGTTCTGTTGCTTGGAATTATTTGGGATCATCCCTGGTTGTTCCCAGGTTGATTCCCAAGGTCCTTGCTAGCTAGAGCTATTTATTCCTTCTCTGTTTGTACCTGAATATAGTGAAATTGATTCAAGCGAATTCCTTCCTTGCTGGAATTTCTTTTCTACGCGGTGCGACGGCGGAATGCTACCCGAGTCAACGCTAGTACGCTAGCACTCCAACGCTAGGCTAACGCTGTCCGAGCCATAACTTCGTAATGGCAGAACTTTTCGCGAGGCAACTTGGCTTATTTTAAAGTTCTTAGAGTGAGCTTCGATATAGGAAATTCTCAGCTTAATCCGATCGACGGTCTGCACGATACGCTGCGCGACGTTCAAGGTTCTTGCTGTTTTGACTAAGTCCCTCTTGATCCCTCTCTCTACAAACTCGGACCCGAGGATAGGGGCTGGTCTTGTACCAGGCACCCAAGGACCCTTGGAGGTGACCCCGAGGAGAGGTTTTAAGTGTGATAAAGTCTTAATAGCTTGAGTTTATTAGGCCCTTACACCAACAAGCTGGTATCAGAGCTGCGTTATAGTGATCCTCGATATAGGTAGCTATGGCGGGCAACACCTCGGCGGTAGCTGGTGAATCTTCAGCCCAAGATCGTAGCGGCAGCCATGATTCTGGTGTTTCTGCGCCAAGGGGAGCGCGAACAAGCCAGGGCTCGCTGATCAAGGAGGTGCTGAAAAACTTCACCGTCGAGAAGTTCAATGGTGAGGGCTATGATGATTGGGCCTGGAAAATGCAACTTTATTTCCGTCAAATCGGATTGCTGAAACTAATGATTGGGGAGGAGCCTAGACCGAGTGACCCCGCCCTTCAGGAAGATTGGGACGAGCGCGCCTCGGCTGGCTACTACTTGATGTCGCAGAGTTTGGAGCTGAACCAGCGTCACCACGTCATGCACCTGCTGCCGGAGGTTGAGTGCGGTCCGAAGGCGTGGACGGTGTTGAAGGAGCTGCACGCCCCGACCTCCGTTTTTGCAACATTGATGCTAGAGAGGGAGCTGTCCGCGTTGCGCCTGAGCGAGGGAGAGCCGGTGCAACCTGTCCTGGACAAATTGCGCGACCTCTACGCGAAGTTGGCGACCGCGGGAATCACCTACCCGGAGCAAACAAAGTGCTTGAAGATGCTCTCGCTGCTGCCGGAATCGTGGCTTCAATTTACGAGCGGATTGAGCCTGCCGCAGAACCAGAGCTTGTGGACGCTCGAGTGGGTGCGGACGAAGATTCTGGAGGAGGACTTCCGTCGCCGCCAACTGAGGGGTGGAGACGACGGCAGCAGCGGCTACGGGATGCAAGGGAGCCGACGTGGCAAAGGACGTGGCTTCGGTGGTGCTGGACGCGGTGCAAAGAAAGACGACGACTCCAACGACCAACAAGGAGGTACTGGTTGGGGTCGCGGTGCGAAATCTGGACGTGGGGGCAAGTCGGGTGCTGGTGGCAAAATGAAAGGGAGTTGCTGGTATTGTGAGAAGGAAGGGCACCCCTGGTTTTTGTGCTATAAGAAACCCGATGGATGGACCCCCCAGAATCGTCACCAGGATGGCGGCGCGCGGAGGAACCAGAAAAACGGCGCCAACATGGTCGCTGATTCGTCCGACAACAACCCGAAGGGCAACGGCGGTGCGGAGAAGAAGAAGGAGCGCACCGCAGGCCAATTCTTCCATATGGGAGACAAGGGGGAGCAAGGAGACGCATCTGCTAAGGCTGGAGCAGAGCTGCATCCCTGGACTATTGGGTGTTGGACACAGGCGCCGTTTGGACAATGACGCCGCGCAAGGACCTGCTGGACGACGTACGCGCTGCACCGATTAATGAGGTGTGCTCTGCCTCTGGACACATGTTGAAGGTGGCTGGTGCGGGACGAGCTGCATTTAAGGGAGCGGATGGCAAGCCGGTGGTGCTGCACGACGTTCTCCTCGTCCCCGACCTGAAGGCCAACCTCATCTCCCTCCGTAAGCTTGGCAAGGCTGGGGTGAACACCAACACGGATGGGGCTCGCACTTATAAGGGGAAGCTGGGCAATCGGGTGCTTTGGGATCTGCACGAGAGCAAGGACGTGTACAGATCTATGTGGCAGCTGCCGGCGCTGGCGTGGCACGGTGGGGGGCAGGCTGGAGAGGGGTCTGCATCCCAGGGGGAGTGCAACGCCGTTGGAGGGGTTGGTGTGAAAGTGTCGGCCAGATCTGGGGAGACAGATTGGGCAACTGCACACCGACGTTTGGGGCATGTGGCAATGCCTTTGCTGAAGCAGCTGGAGAAGGATGGAGCCGTTAAGGGCTTAAAGCTGAACGGACAACCACCCGATGATAACTGTGAAATTTGCCTCCTTTCAAAGTTCACCCGTTTCCCCTTCCATAGTGTGGCTGGCAGGAGCAAAAAGCCGTTGGAGCTGGTCCACATGGACTTGGTGGGGCCGCTGCCGGTGCAAGGGCACAAGGGGGAGCGGTACTTCCTAACCATAGTGGATGACTGGAGCAGGCTAATGTGGGCGTATCCGCTGAAGCAGAAAGATCACGCCGCCTCCACGATTCGGGACGATTGGCTGCCGTTCGTGGAGAAGCAAGCGGAGTGTGTGGTGAAGCGGATTAGGACAGATCGGGGTGGTGAGTTCCTTGGAGCTGAGATGACGGCCTGGCTCAAGAAGCAGGGCATCCAGAGGGAGCTGACCACGGCTTACACCCCACAGTCTAACGGTGTAGCAGAACGGGCGAACCGGACAATTCTGGAGACAGCTAGGGCGCTGCTCATAGAATCTGGGCTGGGCAACTTGATGTGGCCCCATGCTGTTCGGCACGCTACCGTCGCTAGGAACAGGTTACTCACAAAGGTTGGGGATGACTCGTGGGTGCCGTTGGAGAGGTGGCTTGGGAGGAAGCCGCCGGTGGACATGCTGAGGGTGTTCGGTTGCATGGCAGTCGCCCACGTCCCCAAGACCTACCGCAGTAAGTTGGGGGCGAGTGCAATCTGGTGTGTGCATTTGGGGCTGGCTGCTGAGAGCAAGGGATGGCTGCTGTGGGAGCCTTCCAAGGGTGTGTTGTTTGATAGCAGGGATGTGAAGTTTGTTGAGGGCATGATGTATGGGAGCTGGGAGAAACAGCCGGAGGCCAGGGTGTCCCAGCAGATGGAGCAGATTACCATGCAGCTGGACCTGACTCCTAGTGTGTGGGAGGAGGGAGAGGAGGCAGCTGCAGAGGGTGGTGATAAAGAGAAGGTGCAGGAGGCACCTGCTGGTGGAGGTGATGGTGTGGAGATTAGCGGTAGCACTAGTGAAGCTGCTGGATCCGAGGGAGGAGAGCAGCAGCAGGGGAAAACTAAGAAGCCGAAGGGTGTTATTATGAAGGGATGGGAGACACCCGTCTCCAGGCCAGGACGTACCCGTATGGCTACTAAGAAGCTGACTGCAGGAGCTGATGTAGCGGAGCAGCAGCTTGGGACCGAGGAGGCATTGCTGATTCTACCGCATGGCTATGACCCGGATGAGGAGGATCAACCTGCGTACTGTTTTCTTGCCCCTGCACCAGAGGAACCAGCTAGCATGGAGGAGGCATTAGCTGGACCAGATAGGGACAAATGGCTAGCTTCCAGGGATGCTGAGTACCAGAGCCTGCTGGAGAATGGGACTTGGGAACTAGTGGTGCTGCCTGAGGGAAAGAAAGCGGTACAATGCAAGTGGGTGCTAAGGATCAAGACTGACGACAAGGGGCAGGTCACCATCTACAAGAGTAGGTTGGTGGCTAAGGGGTTTATGCAGAAGGAGAAGCGGGACTTCAATGAGATCTTTGCTCCCACTGCCAAACCCCCTACCCTTCGTGTCTTGTTGGCAGATGCAGCCGTTAGTGGGAAGTTCATTATCCAGATGGACATATCAACGGCATTTCTCAACGGGATTTTAGAGGAGGAGGTGTTCATGACGCAGCCACCTGGGTATGAGGATGGTACGGGCAGGGTGTGCAAGCTGAAAAAGTCCATCTACGGTTTGAAGCAGGCGCCACGCTGCTGGTACCAGAAGTTGGCAGCTGTTTTAGAGGAGATGGGATTCAGGACCAGCAGCTGTGATGAGAGCCTCTTTCTCAAGGGGGAGGGGGAGAAGCTGGTGCTGTTTCTGGTCTATGTGGACGACATTCTTCTCTTTAGCAGCAGCATGAAGGAGATCCAGAAGGTGCAGCAGCAGCTGATGGAGAACTTCAAGTGCAAGAACCTTGGGGAGGTAAAGTACTACCTCGGGATGCACGTGGAGAGGGATCTGGATCACAGGTGGTTGAAGCTGCACCAGGAGAAGTTCATCAAGGAGCTTGGGGAGAAGTACGGAATTGAGAATGAGCGCAAGGTTGCAACTCCCCTGCCAGCAGAATTCAAGCTTGTGAAAGCTGCAGAGGATGAAGGGGTTGAAGCCGAGGAGCAGCAGCAATTTCAGTCCTTGGTGGGCAGCCTCTTGTATGCAGCAGTTCACACGAGACCCGACATCTCTTTCTCGGTTGGGCAGCTGGCTAGGGTAGTGCAGAATCCATCAGAGGAGCAGGTGGATGCAGCTGAGCGTGTGGTGAAGTATCTGAACTCTCACCCAAGCATTGGAGTTCAATACTCCGCATCTGCACAGGTGAAGCAGAAAGGGGTTGAGGTGCTGAAAGAGAAGGGGGAGAGGCTTGGAGAAGGCAAGCTTTTTCTCACTTGCTTTACTGATGCTACGTGGGCCTCTGAGAAGGAGGATTCCTCATCTGTGGGAGGATACATCTGCGTAGTTGGGGGAGGACCGGTTAGTTGGAGGTCAAAGAAGCAGACGGAGACAGCACTCTCTTCCGTGGAATCAGAGTACATGGCGATGTTCCATGGGGTGAAGGAGGTGATTTGGCTGAGGAGGCTGTTGGAGGAGATTGGCCAGGAGCAAAAGGTTGCTACGCCGCTGTTTTGTGATAGCAAGGGAGCTCTTGGGATGGCCAGAAACGCTGTGCTTCATGGGCTGAATAAGCACATGCGTATCAAGTGGCACTGGCTGCGTAAGGAGGTGAAGAGGGGGACGGTGAATCCGATCTACATCAAGACTCACCAGCAGCCAGCAGACTTCCTCACCAAGAGGCTTGCGGATGAGTCTCATTGGCGTTGTGTGCGCATGAGTGGAATGAGCATGAACTGGTATGGAATGATGGGGATGCAGCCGGCAGGCTGAGGGGGAGTGTGTTGGGTGCAAATTCACATTGCACGACATCCTGCCGTCTGTTTGTACGAGTATGCGTGTGCGAATGCATTTGCGTGTGAATGGTATGTTCGTGTGTTTGTTTGCTTTCGCAATTTTCGCTTGAAGCATTTGCAGGTACTCGCAAAATGTGCGCTGCGGCATAACATTGTACGCGCTATGAACAGTACAAGCAGAAAGGACGAGCTCGCAAAGGAACCCAAGATGGAAGCTTTGCGGTTCGGCTTACTTGATTGCGCAGATTCAGTTCTATCCAACTCGAAATTGTACTGTTTTGTTTGGTTGACTATAGTGTAGCAGGGCAGGCACTATAGGGGTACAATTTAGGTGAAGGTTGGATGTTGTTTGTCTGTATCTGCATGCTACAGGGCCAGGGGAAACCAGCGGAACCAGCATTTGGCTGGTTGGGCAAAGACAAAACAGGTTCTGTTTTTAGGACCTGAACCTGGTTGTTGTTTTCCCAGGTTGGAAAAACAGAACCAGAGGTTGTTCACCAACCTATCACCTGCTATTTTGTCCAGCCAGGTTGGTTCTGTTGCTTGGAATTATTTGGGATCATCCCTGGTTGTTCCCAGGTTGATTCCCAAGGTCCTTGCTAGCTAGAGCTATTTATTCCTTCTCTGTTTGTACCTGAATATAGTGAAATTGATTCAAGCGAATTCCTTCCTTGCTGGAATTGCTTTTCTACGCGGTGCGACGGCGGAATGCTACCCGAGTCAACGCTAGTACGCTAGCACTCCAACGCTAGGCTAACGCTGTCCGAGCCATAACTTCGTAATGGCAGAACTTTTCGCGAGGCAACTTGGCTTATTTTAAAGTTCTTAGAGTGAGCTTCGATATAGGAAATTCTCAGCTTAATCCGATCGACGGTCTGCACGATACGCTGCGCGACGTTCAAGGTACTCTTGCTGTTTTGACTAAGTCCCTCTTGATCCCTCTCTCTACAAACTCGGACCCGAGGATAGGGGCTGGTCTTGTACCAGGCACCCAAGGACCCTTGGAGGTGACCCCGAGGAGAGGTTTTAAGTGTGATAAAGTCTTAATAGCTTGAGTTTATTAGGCCCTTACACCAACACTAGGTTCACTCACACCCCACCCCCTAGCACCACTCCGTCGACTCCCACACACCCACCCCCCTTCAGCGGCAGCTGCAGTAGTGGGAGACAGAGGAGGAGGAGCAGGGGAGACCACACGTCCGCCATCCCCCACTCGCCACCCCCAGACCCTAACACAGGGCAGGGCTGGACGGCGGGTAGGGAGGTTACGGGGGGGGTGGGCGACGCGCGGCCTCCCAAGGCGCCAAAACAGGCGGCAGAAGGGGCGGCGCTCGCCCCCACACGCGGCCCCCTCAGGTCGCCTCGACAGGCGACGGGAAAAGAGGGGGGGGCGGTGCACGTGCCCCCGGTGCGCCGCGACTAGCGACGGAGCATGGCCGGGGCAGGGCCGTGGTAGGGTCGAGGCAGGGCTGAAAGGGGCGGCGACGGGGCCGCAAGGGGCGGCGACAGGGCCGCTGGAGGCGGCGACGGGGCCGATAGGGGCGGCGAAGGGGCCGTGCGAAGGGGCCGTTAGGGGCGGCGACGGGGCAGCAAGGGGCGGCGACGGGGCCGCTGGAGGCGGCGACGGGGCCGATAAGGGCGGCAATAGGGCCGCGAAGGGGCGCGAGGGGTTTGGAAGGGCGGCAACGGGGCCGCGAGGGGTGGCGACGGGGCCGCTAAGGGTCGCGCGAGGGGAACGCCACGGGGCGTGCAGAACACAGAGTAGCCGCGGAAGCAGTTAGGTGGGCCCACAGGCCAGGAGCGTAGATGCTCTGATACCATGTGAAGAATGAGGAATGAAGAAGAGGGGGTTCACTAGCAAACTTTAAAATACATATAGTAAACCCTAAAAGGGTTGTACTTTCTATATAGTATCCCACTGCAGACTAGAGAAACATAATATTCCGACACATTTACCTAACTATTTTTAGCTGCACTTTACCTAGTCAGCGTCGCCAGGTGAAAATTACAACAGGTGCTTAGTTAGAAATTTGTTCCTACTTATAAGTAGCTTGTTAAGATAGAACGAGGGAATGAATGAACTAGCAAGCAGATGGGAACAAGTAGGAAAACCTAAAAGTGTTGTACCCCATATTGTCTACCACGCTACAGCCTACACAGACTATAGCATATAAGTTTGACACACCCCCATATGCAAAGTGGGGGAGAACAAGAGGTCACAAGACTAGTAAAGAAGAGCAAAGCAAAATCAGGGTGGATCACGACGTTACCACGCATTCTGAGCGCAAGCAAACGACCACCAGGCCAGTTCACTTGTAGAGTTATATAAAGTAGAACAAGCAAGACTGTGATCACAACCTAGCAAGTGTAAGCATGCAGGCATATGTACAGAGATCACAGTAAAAGCAAATTCAAGAAGTGAGCAAGTGAGGCCAAGTGGGGACAAGGCCTATAACAGTACAGAACCGCTGTTGATCACAAGGCTGAAGTGCCTTGGTGAAGATATCAGCAGTGTTGGCATGAGAGGCCACCTAAACAAGACGAAGCTGACCACGCTGCTGCAACTCTCGAGTAAGGAAGTAGCAAAGAGCAATGTGCTTCGTTCTGTGCTCCAGTCTCTGCTCGCGATACAAGGCAAGCATGGCCTTGTTGTCGACGTCCAGAACTAGAGGAGAACGAGGCGCCTCTCCCAGGTCAATCAGTAGGTAGGTGAGCTAGCGTAGCTCCTGTGCAGCCATGGCCCGTGCGTAGATCTCAGCCTCACAGCTGGAGCTGAGAACAGAACCGGAGCCAAGGCTGAAGGTGTAACCCTGTGACGACCGCTGCGTAGCCAAGTCGTCAACCTAAGAAGCGTCTGCGTGACTAGTGAGGACAACTGGACCCCGTCCTCCAAGCACAAGCCCCGTGGCCATCACCATCGCGCGCTGCCGCTGTGTCACCGGTGAGTGGAAGGTCCCCGCCGGTGCCTGCCCCAGGTGTTGCTGCGCTGAAGCCACCAGTCCCACCTGCCCCGAAGCCATCTCCCTCTGCCGCTGGGGTCTCTCCGCCTCCGAACCCACGCCTCGTGACGAGCCCAGCTCCACCGTCGCCTCTGCCCGGTCCGTCTGGCCCTGTTCTTGAGTCGGGCCCTCCGCTTCCCGTCGAGGCTCCTGCTCCTGCTGTTCCTGCTGTTCCGTCGGCTGCCCCTGCAAGCACTGTCGCACCGCCTGCTGTTGCCGATCCTACTGCTGCTTCACCTATCCCGGGGGTCCCTGTCTCAACGCCCGCCGTCGCTGACCCTGTTGCACGTGCCGTGGCTGTTGCTTCATCGCCGATGGCGGAGTCCGCCACCACTGGCGGCCAGGCCCCTGTTGTGAAGCAGGCGGTGGCCATACAGACGACTGTCCAGGTAGCTCCCAATCCTGCTCCGCCTATCGCCACCTCCCGTGCTCAACGTCTGCCGTCTCCGGGCCGCTGACAGTCTCGGCCCCATTCCCCTGCGCCTCGTGACGAGCGCGCGGTGTCGCGGCGGCGCCACGATTCCCCTCGCTCCGTGGTTCTCAAGCGAACTGGCCCGCGGCTTGCGGCGGTCATGGTGGGTGGCGGGGAGGGCGCGGTCGTGGTGGCAGCTGGGCGTATGAACAGCCCGTGACGATGGCGGATCTGCAGCGCGCCATTTCTGCTGCGGTGCGTGAGGAGCGGAACGGGCAGGTGAGCCTAGGCAACTTTCCGCGTGTCGCTCCAACCCTCGTGCATTTTCCTCATGTTGCGCTTCCTGTTCTTGCCGTTCCGCCTCCGCTGGCAGCTGCTCCGCCTCCCCCTGCTCCATGTATGCTGGGAGTGAGACAAAGCATGGTGCACATGCCACACATGCTCCTCACACACATATCCCTCAACTGCTCAACTGTCATTGCCTCCCTCTTTTTCCCTCTCTCTCCCTCTCTCTCCCTCTCTACAAACCGAATGGTTTTCTCATCTCGTTCTCTCTCCTTTTCCCCTGCCCTAACCTTCTCTTTAAAGCCTGAGTTCCACATGGGTGTCTTCAAATTCAAGATTCTTGAATATGAATTCGCCAAAAACCAGGTTACCACCCGAAGTAAAGCATTCCGTCGCTTCACAAAGGAGAGGTTTCACAACTAAGGTGCATGATTGGCCAGCGACAAAACAAGTCTTCCGCGTGGACTGTCAACGGGAGATGGAGCACTGCTCAGATTCAATAAACTTGAAAACCAAGTTGTATTAATGGGCAGCCATATTCAGGCAATACCCGTAGTCTACTCCGCTGTTCAGCACAAGAGCGCGTGAGATCTCATTTGCGTGCGTGGCAGCGAGCTGTCTATATTCTTGCAGCAGCCTGTTTGATGTTCTCCATAAAAAAAAAGCAAACATAAAGAAAAACGTCATGCGCCACGCCCATTTATGTAGGGACGATGGCGCTCACATGTACGTTCGAAGCGCAAGGATCCGGCGCTTCCCTCACTTTTACGTTCGACGCACCCGCTTTCGCCCGTCGCACTCCCTTCTGCGCGCTGGCACTCCCTTCCGCCCGTCGCACTCCCTTACGCCCATCGCCCTCCCTCCCGCCGTCGTCCTACCTTCTGCCCGTCGCCCTCCCTAGCGCCCGTCACACTCCCTTCCGCCATCGCCCTCCCTTCCGCCCGTCGCCAGTCGCCATGCCTTCCGCCTGTCGCCCTCTCTTCTGCCCGTCACCCTCCCTTCGTCTCGTCACCCTCCCTTCCTCCCATTGCCCTCCCGGCCACCCGTCGCCCTACCTTCCCCTCGTCGCGCTCCCTTCCGCCCGTTGCCCCCCTTTGTCACGCCGCGCTCCCTGCTGCTCATCGCCCTCCCGCTCTTCCCCTCGCAATCCCCGTATCTCTCTCCCCTCATCGCCCGTCACTGTCGCCATCCCTCCCTTCTCCCTTCCCAACTCGTTTGGATCAGTCACGCCCCCTTTCCAACCCGCACACACCCGTTCCTTCCCCCATTGATCACCATTTACCACCACACTGATTACCTCTATCATTCCCCATATCATTTCCGGGCTCCCCACCATTCTTCGGATAGCTCTTTCCCCGGCATCTCTCCCACTCCCCTCGTCCTGCTTCCCCCCATCCTCTTCCCTGTTTCCCCTTGGATTCCCGCGCTGCTTCCCCCCATCCCCTTCCCTGCTTCCCTACATCCCCTTCCTTGCTTGCCCCATCCCCTTCCCTTCTTCCCCCATCCCTTTACCTGCTTCCTCCCATTGCTTCCCTTCTTCCCTGTTGGTGTAAGGGCCTAATAAACTCAAGCTATTAAGACTTTATCAAACTTAAAACCTCTCCTCGGGGTCACCTCCAAGGGTCCTTGGGTGCCTGGTACAAGACCAGCCCCTATCCTCGGGTCCGAGTTTGTAGAGAGAGGGATCAAGAGGGACTTAGTCAAAACAGCAAGAGTACCTTGAACGTCGCGCAGCGTATCGTGCAGACCGTCGATCGGATGAAGCTGAGAATTTCCTATATCGAAGCTCACTCTAAGAGCTTTAAAATAAGCCAAGTTGCCTTGCGAAAAGTTCTGCCATTACGAAGTTATGGCTCGGACAGCGTTAGCCTAGCGTTGGAGTGCTAGCATACTAGCGTTGACTCGCGTAGCATTCCGCCGTCGCACCGCGTAGAAAGGAAATTCCAGCAAGGAAGGAATTCGCTTGAATCAATTTTAAATATATTCAGGTACAAACAGAGAAGGAATATATAGTCCTAGCTAGCAAGGACCTTGGGAATCAACCTGGGAAGAACCAGGGATGATCCCAAATAATTCCAAGCAACAGAACCAACCTGGCTGGACAAAACAGCAGGTGGTAGGTTGGTAAACAACCTCTGGTTCTGTTTTTCCAACCTGGGAAAACAACAACCAGGTTCAGGTCCTAAAAACAGAACCTGTTTTGTCTTTGCCCAACCAGCCAAATGCTGGTTCCGCTGGTTTCCCCTGGCCTTGTAGCATGCAGATACAGACAAACAACATCCAACCTTCACCTAAATTGTACCTCTATAGTGCCTGCCCTGCTACACTATAGTCAACCAAACAAAACAGTACAATTTCGAGTTGGATAGAACTGAATCTGCACAATCAATTCAACCGAACTGCAAAGCTTCCATCTTGGGTTCCTTTGCGAGCTCGTCCTTTCTGCTTGTACTGTTTATAGCGCGTAGAATGTTGTGCGGAAGCGCATAATGCGCTAGTACCTGCAAATGCTTCAAGCGAAAATTGCGAAAGCAAACAAACACACGAACATTCCATTCACACCCAAATGCATTCGCACACGCATACTCATACAAACAGACGGCAGGATGTCGTGCAATGTGAATTTGCACCCAACATTCCCCCCATCCCTTTACCTGCTTCCCCCCATCCCCTTCCTTGCTTCCCCCCATCCCCTTCCATGCTTCCCCCCATCCCCTTCCCTGCTTCCCCCAATCCCCTTCCCTCCTTCCCCCCGTCCCCTTCCCTGCTTCCCCATGTCCAATTCCCTTCTTCCCCCCATCCCCTTCCCTGCTTCTCCCCATCCCCTTCCTTTTCCCCCCCAATCCCTTTCCCTGCTTCCCCATGTTCCCTTCCCTGCTTCCCCCCATCCCCTTCCCTTCTTCCCCCCATACCTTTACTTGCTTCCCCCTATCTCCTTCCCTGCTTCCTCCCATCCCTTCCCTTCTTCCCCCCATCCCATTACCTGCTTCGTCCCATCCCCTTCCTTGCTTCCCCCAATCCCCTTCCCTGATTCCCCCCATCCCCTTCTTTGCTTCCCACCATCCCCTTCCCTGCTTCACCGTGTCCCCGTCCCTGCTTCCCCTCATACCCTTCCCTTCTTCCCCCCATCCCTTTCCTTGCTTCCCCCCATCCCCTTCCCTGCTTCCCCATGTCCCCTTCCCTACTTCCCCCCATCCCCTTCCCTACTGCCCCCGATCCCCTTCCCTGCTTCCCCGTGTCCCTGTCCCTGCTTCCCCCCATCCCCTTCCCTTTTTCCCCCCATCACCTCCCCTGCTTCCCCGCATCCTCTTCCCTGCTTCCCCATGTCCCCTTCCCTACTTCCCCCCATCCCCTTCCCTACGTCCCAACATCCCTTTCTCTGCTTCCCCCCATCCCCTTCCCTGCTTCCCCCCATCCCTTTCCCTGCTTTCCCCCATCCCCTTCCCTGCTTTCCCATGTCCCTTTCTCTGCTTCCCCCCACCCCGTTCCCTTCTTTCCCCCATCCCTTTACCTGCTTCCCCGTGTCCCCTTCCCTGCTTCGCCGTGTCCCCTTCCCTGCTTCTCTGTGTCCCCTTCCCTGCTTCCTCCCATCCCATTCCCTTCTTTCCCATGTCCCTTTCCCTGCTTCCCCCCATCCCCTTCCCTGCTTTCCCATGTCCCTTTCCTTGCTTCCCCCCATCCCCTTCCCTGCCTCCCCCCATCCTGTTCCCTTCTTCCCACCATCCTTTACTTGCTTACCCCCATCTCCTTCCCTGCTTCCTCCCATCCCCTTCCCTTCTTCCCCCCATCCCTTTACCTGCTTCCCCCCATCCCCTTCCCTGCTTCCCCCCATCCCCTTCCCTGCTTCCCCATTTCCCTTTCCCTGCTTCCCCCCATCCCCTTCCCTACTTTTCCATTTCCCTTTCCCTGCTTCCCCCCACCCCCTTCCCTTCTTCCCCCCATCCCTTTACCTGCTTCCCCGTGTCCCCTTCCCTGCTTCCCTGTGTCCCTTTCCCTGCTTCCCCCCACCCCCTTCCTTGCTTCCTCATTTCCCCTTTCCTGTTTCCCCCCATCCCCTTCCCTGCTTCACCATGTCCCTTTCCCTCTTTCCTCCCATCCCCTTCCCTGCTTACCCATGTCCCTTTCCCTGCTTCCCCCCATCCCCTTCCCTTCTTCCCCCCATCCCTTTCCCTGCTCCCCCCCATCCCCTTCCCTTCTCCCCCCGATCCCTTTCCCTCCTTCCCCCCATCCCCTTCCCTGCTTCCCCCCATCCCTTTCCTTGCTTCCCCCGATTCCCTTCCGTGCTTCCCCATGTCCCTTTCCCTGCTTCCCCCCATCCCCTTCCCTGCGTCCCCTCATCCCTTTCCTTGCTTCCTCCAATCCCCTTCCCTGCTTCCCCCCATCCCCATCCGTGCTTCCCCTTATCCCCCCTGCTTGCCCCCATCCCCTTCCCTGCTTCCCCTCATCCCCGTCCCTTCTTCCCCCATCCCTTTACCTGCTTTCCGGTGTCCCCTTCCCTGCTTCCCCGTGTCCCCTTCCCTGCTTTCCCATGTCCTTTTCCCTGCTTCCCCGTGTCCCCTTCCCTGCTTTCCCGTGTCCCCTTCCACAGCACTCACACGCACCACTTGTCTGCTCTTCAGATTCTCCCTCAGATTCCTCCTCACATGTCTTGTGGAACCCGGGTCACCACTTTGCCTGTCTACATGCCTGCCGACGTTTGATCAATGTGCGTGTCTTTCTGCCTACGTGTATGCCTGCGTGTGTGCATGTTTGTGTGCGTGCATGCATTGGTAGTATTTGTGTGCGTGTGCACGCCCACCCAATACCTGATGCCATTCATCAACCATGACCCTGTGGGAGGCGCACCCGGTGCTGGTGGGGAGGTGTGGCCGCCCAAGAAGCTCCATGACGTGCCCACAGAGAAAAAGTGGGAACAGGGGTGGGGGCAGTGGGGAGCTGCGAGGAGGACGAGGAGGAGCAGCCACGCCTAGCGCTGGCGGCTTCCATGGAGGGGCATACCGAGGAAGAGGCGGGAAGGTGGGCAAGGTGGGGAGCAAGGTGCGAACATGGGCCCATGCAGGGCAGCAGGCACGATGCCTCTCGTGCGGCAGAGGGTTAGGAGCAACAAGGGGCGTCGGCAGGAGGGGCAGCGGACGAGGAGGTTGAGTTACCAGAGGAGCGCGTAGTGCGCATTCCAGCCTGCCGTCGCATTGCCATTCATTGCCCGGATGGCACTCGGCTGGAGTGTTGTTTCCGGGCCCAGGCACTCTCTCCATGTGTTGTCCGAATCCTTCAAAACAACCTGCTTGCCACCCATCCCACGCCTCTGCACAGTCCTTCCTGCCATGCTCATTCCCTTGCTCTCCCACTCACTACCTTGTTCTCCCATGCCCCACTCTCCAGTCCCCCAGATGCTGGGAAGCAGATCTACGACTGGACCCGTCCCGAGGTGAACCCCTCGGCGCACCCCTCGGCGCACCGCCACGCCGGTCATGGAGCATCAGCAGCCCATGGCACAGTTCGGCGGGTTATGCGAGATAAGGCGCGCAGCTGGCAGAGCTGCGAGGCAACTTTCTCTCAAGACTGCCTTCAACCTCCCCTGCTCCCCTAGACCTGCGCCCGATAAGGCCTGCATTTGAAGTTGCCGCCCTCCTTGCGTGTAAGGAGGGAGTGGCAGCTGCAACGCGTGACAGGCAACACTGTGCAGGCAACTGTGTTGATTCTGGATCATGGGGCAAAGGCATTTGAATTAAGTAGAGTTGTGTGGTGTGATCAGTGCGGAGCGGCGTAGGAGGAAGGCACAAGAAGGCAAGCACAAAGTGAAGAGGCCGCGGCATGATATGGAGATTGGTAGCAGAGATTGACTCGTGGGTCGTGCTTTGTTTGGTGCCAATGATTTATAGGCTGAATTGGGTTTACCTGTTGACCATACTATGTACAAAGGCTCTACTGTATGTGCCCTATCTCAATCTTGACCCGAGCTCCAAGCGTAACAATACTTGAAGTATGGAGATTGTGCCTAGCTGTGATATTCCCTACCAAACCTACACAATATGGCCAATGTCATGCATACTAGTACCGTATGCGTGTCATACATGGTGAAAACGCAGCTCGCTAAAGAATGTTCAGGTTGGTATGCAGCACTTTGAATCCGTGAAGCACACTTGCAGTTATAGAACCGGGCACATTGTAGTCAGCCGCCTTGAATGGCATGGCACGCTCTTAGAGAAACAACTTGCTGTTGCCTGTAAACTAAATTCAATTTTCCCAAGATACGGGGCAACACTCAAGACGGTCGAGTTGAACATGTCCATGTAAGCCCAGCAGAGAGGAGTGGCGGGGAGTGGCGGCGTCGGGCAAATGAAAGGAGGGGTAGAGTGGAAATTTCGAGGGACTCTCATTACTGATCCTTTGCAATGGCTGATTTGCAAAGGGGAGAAGGGGGGGATGGGGGGGTCGTGGTGGGAATGGGGTGGGGGGCAGAGGAGAAGAAGATGGTAAAGGGGGCTCAGAACAGGGAGGAGGGGCAGCAGGTTAACAAGCTGGCTCTCATTGCTTATTGCGTGCAATTGCTGTCAGAACGTGGGGGATTGGGGAGTGGTGGGGAAGGGGGGAAAAGAAGAGAAAAGGGAGGTAAGGTGATTGTCTTTGGGATGGCTTCTAATAAGGGTATGGGAGATGGCATGGGATATCATGCACTAGTGCAGATGCCAAATGCACCAAAGGTCAACTGCACTGCACCAGGTTTCATTTGCCACTAGGCAGCAAACGTCCCGGGGGGCAGAGGCTTCCACCAGGGAAGGCCGCCCTGCCACCTCCATGTCCCTCTGGGAGTACTGCAGCAGAGGCACTTCCTGCATTTGCGAGAACAATTGTAGGCGCTGACATGGGATGTATCGCAGGCATGGGGGATGGGGAGGCGAAACATCACAAGGTATTTGGTCAAGAGGAAGGGCTTGAGGGAGACAAGGAGGAGTGGAGAGGAGAGGGGGGGATAGATTCGAAGGCCCACTAGTGGTGTTTGAGGATAAATAATAACAATAGTAGGGTTCATTATTACCATGGGCGAGCACGTGGGCGTCGTTGATACCGGAATCGATGCAGCGTGGCGGCCAAAATGATATTGTTGGACCTTTCTGAACCCCATAGGTGTGTTGTGGATGTTTACCAAGGATAGTTATTGACGTCACCTGTAACATTAGCACAAACAAAAAGTGTCGGTCAAGTTGATGAGATAGGGTGTGATAAATTGGAAATGTGCAACTACTCTCACTTAGAAGTATGCGCGCAGGCCCATGCGTCGATGACCGGCCGCGACCCCTCTCGCTATGTCGCACAAGTGTAGCGAGCTACTGTACAGATGGGTGGCCCCCGGATATGTTAGCTGACTACTTTTCCGCTCCTTGGCTTGTTATTGCATCTTCATTAATATCGTCATCAACACCATCCCCTGACGATCGTTGCTACTCCGACATGATCCAATCAACCTACGACCAATCCATCGGTCCTAGTGTTTGATCCTTATTGCCCCGACGCACCCGTGTCACTTGCCGTACTCGTGTTTGATACAAACTGACCAATCTATCCATCGAGTTCTTCAATAGGATCGTCATTGCATGCGCCAGATTGTCCGCGACCCGCACCCCGCACCTTGCCCGTCGCCCGTACGCCACCCGCACCACGCACCCCGCACCCCGCACCCCGCCCGTCGCCCATACGCCATCCGCATCCCACACCCCGCCCGTCGCCCATATGCCATACGCCATTGCACGCGCCAGATCGTCCGCTGCCCGCACCCCGCACCTTGCCCGTCGCCTGTACGCCACCCGCACCCCGCACCCTGCCCGTCGCCCATACGCCATCCGCATCCCGCACCCCGCCTGTCACCCATACGCCACCCGCACCCCACACCCCGCTCGCCGCCCGTACGCCATCCGCACCCCGCCCATCGCCCGTGCCCTCGTCTCCGAGACCCGTCCGAACCCCATACCTGCACCCAGACCGCCGTTCTGCCTCAGATCCCCCCCCCCCCCCCCCCTACCGACAACTGCCACCCTACCCCCATCTCTGGCTCTGTATCCAGCGGGAAGGGGAGGAGGTGTGTTGTTGGTCCGAAGGGGACGATTGGGGGAGGGGGAATGGTGGGGTTGGCGGCTCATGTAAGGGGGAGGTTGAGGGGGTGGGTGATCCATCTGCAGCTACTGCCGCCACACCTCCCCATCTCTCTCTCTCTCTCTCTCTCCGCCACTGCTCCTGCTGTGGGGGGGGAGGTTCAAGGGGTGTGGATGGTGAAATTTGAACTGCAGCATCATCTGCCTCCTCCTCCTCTCATCCCTTGCTGTGCGTGCCTTGCTGTCCACCTGTGCTTCCGCCCGTGTCTCCCATACTGTCGCCCGTGTCTCCCAACTGGACCCCGTCCTCCAAGCACAAGACCTAGCATCGTACAAAAGCGATGATGATCACAAGGCGGAAGTGCCTTGGTGAAAACATCAGCAGTGTTGGCCTCACAGGCTACGTAAGCAAGGCGCAGCTGACCACGCTGCTGCAGCTTACGAGCAAGTAAGTAGCGAAGAGCAATATGCCTCGTTCTGTGCTCCAGTCTGTGCTCCCGACACAAGGCCAGCATGGCCTTGTTGTCTACGTACAGAACTGGAGGAGAACGAGGCAGCTCTCCTAGGTCGGTCAGCAAGTAGGTGAGCCAGCGAAGATCCTGTGCAGCCATGGCCCCCGCGTAGATCTCAGCCTCACAGCTTGAGCCGAGAACAGAAGACGAGCCGGTAGACCGCCACGAAATAGAGCCGGAGCCAAGGCTGAAGGTGTAACCCTGTGACGACCATTGCGTAGCCTGGTCGTCAGCCCAAGAAGCGTCAGCGTGACCTGTCAGGACCACTCGATGTCGCCCTCCAAGCACTAGCCCCATGCGCGACGTACTGCACAAGTAGCGCAACACCCTCTTCACTGCAGCCATGTGCTCTGGTCGGTGTCTCCCAGGAGCAACATAGCGTGCCAAGATGCTAAGAGAGTATGCTAGGTCAGGTTGTGTGTAGGTCATCAGGTACATGAGGCAGCCAACAAGCTCTAGGTACGGGCCACTCGGCTCTACGGACTCATCCGAAGGCAGAGCCAAGAGCGAGTGGCAAGTAGACAGAGGAGTGACCTGAGGAGAGGAGTACGTGAAGTTGAAGCGTTGAAAGACCTTCTGCACCATGTGTGACTGAGTCACGGCAATGGAGCGCTATGCTTTGTCCCGGGTGATCTACAAGCCAAGGTAGCTACGCAGTTCACCCAGGTCTGTGCACGTGTGTCTCTTCTGCAGCTCAAACTTCACGTGGGCGAGTCCAGCACTGTCAGCAGTGGCAAAGACCAAGTCGTCGACGTAGACGAGGATGTAGAACGCCGGCAAAGAGGTGTTGGTTCGCAGAAACAGCGACGGGTCGGCACTAAAAGGAGCAAACCCAAGGCCGCAAGTGTAGTCCTCAGTGTGTCGTGCCTCTCACGGGGCGCCTGGCGGAGAATGTAGACTGGCCGTCGGAGGCTCCACCGGGTACCAGGAGGAAACGACCCAGGGAAGCTAGGTGGGCGGCGGAGCAAGATCTTCTTGTGCAGGCTGCCCTGCAGGAAAGCAGTGCTGAAGTCAAGAGAGTGAAGCTCGTAGTTGCGCTGAGCGGCTATGTGCAGCAGCACCCGAAGAGTGGTCATCTTCGGGGTGGGAGAGAAGGTCTGAAAGTAGTCAACTCCCTGCCGCCGACTGAAACCTCGAGCCACGTAACACGCCTTGAAGACAGGTGGAGAACCCGGCGGCCTCTTCACCCTGAAAATCCACATCCCACTGACGATGTTCGCCCCAGGTGGTGGAACCTCGTCGACGTAGGTGCCTGTGGACTTCCACGAAACCATCTCTCCATCCATGGTTGACTACCACTGTGAGGAGTAGGGACCCTCGATCGCCTCAGCGTACGATCGAGGACTCAGGATGTCTGGTGCATCCGGGTCTCCCTGAGGGGCAATCAGCGTGGACACGACATGAGGCAAAGCAATAGCAAAACACTGGAACTCTTCCTGCTTGCCTCAAGGACGTCCATGCTACGAGCAAACTCAACCTTGACGGACGGAGGACAGACAGACTCAGACTCAGCAACAAGACTAGCAGCGTAGTCTAAACGACAGCGAGCAGCAAAGTCGGCATGCTCAGCAACCAAGGCAGACGCAGTAGGGGACTCAAAGGAAGGGTCAGTGACAACAGTAGCCAGGAGATGCGTGACAGTAGGACAGGCAGCACGAAGAGAGTCGGACTCCGGGTTAGCGAGAACAGGAAGAGAGGATTCTGGAGGAGACGGCAACATGACACGCAGAGGAGCAGTGGAAGGACGCAGTGCCATTTGGTGTGTGCCTGGGACCGCAGGAGGACGCGGACGCGGAGCATGACGACTAGTGCGAGCAGCACGAATAGGCGACGCAGGACGAGATGCAGGCTCACGATGCTCAGCAAGACTTCCAGTAGGACCAGTGTAGGGAGAAGGAGCACATAGGGGGGAGGCGGGCTGTAACTGTGACCGCGATAGGACAGGCTGTGGACACTTTAAGGGAGGAGGAGGACCAGTAGAGGGCGGGAGACCAAGAACCTGCTCAAGGAGTGGAACGAAGTATGGCCGCGGCCGCGCAGTGCCTCCAGAACCAGCAGGGACAGCAGTAGTACCCCCAGTGGCTGCACCAGCGCCAACTGTACCTCCAGCTCCAACAGCGCCAACTCCAGCACCCTCAGAAGCAGCAGGGCCAGCAGCACCACCAGCGCCAACACCCCCAGCAGATCTAGCTCCAGCAGCTCCAGCTCCAGCAGCTCCAGCAGCTTCATCTCCAGCAGGACAGTCAGCTCTATTTCCGCCAGCAGCTCCAGCAGTATTTCCAGCAGGACCAACCCCAGCAGCCCCAGCAGCACCCCCAGTCCCAGCAACTCCAAGACCATCACGACGAGCACCTCCAGGACCTGCAGCAATAGTAGCACCTCCAGCTGAAGCAGCACGTTTCCAGCGTTGGGCAATCCACTCGCACAGCTCCTCCAGAGAGAGTAGCTTTTGCCTCGACGAAGCAACGTCAGAGGCCATACGAGCAGACCCAGCAAACCCAAGCTCCGTACTCCTAGGCTCCGCACCCCCAGGCTTCGCACCCCAAGGCTCAACACCCCCAGACTGAGCACCCCCAAACTCCGCACCCCCAGACTCAGCACCTCCTGACCCGGCACCCGCAGGCTCAGCACCTCCAGCAGCACCAGAGTCAATAGCTGCCTCGACAAGCTCGACTGCATCTACCAGGGACACAGCTGACTGGGCAGAAGCTTGAGGGGGGAGAGGGTCTACCAGGGGAGGACCTGGCGCAAGGAAGAGCGGCGGCGAGGGGAGGGGCGCAGTGCGGTAGGGGAAGCGACGGTAGTAAGGCATCGACTCGTCGAAGGTGACGTCCTGGGAGGATAGAACACGGCGCGAGGTGGAGTGGTAAAACTGCCAACCAGGCGCGTCAGGGGGGAAGCCAAGGAAGACGCAGGGAACACCAGGGGGGACAGCTTGTCCGCAGACAAGTCGCGGACAAAACGCCCGAGATCCCCAGACCCGCAACGCAGACGCATCGCCAACCTTCCCCGTCCACCATAAGGTAGGGGATGTCTCTGGCAAGGAGACCCGGGGCTGAATGTTGAGCTGATGCGCTGCGTACTGAACTGCAAACGGCCAGAGAAAATGGGGAGCAGCCGCATGGATCATGGACGTACGAGCGATGTCTATGAACATACCAATGCGGCGCTCAGCAATCCCATTTGCTGTGGAGAGGCCGGAAGCGTGAAGGGTTGGCAGATGCCCTTTGCACGACAGAAGGCTCCCAGATGAGCAGAGAAAAACTCCCCGCCTCTGTCAAAGTGCAGACGTAGAACAAGAAAGTCTGAGCTGAAACTCTCTCCGAGCTGGAGACGAGCTGCGCGGATCCAGTCGATCAACACCTCAGTGACGTCACCCTTGCTGCGCAAGGGGAACACCGCGGTGTAACGCGAGTTGTTGTCAACCACCAACAGGAAGTAACGCTCGTGACCCTAGCCACGGACGCGGGTGGGGCCCCACATGTCCATGTGAAGAGTCTCCAGGGAAACTCGGAGGAGTGAGGGGCGGCGCACTGCCGTCCTTCGACGCAGGGACCGCACGTAGGGGCAGGCCCCGGAGGGAGGGGAGGGAGGGACCGGGGGAGACCAGAGACAAGGATACGGGAGGCCATGCCAAAGAGACGAGGACGGGAGGGGTGACCAAGGCGGTGGTGCCAAAGGAGATTCTGGTGGGACAGGAGACGACACGAGCAGGGAGCAGACTCAGGACCAGACCTGGACGCTGCAGTAAACACCTGACTCGACGCAGCCACCTGACCAAACTCAGCAACCGGAGAAGACTCAGTAGTCAGTGTGTACAGGCTCGACCCCGGCCGACGGGTAAACGTGGCCAAGTATCGGTCCGTCCGAGCTCACGTACAGTGGGTCACCCGCTGACTGGCAGGAGTGAACTCGTCAACTCCCCTATCCTGTAGATCAGCTCCACTCACCAAGTTCGTAGAGAACGAGGGGAGGTAGAGACTTGAAAAGGTGCCAGAGGGGGCCGCCGGACAAAGTAAGACAGTGGAGAAGCTAGCAAGGACCGGGCCCCAAGAGGGGTCGACCAGGGAGACCGCAACCGGCCGACTAAGCAGCTTAAGCATGGTGCGGTCTCGATAGAAGGAGCGGGAAACACTCGAATCAAGAGTGAAGGTGTGTAAGGCCTGAGCCGACGTGGTACCTGAGAGAGAAGACTCACCAGCACCTGGGGCAGCGGACGCACTAGCACCTAGAGCAGCAGCCTCACCAGCACCTAGAGTAGCAGCCCCAATGCCCGGGTCAGGCGGAACACACAGGTAACAGTCACCCTCATCACTAGTAGACACAACATACATGGCAGCAAGAATAGAATCATTATCAAGATAGCAACCCCCGCCCTAGACAGCTCTCCCCAGCTAGGGATCTCTGTGGCGTCAGGGAACTGGTGACGCCAAGCGTCTGTCAGGCGGTTGAAGCAGGGCTGGGTGGAGTGCGGGCCCCCGCACTGCTCACCAGCGCGGTCGCCAGTACGGAGGATGTAGGTGCAGGGACCAGTACCCCCACCTCGCTGACGCCGAGCGTACCACTCACCAAGCTGCTAGGGGGACGGGGTCTCACGAGTGCGCTGTTGCTGCTGGCGCGGACCATGACTGGAACCACTCCTCTGCGCAGAGCCACGACCAGCTCGACCGCTGCTGCCGCCACCTCCGCCACCTCCGCCGCCTCCGCTCCTACCGCCACCGCTGCCGCCTCCTCCGCCTTCATTGCTGCCACCGACACCTCCACCCCCGCCACCACTGCCACGACCACCTCCTCCTCCTCTACTGCCTCCATCGCCACCTCCATTGCCCTCGCCAGCCCCTCCAGCGCCCTTGCCCCCCTTGCCCTTGCCGGTGCGGCGTCTCCCGCAAGGGGCAGATGCAGCGCCGACCGACTTGAAGCCAATGAGGTCGGCCGCAGCAGCAGAAGCAACAGAGGGCAAGAGGGGGGAGGGGGAACACCCCTCAAAGACGGGGGTACGAGGGTCACCACGAGAGGCTCCTACAATGACTATGCTCTTCTTTGCTGCCAGGAGGTCAACGGTGAGTGTGGTGGGGCAAACTGAGAGGGAGTGGTCCTTGACCAAGCGAAGGGAGTCAGGGAGCCGGGTGACAATGTAGTAGAGGGTGATGTACATGGGGGGGGGGGGGGTTTCTTGGCACATAACTCAGCAGGAAGCACAGCGCGGTAGCGAGTGTCACTAATGCGAAGGTGCGTAATGAGGTCAGCAACTGTGGGAAAGGCTGCAAGGTCATGAAGCAGGTACGGCAGCATGAGGCGGCTAAGAGCAGCAGTGGCAGGGGAAGAGTAGCATACAACTACAGCGTCGTACAAGGTCTTAGCACTCTTGTACTGACTAAAGTGCGCACGCTCAGCGGTTGGTATGTGGTGATGCACTGCAAGCCAGGCAGCAGCATCGCATGTGGCCCACTGTGAGCGAATAGTGTTGTCAGCAGTAGCAGGCGGGGCAGGAGAGGCACCAGAGGTGAGATCGAACAGGGAGAGTCCGTCTGCCTTATCGTACTATAGGAAAAGCTAGAGGTCATCGACCCAGACTTCAAAGTCAACAGCACGTCCCTCAGCATCAAAGGTAAGGACACTCGGGGTAGCCATGACAGAAGTGGTATAGCAGGGAGTGTTCTCACTAGTCTGAGTGGGGAGGGTCGGGGCGCGCCGGTAGGAACAGGGCTGTTACCGCGGTGGCTAGGCGGCTCGGCTGCTGGGCGGCTCGGCGGTTCGGCGGCTCGGCAGCTGGGCGGCACGGCGGCTTGGCTACTGGGCGGCTCGGCGGCTTGGCTGCTGGGTGGCTCAGCCGTGAAGGGCGGCGATGGGGCCGCGAAGGGCGGCGACAGGGCCGCTAGAGGCGGCGACGGGGCCGCGAAGAGCAGCGACGCGGCCGCTAGGGGCAGCGACGGGGCCGGAAAGGGCGGCGACAGGGCCGCTAGGGGCGGCGACGGGGCCGCTAGGCGCGGTGACGGGGCCAATAGGGGCGGCGACGGGGCCGCTAGGGGCGGCGACGGGGCCGCGAAGGGGCCACGAAGGGCCTAGAAGGGCGGCGACGCGGCCTAGAGGGAGGGCGACGGGGATAGGAAGAGGCCGTGAGGGGCCTCGAGCGGGGCCGACGGGGCCGTAAGGGGTGGCGACGGGGCCGTAAGGGGTGGTGACGGGCCCACAAAGGACGGCAACGGGGCCATAAAGGGTGGCGACGGGGCCGCTAAGTGTGGCACGAGGGGCCGTGAGAGGCGCCGCTAAGGGAGCGCGACGTGAGGGCGGCCTACGGGGTGCGCCTCGGGCAGGGAAAAAAAAAAATCGAGTTCAGTGGTGGGCCCTGAGAAGCGTTCCCACGAGGGAACCTGCCCTATACCATGTGAAGAATGAGGAATGAAATGACTGAGAGTAAGTTTGTTGCTTAGCGATATGAGTGGTACAAAGAATAAGTGCGTTACTTATCGATATGAGTGGTACAAAGAATAAGTGCGTTACTTACATGTTGACCGAACTCGAGTGTTGGCCCCGCCCTCGCTCTGGTGATGCCGACGTCCTGGTCGGGTGCACGAAGAAGCAGCCGACCGTACGCAGCGGGCGAGCAGCTCGACGGGTTTCATCAAGCATGCAGTGTTCGTGTAAGGGCCTAATAAACTCAAGCCATTAAGACTTTATCAAACTTAAAACCTCTCCTCGGGGTCACCTCCAAGGGTCCTTGGGTGCCTGGTACAAGACCAGCCCCTATCCTCGGGTCCGAGTTCGTAGAGAGAGGGATCAAGAATGACTTAGTCAAAATAACAAGAGTACCTTGAACGTGACGCAGCATATCGTGCAGACCGTCGACCGGATTAAGCTGAGAATTTCCTATATTGAAGCTACCTCTAAGAGCTTTAAAATAAGCCAAGTTGCATCGCGAAAGGTTCTGCCATTACGAAGTTATGGCTCAAATAGCGTTTGCCTAGCGTTGGAGTGCTAGCGTACTAGCGTTGACTCGGGTAGCATTCCGCCGTCGCACCGCATAGAAACGAAATTCCAGGAAGGGAGGAATTCGCTTGAATCAAATTGACTATATTTAGGCATAAACAGAGAAGGAATATATAGTTCTAGCTAGCAAGGACCTTGGGAATCAACATGGGAACAACTAGGGATGATCCCAAATAATTCAAAGCAACAGAACCAACCTGGCTGGACAAAACAGCAGGTGGTAGGTTAGTGAACAACCTCTGGTTCTGTTTTTCGAACCTGGCAAAACAACAACCAGGTTCAGGTCCTAAAAACAAAACCTGATTTGTCTTTGCCCAACCAGCCAAATGCTGGTTCCGCTGGTTTCCCCTGGCCCTGTAGCATGCAGATACAGACAAACAACATCCAACCTTCACCTAAATTGTACCTCTATAGTGCCTGCCCTGCTACAGTATAGTCATCCAAACAAAACAGTACAATTTCGAGTTGGATAGAACTGGATCTGCACAATCAATTCAACCGAACCGCAAAGCTTCCATCTTGGGTTTCTTTGCGAGCTCGTCCTTTCTGCTTGTACTATTCATAGCACGTACAATGTTGTGCTGAAGCGCATAATGCGCGAGTACCTGCAAATGCTTCAAGAAAAATTGCGAAAGCAAACAAAATACGAACATTCCATTCACACCCGAATGCATTCGCACCCGCATACTCATACAAACAGACGGCAGGATGTTGTGCAATCTGAATTTGCACCCAACATGCAGGGGATCGCTGCAGTGATACCGTCGACAGAGAGATGGCGGTCTACCTTGACGGGCCGGGTCGACGAGATGGTCGCCCAACTGTGCAGAACAGCTTGGAGTGGAGTTGTCGACAAAGGGAGCTCGACAGCTGCAGCTTACCAAGCTGTTCAATGGATCGGCTATTGATTAGAAGGGGTCTTCGACGGGCACGGTGGTCGACGAGGGATATCGTCGACCAGGGTGCTCGCTGGGTGGTGGACCTTTCAACCAGGTCACCTGCTTGGCGAGTTCTGCGGTGGCACGAGAACGTCGTGAAGGTCGAATGCGACTTTGAGCTTGTATCCCGAAGCCGATGTGGCCGATCATTCGCAGACAACAGCCGACGGGCATGTGACGGTGCATGTCGGGCCAATCATCTGCGCGCACCTGCGAGCGTGCGCACTGCTATCTTCTACGGGTGCAATGCTGGACAGCCATCTTGCTGCAGCGTTGGCACGTCGTCGACCTGGTGTGTTGGTAGGACGCATTATTACAGTGCTGGCACGGCTCGTCTACTCGACGCTGGCAGGCGGTCGACCAAGTAGTCCTGGCGGTCGACCAACTGTCATGCTAGGTTGCTAATCAGTGATATAGTAATTCTTGCAATTGTATTATCGTTATGTATTCTTGACTTTCTTTAGTGAAAATCCTATTGTTTTGCCGCATGAACACATAAGTGCTAGAGAACACAGACAGAGCTACGACCACTCTGACAACTCGTCCCTACCCAGTGATCTAGCTCCCACTATTGTAGAGTTCATCTTCACATAGTGCGGTGAGCGTGGATTGCCCCGCAAGGTAACTTTAGGCTAGGAGCCGACTTGTCATTTACCTAAGTCGTTCGTAGGCCGGCACCTCGTGTGGACTATGGCGCCCGTCGTCCTTGTAGGACCCAGCGTTGTAGAGGATAGTCTGGAGACACAACTGGCTGATGCGAAGAGACGTCATGAGGCTCGCGAGTACGGGACGACCCTCTGGGGGGCAGAAGAGGCCCAAAAATCTTTTGAGCCAGCTGATTCGCGCTAGTGTATTGGTGTTGAGACGGGGTATGGCGAGGTCGAGGGTGAGGAGAGACACCTGGGAAATGCATGGAATAGGGAGAGGAACGAGTCAGTGTTGGCAGCAGAGGATCTAAACCTCTCTATACATTTCCCACCCATCTCTTACCCCCACATAAGTGTGTTCCTTCCCATCGCTACAGTAGGAGCACTCTTCAGGGTCCTCATAAGTGATCCCAATATTTCCCTCCCCTTGTTTGAGTCGACTCATCACACGCGGATTATATGTGATCCCAGCAGTTCCCTCCCCTTACCCCCACAACCCATCCACTGACCCCAAATCACCCTCTTTCAACCAACGCCCTCCTCAGTACCCACCCACCACCGACTTCACCTTTTGCGGGTTGACAATTGCTCGCCAGGTGCCCGCATTGCCCTCACACAATGCCGAATCTACCCCTCCAGCTGCTCCCCCTGCTTCTTTTGTATTGCACACTGCCTCCGACTCTCTAAGCATGGCCCTCTCTACAAATACAGCACCAGTGCAACCACAGCACACAGAGTGTCCCCATTTTTCTCACAACCCACCCACCTCCGGCTTCACCTTTCGCGGGTTGAAAACCACTCGCCACACGCCTGCATCGCCCTCACACAATGCTGCATCCACCCCTCCTGCTGCTTCCTCTTCTGCCTCGGCATTGCACACAGGAGCCGCCTCTCGAAACACTGCCCTCTCAGCCGTAAACAAGCACCACTACCACCAGTGCTGCTGCTGTTGCCCCAGCCACCATCAGCAACAGCAGCAGCACCAGCTGCATCTGCATCTCCTGCACCCCTTCCGATCCCCTGCCTCTCCACCTTCACCACATCAGCCTCCCCCAGGCAGACCATGTCAGAATAAGAGAAGTCAATAAAATAGGAAAGAGTTGGGTACAAGTAGTAAAATCAAAACTTACTGTACCCCATAGGAACTACCCCACTACAGCCTAAACCAACTGTAGCAGATATAACATTTGACACACCCCCATAGGCTAAGTGGGGGAGAACAAGGGGTCACAAGACCAGTCAAAAAAGACAAAGCAAGCTCAGGGTGGATCACAACGTCACCACACTCACTGAGCACAAACAAAGGGCCACAAGGTCAATTCTAATGCAGAGGCATATATGTAACACAAGCATCACAGTGATCTATACCAGCAAAGCAAACATGCAGGTATATATATATAGATCACAGTACAAGCAAAGCCTACAGCAAGTGAGGAAAGGTGGGCACAAGCCCTAGCATAGTGCAGAAACGCTGATGATTACCAGATTGAAGTGCCTTGGTGAATATATCAGCAGTGTTGGCGAGTGGCCACGTAAGCAAGACGAAGCTGACCACGCAACTGCAACTCTCGAGCCAGGAAGTAACGCAGAGCGATGTGCTTCGTTCTGTGCTTCAAACTGTGGTCCTGACACAAGGCAATGGCAGCCTTGTTGTCAACGTACAGAACAGGAGGAGAACGGAGCCGCTCTCCCAAGTCGGTCATCAGGTAGGTGAGCCAGCGTAACTCCTGTGCAGGCATGGTTGTGGTGTAGATCTCAGCCTCACAACTGGAGTTGAGAATTGAAGACGAGCGTGTATAACGCCAAGAAAATGAACCAGAGCCAAGACTGAAGGTGTAACCCTGTGACGACCGCTGAGTAGCCTGGTCGTCAACCCAAGAAGCGTCTGAGTGCCCAGTGAGAACAACTGAGCTCCTCCCTCCAAGCACGAGCCCCATGCCTGATGTACTGCACAAGTAGCGCAATACCTTCTTAGCAGCATCCATGTGCACCTTTCCGTGCCGACTAGGAGCTACGTAGCGAGCCAGAAGGCCAAGAGGGTACGAAAGGTCAAGTAGAGTGCAAGTCATCAGGTACATGAGGCAGCGAACTAGCTCTAGGGAAGGACCACTCGGCTCTACGTACTCGTCCGAAGGTGGAGCTGGGAGCGAGTGACCTGTAGCCAGAGGAGTGGCCTGTGCCGAGGACCACGTGAAGCCGAAGCGCTGAAGGATCTGCTGCACCAAGTGTAACTGAGTCAGTGTGATGGTGCGGCGTGCTCTGTCCCGGGTGATCTGCAAGCCAAGGTAGCTACGCAGTTCACCCAAGTCTATGCACGTGTATCTCTTCTGCAGCTCCAAATTTACGTGAACGAGAGCCTCAGTGTCAGCAGTGGCAAAGACCAAGTCCTCGATGTACAGGAGGATGTAGAACGGCAGCAACGAATTGTCGGTGCGCAAAAACAGCGACGAGTCAGCAGTAGAAGGCGCGAACCCAAGAGCCGCAGGTGTAGTCCTTACAGTGTCATGCCACTCACGTGGCGCCTGGCGGAGACCGTAGACCGGCTGGCGGACGCTCCACTGGGTACCAGGAGGGAACGACTCAGTGAAGCCAGGAGGATAGCACAGCCAGATCTCCTCGTGCAGGCTGCCCTGTTAGAAAGCTATGGTGAAGTCAAGAGAGTGAAGCTTGTAGTCACGCTGAGCAGCAACGTGCACTAGCACCAGAAGAGTGGTCATCTTCAGGGTGTGGGAGGTTTGGAAGAAGTCTACTCCCTGTCGCTGACTGAAGCCTTGAGCAACATAACGAGCCTTGAAGACAGGCGGAGAACCTGGCGGCTGCTTCACCCTGAAAATCCTCATGCCACTGACGATGTTCCCCCCAGGAGGGGGAACCTCGTCAACGTAAGTGCCAGTGGACTTCCACGATGCCATCTTTGCGTCCATGGCTGTCTGCCACTGAGAGGAGTACTCACCCGCGATCGCCTCAGCGTAAGAGCGCGGGGTCGGGATGTCTGGTGCATCCGGATCTCCCTCAGGTGCAATCAACATGGACACGAGATGATGTACAGCAGCAGCAAAGCACTCAAACTCCTCCTACCTGTCTTGAAGGACGTCAGTGCCAAGAGCACACTCACCCCGACGGACGGAGGACAGAGAGACTCAGACTCAGCAACAAGACTCGCGGCGTAGTCTAGACGATAGCGAGCAGCAAAGTTGACAAGCTCACCAACTAAGGCAGACGCAGCAGCGAGGAAGGGTCAGTGACAGCAGTGGCCAGGAGACGCTTGACAGAGCGACAAGAAGCACGAAGAGAGTCAGACTCCGGGTCAGCAACGGCAGGAAAAGAGGACGCAGGAGGAGACGGCAGAGGGACAGGCTGTGGAGCAGTGGAAGGACGCAGAGTCATACAGTGAGTACCAGGGACAGGAGGAGGACGCTCATGCGGAACACGACAAATAGGGCGGACAGCTTGAACAGGCGACTCTGGATGAGACTCAGGCGACGCAGGACGAGACTCAGGCTCACGACGCTCCGTAAGACCTCTAGTTGGCCTTGCGTAAGAAGAAGGACCAGACAGCGGAGAGGGAGGCTGTAACTGTGACTGTGATTGGACAGGCGGTGGACTCATTAGGGGAGGAGTAGGACTAGTAGACGGCGGGAGGTCAAGAACCTGCTGAAGGAGCAGAACGAAGTACGGCAGCGGCCGTGCAGCACCTCCTGAACCAGTAGAGACAGCACCAGTACCCTCAGCCCCACGGTCTCCACTTACAACTCCCGCAGCACCACTAGCAGCTCCAGCAGCTCCAGTACCTCCAGCAGCACCAGCAGCACCTCCAGCAGGACCAGCACCAGCAGCACCTCCAGCAGCTCCAGTACCTCCAGCAGCAGCAGCACCAGCAGTACCTCCAGCAGTACCCGCTCCAGCAGCACTAGTACCAGCTTCAGCAGAACCTCTAGTCCCAGTAACTCCAGTACCGTCTGTACGAGCACCTCCAGAACTAGAGGCTCCAGCACCTCCAGCGAGCGGCACCCCAACACTAGGAGCTCCACTCCGGAGGGTGCAGCACCGGGCGTACCACTCACGTAGTCGCAAAGGGGAGGGAGGCTCCGGGCGCGACACCGCACCCGCAGGACCACCAGCCCCAACTCCAGCAGAACCCCCAGCTCTAGTAGCCCCACGCCGGACGCTGCAATACTGAGAGTACCACTCACGGAGCTGCTGTAAAGAGGGAGCGCCACCAGGCGCAACACGGTCAGTCTCAGAACCCCCAGCCTTAGCTCCCTTAGGCTCAGTATCCCAAGTCGCAGCACCCCTAGGCTAAGCACCCCCACTCGCAGCACCTCGAGACTCAGCACCCCCAGCTGCAGCACCCCCAGGCTGAGCACCTTTAGTCGTAACACCCCCAGGCTCAGTAGCCCTAGGCTTAGCACCCCCAGTCTCAGCACCCCCAGGCTCAGTACGCGTCGCAGGACCAGAGTCAACAACTACCTTGACAGGCTCGACCGGGTCTACCTGGGAAACATCTGAAGGAGCAGGACCATGGGGAGGGAGGGGGTCTACCGAAGGGACACATGGGGTAAGGAAGAGCGGCGGGGGGGGAAGCGGGGCAGTGTGGTAGGGGAACAAACGATAAAATGGTACCGACTCGTAAAAAGTGACGTCCTAAGAGGGGAAGATACGGCGTGAGGTGGGGTGGTAAAACTGCCACCCAGTCGCGTCAGGGACAAAGCCAAGGAAGACACAGGGAATGGCACGAGCAGGGGGCCAACAGCTAACCTGACGCAGACGCAGATGCAGCTACCTGAGGGGACTCATTGGTCAGTGTGTACAGGTCCGACCCCGGCTGCCGAGTGAAGGTAGCCAGGTGGCGACCCGTCTGAACACACGTACAGTTGGTCACACGCACATAGATAGGGGTGAACTAGTGAACAACCCCGTCCTGGAGAGCAGAGCCAGCCACCAAGTTTGTAGAGAACAAGGGGAGGTGAAGACCCAACAGGGTGCTGGACGGGACCGCAGCACAAGGGAGGACAGTGGAGGAGGTCGCCAGGACCGGGCCCGCTGAGGGATCAGCGAGGGAGACAGCAACAGGCCGAGCTAGCTGCTGAAGGACAATGTGGTCACGAAAGAAGCAGCGGGAAGCACCTGCATCCACTTTGAAGGTCTGCAGTGCCTCAGTAGGTGCAGTACCAGCACGCGCAGACGCACTAGCACCTGGAGCAGCAGACTCATTAGCACCTAGAGCAGCAGCCTCACTAGGACCTAGGGAAGCAGACGCACGAGCACCTAGAGTGGCAGCCTTACTGGTCCCAATACCCGGGTCAGGCGGTACAGTCAGGTAACAGTCACCCTCAACACTAAAAGTCAATGCATACATAGAACGAAGGATAGCATAAAAATCAAGAGAAAAGATATCAATGTTCTTTTTAAGCAGATCAGCCCAGCGGGGCAGCTCAGAGGCGTCAAGGAACTACTCGCGCCAGGCGTCATCGAGACGAAAGAAGCAGCGCTGCGCCGTGTGAAACCTCCCACAGGTCTGGCCAGTGCGGTCACATGTGCGGATGACGTACAGGCAGGTACCTCCACCCCCAGACCCCCAACGCTGAGAGTACCACTCACAGAGCTGATGGGGCAACGGGGTATCGCGGGGACGCTGCTGCTGCTGCCTCTGGCCACCACCAAACCCCCCACACTGCACCGCTCTACCGCGCCCGCCACCAGCACCACTGCCGCCACCACTGCCACCACCACTCCCGCCACCCCCATCACCGCCGCCGCCACCACCCCTGGCTCCGCCACTGACCCCCCCACCACCAGCACCACTCCCACCACCGCCACTACCCTTGCCCCCTCCACCCCCTCTACTACCGCCACCCCCGTCACCACCTCCGCCACCCTTGCCCCCTTTGCCCCTGCCGTCCTTGCGCCTCCCACTAGGAGAAGACACGGCCCCGACTCCCTCAGGACCGAGATAGTCGACAGCAGCAGCAGATGCAATGGAGGGGAGGAGGGGGACAGAGGAGCACCCGTCAAAGAAGGGGGTGCGAGGGTCGCCACGAGAGGCACCTACAGCTACAATGCTCTTCGCAGCTGCTAGGAGTTCCTTCTCGAGCAGATCGACAGTGAGGTCGGTGGGGGAGAGGGCGAGAAGGTGGTTCCTTACAGTGCGAAGAGAGTCAGAGAGGCAGGTGACTAGGTGGTAGAGTCTGAGGTACATCGGGGGAGGGTTCTTGGCTAGAACATCGGGGGGAAGCGCAGCACGGTAGCGAATGTTGGGTGCAAATTCACATTGCACGACATCCTGCCGTCTGTTTGTATGAGTTTGCGTGTGCGAATGCATTTGAGTGTGAATGGAAGGTTCGTCTGTTTGTTTGCTTTCGCAATTTTCGCTTGACGCGCATTATGCCCTTCGGCACAACATTGTACGCGCTATGAACAGTACAAGCAGAAACAACATTGTACGCGCTATGAACAGTACAAGCAGAAAGGACAAGCTTGCAAAGGAACCCAAGATAGAAGCTTTTCGGTCCGGTTAAATTGATTGTGCAGATTCAGTTCTATCCAACTTGAAATTGTACTGTTTTGTTTGGTTGAGTATAGTGTAGCAGGGCAGGCACTATAGGGGTAAAATTTAGGTGAAGGTTGGATGTTGTTTGTTTGTATCTGCTTGCTACAGGGCCAGGGCAAACCAGTGGAACCAGCATTTGGCTGGTTGGGCAAAGACAAATCAGGTTCTGTTTTTTAGGACCTGAACCTGGTTGTTGTTTTCCCAGGTTGGAAAAACAGAACCAGAGTTTGTTTACCAACCTTCCCCCTGTTGTTTTTTCCAGCCAGGTTGGTTCTGCTGCTTGGAATTAATTATTTAAGATCATCCCTGGTTGTTCCCAGGTTGATTCCCAAGGTCCTCGCTAGCTAGAGCTATTTATTCCTTCTCTGCTTGTACCTCAATATAGTCAACTTGATTCAAGCGAATTCCTCCCTTCCTGGAATTTCATTTCTACGCGTTGCGACGGCGGAATGCTACCCGAGTCAATGCTAGTACGCTAGCACTCCAACGCTAGGCAAACGCTGTCCGAGCCATAACTTCATAGTGGCAGAACTTTTCGCAAAACAACTTGGCTTATTTTAAAGCTCTTGGAGTGAGCTTCGATATAGAAATTCTCAGCTGAATCCGGTCGACGGTCTGCATGATACGCTGCACGACGTTCGAGGTACTCTTGATATTTTGACTAAGTCAATTTTGATCCCTCTCTCTACAATCTCGGACCCGACAATAGGGGCTGGTCTTGTACCAGGCACCCAAGGACCCTTGGAGGTGACCCCGAGGAGAGGTTTTATGTTTGATAAAGTCTTAATAGCTTGAGTTTATTAGGCCCTTACACCAACAAGCTGGTATCAGAGGTGCGTTATAGTTATTATCGATATAGGTAGCTATGGCAGGCAACACCTTTACAGGAGCTGGTGAATCTTCAGCCCAAGATCGTAATGGCAGCCATGATTCTGGTGTTTCAGCGCCAAGAGAAGCGGGAACAAACCAGGGCTCCCTGGTCAAGAAGGTGCTAAAAAATTGTTGGGTGCAAATTCACATTACACGACATCCTGCCGTCTGTGTGTATAAGTATGCGTGTGCGAATGCATTCGGGTGTAAATGGAATGTTCGTGTGGTTGTTTGCTTTCGCAATTTTCGCTTGAAGCATTTGCAGATACTCGCACATTATGCGCTTCGGCATAACATTGTACGCGCTATGAACAGAACAAGCAGAAGGGGCGAGCTCGCAGAGGAACCCAAGATGGAAGCTTTGCGGTTCGGTTGAATTGAGTGTGCAGATCAGTTCTATCCAACTCGAAATTGTACTGTTTTGTTTGGTTGAATATAGTATAGCAGGACAGGCACTGTAGGGGTACAATTTAGGTGAAGGTTGGATTATGTGTGTCTGTATCCGCTTGCTACAGAGCCAGGGCAAACCAGTGGAACCAGCATTTGGCTGGTTGGGCAAAGATAAATCAAGTTATATTTTTTAGGACCTGAACCTGGTTGTTGTTTGCCCAGGTTGAAAAAACAGAACCAGAGGTTCTTCACCAACCTACCACCTGCTGTTTTGTTCAACCAGGTTGGTTCTATTGCTTGGAATTATTTGGGATCATCCCTAGTTGTTCCCAGGTTTATTCCCAAGGTCCTTGCTAGCTAGAACTATATATTCCTTCTCTGTTTGTACCTGACTATAGTTAATTTGATTCGATCCAATTCCTCCCTATGTGGAATTTCGTTTCTACGTGGTGCGACGGCGGAATGCTATCAGAGTCAACGCTAGTACGCTAGCACTCTAACACTACGCAAACACAGTCTGAGCCATAACTTCGTAATGGCACAACTTTTCGCAAAGCAATTTGGCTTATTTTAAAGCTCTTGGAGTGAGCTTCGATATAGGAAATTCTCAGCTTAATCGGGTCGACGGTCTGGACGATACGCTGCGTGACGTTAAAGGTACTCTTGTTATTTTGACTAAGTCATTTTTGATCCCTCTCTCTACAATCTCGGACCCGATGATAGGGGCTGGTCTTGTACAAGGCACCCAAGGACCCTTGGAGGTGACCTCGAGGAGAGGTTTTAAGTTTAATAATGTCTTAATAGCTTGAGATTATTAGGCCCTTACACCAACAAGATCGTATCAGAGCTGCGTTATAGTAATCTTTGATATAGGTAGCTATGGCGGGCAACACCACTGTTGGTGTAAAGGCCTAATAAACTCAAGCTATTAAGACTTTATCAAACTTAAAACCTCTCCTCGGGGTCACCTCCAAGGGTCCTTGGGTGCCTGGTACAAGACCAGCCCCTATCCTCGGGTCCGAGTTTCTAGAGAGAGGAATCAAGAGCGACTTAGTCAAAACAGCAAGAGTACCTTGAATGTCGCGCAGCGTATCGTGAAGACCATCGACCCGATTAAGCTGAGAATTTCCTATATGGAAGCTTACTCTAAGAGAACGAGCCAAGTTGCCTTGCGAAAAGTTCTGCCATTACGAAGTTAGGGCTCGAACAGCGTTAGCCTAGCGTTGGAGTGCTAGCATACTAGCGTTGACAGGGGTAGCATTCCGCCGTTGCACCGCGTAGAAAGGAAATTCCAGCAAGGAAGGAATTCGCTTGAATCAATTTGAAATATATTCAGGTACAAACAGAGAAGGAATATATAGTCCTAGCTAGCAAGGACCTTGGGAATCAACCTGGGAAGAACCAGGGATGATCCCAAATAATTCCAAGCAACAGAACCAACCTGGCTGGACAAAACAGCAGGTGGTAGGTTGGTAAACAACCTCTGGTTCTATTTTTCCAGCCTGGGAAAACAACAACCAGGTTCAGGTCCTAAAAACAGAACCTATTTTGTCTTTGCCCAACCAGCCAAATGCTAGTTCCGCTGGTTTCCTCTGGCCCTGTAGCATGCAGATACAGACAAACACCATCCAACCTTCACCTAAATTGTACCTCTATAGTGCCTGCCCTACAACAATATAGTCAACCAAACAAAACAGTACAATTTCGAGTTGGATAGAACTGAATCTGCACAATCAATTCAACCGAACTGCAAAGCTTCCATCTTGGGTTCCTTTGCGAGCTCGTCCTTTCTGCTTGTACTGTTTATAGCGCGTACAATGTTGTGCCGAAGCGCATAATGCGCTAGTACCTGCAAATGCTTCAAGTGAAAATTGCGAAAGCAAACAAACACACCAACATTCCATTCACACCAAAATGCATTCGCACACGCATACTCATACAAACAGACGGCAGGATGTCGTGCAATGTGAATACTCCCCCTCAGCCTGCTGGCTGCATCCCCATCATTCCATACTAGTTCATGCTCATTCCATTCATCCGCATACAAGGCCAATAAGGCTCATCCGCAAGCCTCTTGGTGAGGAAGTCTGCTGGCTGCTGGTGATTCTTGATGTAGATCGGATTCACCGTCCCCCTCTTGACCTCCTTACGCAGCCAGTGCCACTTGATACGCATGTGCTTGTTCAGCCCATGAAGTACAGCGTTCCTAGCCATCCCAACAGCTCCCTTGCTATCATAAAACAGCGGCGTAGCAACCTTTTGCTCCTGGCCAATCTCCTCTAACAGCCTCCTCAGCCAAATCACCTCCTTCACCCCATGGAACATCGCCATGTACTCTGATTCCACAGAAGAGAGTGCTGTCTCCGTCTGCTTCTTTGACCTCCAACTAACAAGTCCTCCTCCAACTATGCAGATGTATCCTCCCACAGATGAGGAATCCTCCTTCTCAGAGGCCCACGTAGCATCGGTAAAGCAAGTGAGAAAAAGCTTGCCTTCTCCAAGCCTCTCCCCCATCTCTTTCAGCATCTCAACCCCTTTCTGCTTCACCTGTGCAGATGCGGAGTATTGAACTCCAATGCTTGGGTGAGAGATCAGATACTTCACCACACGCTCAGCTGCATCCACCTGCTCCTCTGATGGATTCTGCACCACCCTAGCCAGCTGCCCAACCGAGAAAGAGATGTCGGGTCTCGTGCAAACTGCTGCATACAAGAGGCTGCCCACCAAGGACTGAAATTGCTGCTGCTCCTCGGCTTCAACCCCTTCATCCTCTGCAGCTTTCACAAGCTTGAATTCTGCTTGCAGGGGAGTTGCAACCTTGCGCTCATTCTCAATCCCGTACTTCTCCCCAAGCTCTTTGATGAACTTCTCTTGGTGCAGCTTCAACTACCTGTGATCCAGATCCCTCTCCACATGCATCGGAGATACTACTTTACCTCCCCAAGGTTCTTGCACTTGAAGTTCTCCATCAGCTGCTGCTGCACCTTCTGGATCTCCTTCATGCTGCTGCTAAAGAGAAGAATGTCGTCCACATAGACCAGAAACAGCACCAGCTTCTCTCCCTCCCCCTTTGAGAAAGAGGCTCTCATCACAGCTGCTGGTCCTGAATCCCACCTCCTCTAAAACAGCTGCCATTTTCTGGTACCAGCAGCGTGGCGCCTGCTTCAAGCCGTAGATGGACTTTTTCAGCTTGCATACCCTGCCCGTACCATCCTCATACCCAGGTGGCTGCGTCATGAACACCTCCTCCTCTAGAATCCCATTGAGGAACGCCGTTGATATATCCATCTGAATGATGAATTTCCCACTAACGGTTGCATCTGCCAACAAGACACAGAGGGTAGGGGGTTTGGCAGTGGGAGCAAAGATCTCATTGAAGTCCCGCTTCTCCTTCTGCATAAACCCCTTAGCCACCAGCCTACTCTTGTAGATGGTGACCTGTCCCTTGTTATCGGTCTTGATCCTTAGCACCCACTTGCACAGTACGGCTTTCTTCCCCGCAGGCAGTACCACCAGCTCCCATGTCCCATTCTCTAGCAGGCTCTGGTACTCAGCATCCCTGGAAACCAGCCACTTCTTCCTATCTGGTCCAGCTAATGCCTCCTCCATGCTAGCTGGTTCCTCTGGTGCAGGGGCAAGAAAACAGTAGGCAGGTTCATCCTCCTCATCCAGATCATAGCCATGCGGTAGAATCAGCAATGCCTCCTCGGTCCCAAGCTGCTGCTCCGCTACATCAGCTCCTGCAGTCAGCTTCTTAGTGGCCATACGGGTACGTCCTGGCCTGGAGACGGGTGTCTCCCATCCCCTCATAACAACACCCTTCGGCTTCTTAGTTTTTCCCTGCTGCTGCTCTCCTCCCTCGGATCCAGCAGCTCCACTAGTGCTACCGCTAGTCTCCACTCCATCACCTTCACCAGCAGGTGCCTCCTGCACCTTCTCTTTATCACCACCCTCTGAAGCTACCTCCTCTCCCTTCTCCCACACACTAGGAGTCAGGTCCAGCTGCATGGTGATCTGCTTCATCTGCTGGGACACCCTGACCTCTGGCTGTTTCTCCCAGCTCCCATACATCATGCCCTCAACAAACTTCACATCTCTGCTGTGAAACAACACACCCTTGGAAGGTTTTCACAGCAGCCATCCCTTGCTCTCAGCAGCCAGCCCCAAATGCACACACCAGATTGGACTCGCCCCCAACTTACTGCGGTAGGTCTTGGGGACGTGGGCGACTGCCATGCAACCGAACACCCTCAGCATGTCCACCGGCGGCTTCCTCCCAAGCCACCTCTCCAACGGCACCCACGAGTGATCCCCAACCTTTGTGAGTACCCTGTTCGTAGCGACGGTAGCGTGCCGAACAGCATGGGGCCACATCAAGTTGCCCAGCCCAGATTCTATGAGCAGCGCCCTAGCTGTCTCCAGAATTGTCCGGTTCGCCCGTTCTGCTACACCATTAGACTGTGGGGTGTAAGCCGTGGTCAGCTCCCTCTGGATGCCCTGCTTCTTGAGCCAGGCCGTCATCTCAGCTCCAAGGAACTCACCACCCCGATCTGTCCTAATCCGCTTCACCACACACTCCGCTTGCTTCTCCACAAACGGCAGCCAATCGTCCCGAATCGTAGAGGCGGCGTAATCTTTCTGCTTCAGTGGATACGCCCACATTAGCCTGCTCCAGTCATCCACTATGGTTAGGAAGTACCGCTCCCCCTTGTGCCCTTGCACCGGCAGCGGCCCCACCAAGTCCATGTGGACCAGCTCCAACGGCTTTTTGCTCCTGCCAGCCACACTATGGAAGGGAAAACGGGTGAACTTTGAAAGGAGGCAGATTTCATAGTTATCATTGGGAGGTTCTCAGTTCAGCTTCAAGCCCTTAACGGCTCCATCCTTCTCCAGCTGCTTCAGCAAAGGCATTGCCACATGCCCCAAACGTCGGTGTGCAGTTGCCCAATCCGTCTCCCCAGATCTGGCCGATACTTTCACACCAACCCCTCCAACGGCGTTGCACTCCCCCTGGGATGCAGACCCCTTTCCATCCTGCCCCCCACCATGCCACGCTAATGCCGGCAGCTGCCACATGGATCTGTACACGTCCGTACTTTCGTACAGATCCCAAAGCACCCGATTGCCCAGCTGCCCCTTGTAAGTGCGTGCCCCATCCGTGCTAGTGCTTACCCCAGCCTTGCCAAGCTTACGGAGGGAGATGAGGTTGGCCTTGAGTTCAGGAACAAGGAGAACGTCGTGCAGCACCACCGGCTTGCCATCCGCTCCCTTAAACGCAGCTCGTCCCGCACCAGCCACCTTCAGCGCGTGTCCAGAGGCAGAGCACACCTCGTTGATCGGTGCAGCCCGTACGTGGTCCAGCAGGTCTTTTCGCGGCGTCATCGTCCAAGCAGCGCCCGTGTCCAACACCCAATAGTCCAGGGGGTGCAGCTCTGCTCCAACCTTAGCAGATGCGTCTCCTTGCTCCCCCTTGTCTCCCATATGGAAGAATTGGCCCGCGGTGCGCTCCTTCTTCTTCTCCGCACCGCCGTTGCCCTTCGGGTTGTTGTCGGACGAATCAGCGACCATGTTCGCGCCGTTTTTCTGGTTCCTCCGCGCGCTGCCATCCTGGTGACGATTCTAGGGGGTCCATCCATCGGGTTTCTTATAGCACAAAAACCAGGGGTGCCCCTCCTTCTGACAATACCAGCAACTCCCTTTCATTTTGCCACCAGCACCCGACTTGCCCCCACGTCCAGATTTCGCACGGCTACCAATAAGTTAGGTTGGAGAATTATTGAGGGGTCCCAATAATGTTGGCCAAAAGTGGGCCAACATTATTAGGGGGTTCAATAATCTCTCAACTCAACCTTGGGGGCCAATAATTGGACCAAGGTTGGGTTCTAACCCCCAACTAGGGTTAACCCTAGTTGTGCACCCAAACATAGTTTGGGTGCCTATCTCTGTCCTAGGGTTTATATGATCAATGCATGATACAGAAGAGTAGTAAAATCTATAAGCAAGGGCATGTCTTTTTAGTCAACGAAATGTCGTGCCAGTCACTAAGTTTTTCACTCGTTAATGGTAAGTCATACCATTCTATGCCAGGCCCACTAAGTAATGCTAAGTCATACCCGCCAATGCTCATCCCATAAATAAAAGCTAAGTCATGCCAGTCAATGCAGATTTGTGCTGGGCAATGCCAAGCTATGCCTGTTAGTGTTAGACCTCAATCTCAACTTTTGTACTTGCACTTTTTATTTGCTAGCATAGTGTAGTTTGCACTTTGTGTTGGTTGTGTGTACACGTACGTTTCAACCAAACCCAAATATGATCACCAAACAATCTCCAACCCACGAATTGGAGGATCACTATAACGCAGCTCTGATACCAGCTTGTTGGTGTAAAGGCCTAATAAACTCAAGCTATTAAGATTTTATCAAACTTAAAACCTCTCCTCGGGGTCACCTCCAAGGGTCCTTGGGTGCCTGGTACAAGACCAGCCCCTATTCTCGGGTCCGAGTTTGTAGAGAGAGGGATCAAGAGGGACTTAGTCAAAACAGCAAGAGTACCTTGAATGTCGCGCAGCGTATCGTGAAGACCGTCGATCGGATTAAGCTGAGAATTTCCTATATCGAAGCTCACTCTAAGAGCTTTAAAATAAGCCAAGTTGCCTCGCGAATAGTTCTGCCATTACGAAGATATGGCTCGAACAGCGTTAGCCTAGCGTTGGAGTGCTTAGCATACTAGCGTAGACTCGGGTAGCATTCCGCCGTCGCACCGTGTAGAAAGGAAATTCCAGCAAGGAAGGAATTCGCTTGAATCAATTTGAAATATATTCAGGTACAAACAGAGAAGGAATATATAGTCCTAGCTAGCAAGGACCTTGGGAATCAACCTGCGAAGAACCAGGGATGATCCCAAATAATTCCAAGCAACAGAACCAACCTGGCTGGACAAAACAGCAGGTGGTAGGTTGGTAAACAACCTCTGATTCTGTTTTTCCAACCTGGGAAAACAACAACCAGGTTCAGGTCCTAAAAACAGAACCTGTTTTGTCTTTGCCCAACCAGCCAAATGCTAGTTCCGCTGGTTTCCCCTGTTCCTGTAGCATGCAGATGCAGACAAAATCCATCCAACCTTCACCTAAATTGTACCTCTATAATGCCTGCCCTGCAACACTGTATTCAACCAAACAAAGCAGTACAATTTTGAGTTGGATAGAACTGAATCTGCACAATCAATTCAACCGAACTGCAAAGCTTCCATCTTGGATTCCTTTGCGAGCTCGACCTTTCTGCTTGTACTGTTTATAGCGCGTACAATGTTGTGCCGAATCGCATAATGCGCGAGTACCTGCAAATCCTTCAAGCGAAAATTGCGAAAGCAAACAAACACACGAACATTCTATTCACACCCAAATGCATTCGCACATGCATACTCATACAAACACACTCCCCCTCAGCCTGCCGGCTGCATCCCTATCATTCCATACTAATTCATGCTTATTCCACTCATCCGCACATAACAACAATGAGGCTCATCCGCAAGCCTCTTGGTGAGAAGGTCTGCTCGCTGCTGGTGAGTCTTGTGTTGGTGTAAGGGCCTAATAAACTCAAGCTATTAAGACTTTATCACACTTAAAATCTCTCCTCGGGGTCACCTCCAAGGGTCCTTGGGTGCCTGGTACAAGACCAGCCCCTATCCTCGGGTCCGAGTTTGTAGAGAGAGGGATGTTCGTGTGTTTGTTTGCTTTCTGTTTTCACGACATCCTGCCGTCGCACCGTGTAGAAAGGAAATTCCAGCAAGGAAGGAATTCGCTTGAATCAATTTGAAATATATTCAGGTACAAACAGAGAAGGAATATATAGTCCTAGCTAGCAAGGACCTTGGGAATCAACCTGCGAAGAATCAACTGGTACAAGGTCCATGTTCGTGTGTTTGTTTGCTTTCTGTTTTCACGACATCCTGCCGTCTGTTTGTACGAGTATGCGTGTGCGAATGCATTTGCGTGTGAATGGTATGTTTGTGTGTTTGTTTGCTTTCGCAATTTTCGCTTGAAGCATTTGCAGGTACTCGCAAAATGTGCGCTTCGGCATAACATTGTACGCGCTATGAACAGTACAAGCAGAAAGGACGAGCTCGGAAAGGAACCCAAGATGGAAGCTTTGCGGTTCAACTTACTTGATTGCGCAGATTCAGTTCTATCCAACTCGAAATTGTACTGTTTTGTTTGGTTGACTATAGTGTAGCAGGGCAGGCACTATAGGGGTACAATTTAGGTGAAGGTTGGATGTTGTTTGTCTGTATCTGCATGCTACAGGGCCAGGGGAAAACAGCGGAACCAGCATTTGGCTGGTTGAGCAAAGACAAAACAGGTTCTGTTTTTAGGACCTGAACCTGGTTGTTGTTTTCCCAGGTTGGAAAAACAGAACCAGAGGTTGTTCACCAACCTATCACCTGCTATTTTGTCCAGCCAGGTTGGTTCCGTTGCTTGGAATTATTTGGGATCATTCCTGGTTGTTCCCAGGTTGATTCCCAAGGTCCTTGCTAGCTAGAGCTATTTATTCCTTCTCTGTTTGTACCTGAATATAGTGAAATTGATTCAAGCGAATTCCTTCCTTGCTGGAATTTCTTTTCTACGCGGTGCGACGGCGGAATGCTACCCGAGTCAACGCTAGTACGCTAGCACTCCAACGCTAGGCTAACGCTGTCCGAGCCATAACTTCGTAATGGCAGAACTTTTCGCGAGGCAACTTGGCTTATTTTAAAGCTCTTAGAGTGAGCTTCGATATAGGAAATTCTCAGCTTAATCCGATCGACGGTCTGCACGATACGCTGCGCGACGTTCAAGGTACTCTTGCTGTTTTGACTAAGTCCCTCTTGATCCCTCTCTCTACAAACTCGGACCCGAGGATAGGGGCTGGTCTTGTACCAGGCACCCAAGGACCCTTGGAGGTGACCCCGAGGAGAGGTTTTAAGTGTGATAAAGTCTTAATAGCTTGAGTTTATTAGGCCCTTACACCAACAAGCTGGTATCAGAGCTGCGTTATAGTGATCCTCGATATAGTTAGCTATGGCGGGCAACACCTCGGCGGTAGCTGGTGAATCTTCAGCCCAAGATCGTAGCGGCAGCCATGATTCTGGTGTTTCTGCGCCAAGGGGAGCGCGAACAAGCCAGGGCTCGCTGATCAAGGAGGTGCTGAAAAACTTCACCGTCGAGAAGTTCAATGGTGAGGGCTATGATGATTGGGCCTGGAAAATGCAACTTTATTTCCGTCAAATCGGATTGCTGAAACTAATGATTGGGGAGGAGCCTAGACCGAGTGACCCCGCCCTTCAGGAAGATTGGGACGAGCGCGCCTCGGCTGGCTACTACTTGATGTCGCAGAGTTTGGAGCTGAACCAGCGTCACCACGTCATGCACCTGCTGCCGGAGGTTGAGTGCGGTCCGAAGGCGTGGACGGTGTTGAAGGAGCTGCACGCCCCGACCTCCGTTGTTGCAACATTGATGCTGGAGAGGGAGCTGTCCGCGTTGCGCCTGAGCGAGGGAGAGCCGGTGCAACCTGTCCTGGACAAATTGCGCGACCTCTACGCGAAGTTGGCAACCGCAGGAATCACCTACCCGGAGCAAACAAAGTGCTTGAAGATGCTCTCGCTGCTGCCGGAATCGTGGCTTCAATTTACGAGCGGATTGAGCCTGCCGCAGAACCAGAGCTTGTGGACGCTCGAGTGGGTGCGGACGAAGATTCTGGAGGAGGACTTCCGTCGCCGCCAACTGAGGGGTGGAGACGACGGCAGCAGCGGCTACGGGATGCAAGGGAGCCGACGTGGCAAAGGACGTGGCTTCGGTGGTGCTGGACGCGGTGCAAAGAAAGACGACGACTCCAACGACCAACAAGGAGGTACCGGTTGGGGTCGCGGTGCGAAATCTGGACGTGGGGGCAAGTCGGGTGCTGGTGGCAAAATGAAAGGGAGTTGCTGGTATTGTGAGAAGGAAGGGCACCCCTGGTTTTTGTGCTATAAGAAACCCGATGGATGGACCCCCCAGAATCGTCACCAGGATGGCGGCGCGCGGAGGAACCAGAAAAACGGCGCCAACATGGTCGCTGATTCGTCCGACAACAACCCGAAGGGCAACGGCGGTGCGGAGAAGAAGAAGGAGCGCACTGCGGGCCAATTCTTCCATATGGGAGACAAGGGGGAGCAAGGAGACGCATCTGCTAAGGCTGGAGCAGAGCTGCACCCCCTGGACTATTGGGTGTTGGACACAGGCGCTGCTTGGACAATGACGCCGCGCAAGGACCTGCTGGACGACGTACGCGCTGCACCGATTAATGAGGTGTGCTCTGCCTCTGGACACATGTTGAAGGTGGCTGGTGCGGGACGAGCTGCATTTAAGGGAGCGGATGGCAAGCCGGTGGTGCTGCACAACGTTCTCCTCGTCCCCGACCTGAAGGCCAACCTCATCTCCCTCCGTAAGCTTGGCAAGGCTGGGGTGAACACCAACACGGATGGGGCTCGCACTTATAAGGGGAAGCTGGGCAATCGGGTGCTTTGGGATCTGCACGAGAGCAAGGACGTGTACAGATCTATGTGGCAGCTGCCGGCGCTGGCGTGGCACGGTGGGGGGCAGGCTGGAGAGGGGTCTGCATCCCAGGGGGAGTGCAACGCCGTTGGAGGGGTTGGTGTGAAAGTGTCGGCCAGATCTGGGGAGACAGATTGGGCAACTGCACACCGACGTTTGGGGCATGTGGCAATGCCTTTGCTGAAGCAGCTGGAGAAGGATGGAGCCGTTAAGGGCTTAAAGCTGAACGGACAACCACCCGATGATAACTGTGAAATTTGCCTCCTTTCAAAGTTCACCCGTTTCCCCTTCCATAGTGTGGCTGGCAGGAGCAAAAAGCCGTTGGAGCTGGTCCACATGGACTTGGTGGGGCCGCTGCCGGTGCAAGGGCACAAGGGGGAGCGATACTTCCTAACCATAGTGGATGACTGGAGCAGGCTAATGTGGGCGTATCCGCTGAAGCAAAAAGATCACGCCGCCTCCACGATTCGGGACGATTGGCTGCCGTTCGTGGAGAAGCAAGCGGAGTGTGTGGTGAAGCGGATTAGGACAGATCGGGGTGGTGAGTTCCTTGGAGCTGAGATGACGGCCTGGCTCAAGAAGCAGGGCATCCAGAGGGAGCTGACCACGGCTTACACCCCACAGTCCAACGGTGTAGCAGAACGGGCGAACCGGACAATTCTGGAGACAGCTAGGGCGCTGCTCATAGAATCTGGGCTGGGCAACTTGATGTGGCCCCATGCTGTTCGGCACGCTACCGTCGCTAGGAACAGGGTACTCACAAAGGTTGGGGATGACTCGTGGGTGCCGTTGGAGAGGTGGCTTGGGAGGAAGCCGCCGGTGGACATGCTGAGGGTGTTCGGTTGCATGGCAGTCGCCCACGTTCCCAAGACCTACCGCAGTAAGTTGGGGGCGAGTGCAATCTGGTGTGTGCATTTGGGGCTGGCAGCTGAAAGCAAGGGATGGCTGCTGTGGGAGCCTTCCAAGGGTGTGTTGTTTGACAGCAGGGATGTGAAGTTTGTTGAGGGCATGATGTATGGGAGCTGGGAGAAACAGCCGGAGTCCAGGGTGTCCCAGCAGATGGAGCAGATTACCATGCAGCTGGACCTGACTCCTAGTGTGTGGGAGGAGGGAGAGGAGGCAGCTGCAGAGGGTGGTGATAAAGAGAAGGTGCAGGAGGCACCTGCTGGTGGAGGTGATGGTGTCGAGATTAGCGGTAGCACTAGTGGAGCTGCTGGATCCGAGGGAGGAGAGCAGCAGCAGGGGAAAAATAAGAAGCCGAAGGGTGTTATTATGAAGGGATGGGAGACACCCGTCTCCAGGCCAGGACGTACCCGTATGGCTACTAAGAAGCTGAGTGCAGGAGCTGATGTAGCGGAGCAGCAGCTTGGGACCGAGGAGGCATTGCTGATTCTACCGCATGGCTATGACCCGGATGAGGAGGATCAACCTGCGTACTGTTTTCTTGCCCCTGCACCAGAGGAACCAGCTAGCATGGAGGAGGCATTAGCTGGACCAGATAGGGACAAATGGCTAGCTTCCAGGGATGCTGAGTACCAGAGCCTGCTGGAGAATGGGACTTGGGAACTAGTGGTGCTGCCTGAGGGAAAGAAAGCGGTACAATGCAAGTGGGTGCTAAGGATCAAGACTGACGACAAGGGGCAGGTCACCATCTACAAGAGTAGGTTGGTGGCTAAGGGGTTTATGCAGAAGGAGAAGCGGGACTTCAATGAGATCTTTGCTCCCACTGCCAAACCCCCTACCCTTCGTGTCTTGTTGGCAGATGCAGCCGTTAGTGGGAAGTTCATTATCCAGATGGACATATCAACGGCATTTCTCAACGGGATTTTAGAGGAGGAGGTGTTCATGACGCAGCCACCTGGGTATGAGGATGGTACGGGCAGGGTGTGCAAGCTGACAAAGTCCATCTATGGCTTGAAGCAGGCGCCACGCTGCTGGTACCAGAAGTTGGCAGCTGTTTTAGAGGAGATGGGATTCAGGACCAGCAGCTGTGATGAGAGCCTCTTTCTCAAGGGGGAGGGGGAGAAGCTGGTGCTGTTTCTGGTCTATGTGGACGACATTCTTCTCTTTAGCAGCAGCATGAAGGAGATCCAGAAGGTGCAGCAGCAGCTGATGGAGAACTTCAAGTGCAAGAACCTTGGGGAGGTAAAGTACTACCTCGGGATGCACGTGGAGAGGGATCTGGATCACAGGTGGTTGAAGCTGCACCAGGAGAAGTTCATCAAGGAGCTTGGGGAGAAGTACGGAATTGAGAATGAGCGCAAGGTTGCAACTCCCCTGCCAGCAGAATTCAAGCTTGTGAAAGCTGCAGAGGATGAAGGGGTTGAAGCCGAGGAGCAGCAGCAATTTCAGTCCTTGGTGGGCAGCCTCTTGTATGCAGCAGTTCACACGAGACCCGACATCTCTTTCTCGGTTGGGCAGCTGGCTAGGGTAGTGCAGAATCCATCAGAGGAGCAGGTGGATGCAGCTGAGCGTGTGGTGAAGTATCTGAACTCTCACCCAAGCATTGGAGTTCAATACTCCGCATCTGCACAGGTGAAGCAGAAAGGGGTTGAGGTGCTGAAAGAGAAGGGGGAGAGGCTTGGAGAAGGCAAGCTTTTTCTCACTTGCTTTACTGATGCTACGTGGGCCTCTGAGAAGGAGGATTCCTCATCTGTGGGAGGATACATCTGCGTAGTTGGGGGAGGACCGGTTAGTTGGAGGTCAAAGAAGCAGACGGAGACAGCACTCTCTTCTGTGGAATCAGAGTACATGGCGATGTTCCATGGAGTGAAGGAGGTGATTTGGCTGAGGAGGCTGTTGGAGGAGATTGGCCAGGAGCAAAAGGTTGCTACGCCGCTGTTTTGTGATAGCAAGGGAGCTCTTGGGATGGCCAGGAACGCTGTGCTTCATGGGCTGAATAAGCACATGCGTATCAAGTGGCACTGGCTGCGTAAGGAGGTGAAGAGGGGGACGGTGAATCCGATCTACATCAAGACTCACCAGCAGCCAGCAGACTTCCTCACCAAGAGGCTTGCGGATGAGTCTCATTGGCGTTGTGTGCGCATGAGTGGAATGAGCATGAACTAGTATGGAATGATGGGGATGCAGCCGGCAGGCTGAGGGGGAGTGTGTTGGGTGCAAATTCACATTGCACGACATCCTGCCGTCTGTTTGTACGAGTATGCGTGTGCGAATGCATTTGCGTGTGAATTGTGTGTTTGTGTGTTTGTTTGCTTTCGCAATTTTCGCTTGAAGCATTTGCAGGTACTCGCAAAATGTGCGCTTCGGCATAACATTGTACGCGCTATGAACAGTACAAGCAGAAAGGACGAGCTCGCAAAGGAACCCAAGATGGAAGCTTTGCGGTTCAACTTACTTGATTGCGCAGATTCAGTTCTATCCAACTCGAAATTGTACTGTTTTGTTTGGTTGACTATAGTGTAGCAGGGCAGGCACTATAGGGGTACAATTTAGGTGAAGGTTGGATGTTGTTTGTCTGTATCTGCATGCTACAGGGCCAGGGGAAACCAGCGGAACCAGCATTTGGCTGGTTGGGCAAAGACAAAACAGGTTCTGTTTTTAGGACCTGAACCTGGTTGTTGTTTTCCCAGGTTGGAAAAACAGAACCAGAGGTTGTTCACCAACCTATCACCTGCTATTTTGTCCAGCCAGGTTGGTTCTGTTGCTTGGAATTATTTGGGATCATCCCTGGTTGTTCCCAGGTTGATTCCCAAGGTCCTTGCTAGCTAGAGCTATTTATTCCTTCTCTGTTTGTACCTGAATATAGTGAAATTGATTCAAGCGAATTCCTTCCTTGCTGGAATTTCTTTTCTACGCGGTGCGACGGCGGAATACTACCCGAGTCAACGCTAGTACGCTAGCACTCCAACGCTAGGCTAACGCTGTCCGAGCCATAACTTCGTAATGGCAGAACTTTTCGCGAGGCAACTTGGCTTATTTTAAAGCTCTTAGAGTGAGCTTCGATATAGGAAATTCTCAGCTTAATCCGATCGACGGTCTGCACGATACGCTGCGCGACGTTCAAGGTACTCTTGCTGTTTTGACTAAGTCCCTCTTGATCCCTCTCTCTACAAACTCGGACCCGAGGATAGGGGCTGGTCTTGTACCAGGCACCCAAGGACCCTTGGAGGTGACCTCGAGGAGAGGTTTTAAGTGTGATAAAGTCTTAATAGCTTGAGTTTATTAGGCCCTTACACCAACACATCTCCCTCCGTAAGCTTGGCAAGGCTGGGGTAAGCACTAGCACGGATGGGGCACGCACTTTCAAGGGGCAGCTGGGCAATCGGGTGCTTGGGGATCTGCACGAGAGCACAGACGTCTACAGATCTATGTGGCAGCTGCCAGCGTTGGCGTGACATGGTAGGGGGAGGCTGGAGAGGGGTCTGCATCCCAGGGGGAGTGCAATGCCGTTGGAGGGGTTGGTGTGAAAGTGTCGGCCAGATCTGGGGAGACGGATTTGTCAACCGCACACTAACGCTTGGGGCATGTGGCAATGCCCTTGTTGAAGCTGTTGGAGAAAGATGGAGCCGTTAAGGGTCTGAAGCTGAACAGACAGCCACTTGATGAGAATTGTGAAATCTGTTTGCTCTCAAAGTTTACCCGTTTCCCCTTCCATAGTGTGGCAGGCAGGAGCAATAAGCTGTTGGAGCTGGTCCACATGGACTTGGTGGGGCCGCTGCCGGTTCAGGGACACAAGGGGGAGCGTTACTTTCTGAACATAGTGGATGATTTGAGCAGGCTTATCTGGGCATATCCGGTGAAGCGGAAGGACTATGCCGCATCTATGATACAGGAAGATTGGCTGCCATTCGTAGAGAAGCAAGCGGAGTGTGTGGTGAAGCGGATTATAACAGATCGGGGTGGTGAGTTCCTTGGAGCTGAGATGACAGCCTGGCACAAGAAGCAGGGCATTCAGAGGGAGCTGACCACGGCTTACATCCCACAGTCAACGGTGTAGCAGAACGGGCGAACCAGACAATTTTGGAGACAGCTAGGGTGCTGCTCATAGAATCTGGGCTGGGCAACTCCATGTGGCCCCATGCTGTTCGGCACGCTACCGGCGCTACGAACAGGGTACTCACCAAGGTTGGGGATGCCTTGTGGGTGCCGTTAGGAGGAAGCTGCCGGTGGAGATGCTGATGGTGTTCGGTTGCATGACAGGTGGCCACGTCCCCAAGACCCACTGCAGTAACTTGGGGGCAACTGCAATCTGGTGTGTGCATTTAGGGCTGGCTGCTGAGAGCAAGGGATGGCTGCTGTGGAAACCTTCCAAAGGTGTGATGTTTGACAGCAGGGATGTGAAGTTTGTTGAGGGCATGATGTATGGGAGCTTGGAGAAACAGTTGGAGGCCAGGGTGTCCCAGCAGATGCAGCAGATCACCATGCAGCTGGACCAAACTCCTAGTGTATGGGAGGAGGGAGAAGAGGCAGCTGCAGAGGGTGGTGATGGAGAGAAGGTACAGGAGGCACCTACTGGTGGAGGTGATGGTGTGGAGACCAGTGATAGCACTAATGGATCCGAGGGGGAAGATCAGCAGCAGGGAAAAGGTAAGAAGCCGAAGGGTGTTGTTATGAGGGGATGGGAGACACCCGTCTCCAGGCCAGGACGTACCCGTATGGCTACTAAGAAGCTGACTGCAGGAGCTGATGTAGCAGAGCAGCAGCTTGGGACAGAGGAGGCATTGTTTTTTTTACCGCATGGCTATGATCCAGACGAGGAGGATGAACCTGCCTACTGTTTTCTTGCCCCTGTACCAAAAGAACCAGCTAGCATGGAAGAGGCATTAGCTGGACCAGATAGGGAGAAGTGGCTGGTTTCCAGGGATGCTAAGTACCAGAGCCTGCTAGAGAATGGGACATGGGAGCTGGTGGTGCTGCCTGAGGGGAAGAAAGCCGTACAGTGCAAGTGGGTGCTAAGGATCATGACCGATGACAAGGGACAGGTCACCATTTACAAGAGTAAGCTGGTGATCAAGCAGTTTATGCAGAAGGAGAAGCGGGACTTCAATGAGATCTTTGCTCCCACTGCCTAACCCCCTACCCTCCGTGTCTTGTTGGCAGATGCATTGGTTAGTGGGAAATTCATCATTCCAATGGATATATCTACGGCATTCCTCAATGGGATTTTAGAGGAGGATGTGTACATGGCGCAGCTGGGTGGGTATGAGGATGGTACGGGCAGGGTTTGCAAGCTGAAAAAGTCTATGTACGGCTTGAAGCAGGCGCCACGCTGCTGGTACTAGAATTCGGCAGCTGTTTTAGAGGAGTTGGGATTCATGACCAGCAGCTGTGATGAGAACCTCTTTCTCAAGGGGGAAGAGGAAAAGCTGGTGCTGTCTCTAGTCTATGTGGATATTATTTTTCTCTTTTGCAGCAGCTTGAAGTAGATCCAGAAGGTTCAGCAGCAGCTGATGGAGAACTTCAAGTGCAAGAACCTTGGGGAGGTAAAGTACTATCTCGGGATGCATGTGGAGAGGGATCTGGATCACAGGTGGTTGAAGCTGCACCAGGAGAAGTTCATTAAGGAGCTTGGGGAGAAGTACGGGATTCAGAATGAGCGCAAAGTTGCAACTCCCCTGCCAGCACAATTCAAACTTGTGAAAGCTGAAGAGGATGAAGGGATTGAAACCGAGGAGCAGCAGCAATTTCAGTCCTTGGTGGGCAGCCTCGTGTATGCAGCAGTTCACACAAGGCCCAACATCTCTTTCTCGGTTGGGTAGCTCGCTAGGGTGGTGCAGAATCCATCAGAGGAGCAGGTCGATATAGCTGAGCGTGTGGTGAAGTATCTGAACTCTCACCCAAACATTGCAGTTCAATACTCCGCATCTGCACAGGTAAAGCAAAAAGGGGTTGAGGTGCTGAAAGAGAAGGGGGAGAGGCTAGGAGAAGGCAAGCTTTTTCTCACTTGCTTTACCGATGCTACGTGGGCCTCTAAGAAGGAGGATTCCTCATCTGTGGAAGGATACATGTGCGCAGTTGGAGGAGGACCTGTTAGTTGGAAATCAAAGAAGCAGACGGAGACAGCACTCTCTTCTGTGGAAACAGAGTACATGGCGATGTTCCATGGGGTGAAGGAGGTGATTTGGCTGAGGAGGCTGATAGAGGAGATTGGCCAGGAGCAAAAGGTTGCTACGCCGCTGTTTTGTGATAGCAAGGGAGCTCTTCGGATGGCCAGGAACACTGTGCCTCATGGGCTGAACAAGCATATCAAGTGGCACTGGTTGCGTAAGGAGGTGAAAAGGGGGACGGTGAATCCGATCTACATCAAGACTCACCAGCAGCCAGCAGACTTCCTCACCAAGAGGCTTGCGGATGAGCCTCATTGGCGTTGTGTGCGGATGAGTGGAATGAGTATGAACTAGTATGGAATGATAGGGATGCAGCCGGCAGGCTGAGGGGGAGTGCGGTGGGTGCCAATTCACATTGCACGACATCCTGCCATCTGTTTGTATGAGTATGCGTGTGCGAATGCATTTGAGTGTGAATGGAATGTTGGTGTGTTTGTTTGCTTTCGCTATTTTCGCTTGAAGCATTTGCAGGTACTCGCGCATTATGCGCTTCGGCACAACTTTGTACGCTCTATGAACAGTACAAGCAGAAAGGACGAGCTTGCAAAGGAACCCAAGATGGAAGCTTTGCGGTTCCGTTGAATTGATTGTGCATATTCAGCTATATCCAACTCGAAATTGTACTGTTTTGTTTCGTTGACTATAGTCTAGCAAGGCAGGCACTGTAGGGGTACAATTTAGGTGAAGGTTAGATGTTGTTTGTCTGTATCTGCTTGCTACAGGGCCAGGGGAAACCTGTGGAACTAGCATTCGGCTGGTTGGGCAAAGACAAAACAGGTTCTGTTTTTAGGACCTGAACCTGGTTGTTATTTTCCCAGGTTGGAAAAACAGAACCAGAGGTTGTTTACCAACCTACCACCTGCTGTTTTGTCTAGCCAGGTTGGTTCTGTTGCTTGTAATTATTTGGGATCATCCCTAGTTGTTCCCAGGTTTATTCCCATGGTCCTTGCTAGCTATAGCTATTTATTCTTTCTCTGCTTGTACCTGAATATAGTCAATTTGATTCAAGCAAATTCCTCCTGGAATTTCGTTTCTACGCGGTGTGATGGCGGAATGCTACCCGAGTCAATGCTAGTACGCTAGCACTCCAATGTTAGGCAAACGCTGTCCGAGCCATAACTTTGTTATGGCAGAACTTTCCGCAAGGCAACTTGGCTTATTTTAGAGCTCTTGGAGTGAGCTTCAATATAGGAAATTCTCAGCTTAGGACGGCGCGGCACGGCTCGGTCAGGGAGTGTGGGCCGGCGCGTGGTCTGCGGTTGTGCGATGCGGCAGCCTACGTGCGGGCGGCAGCCGTCGTGAGTGCGGCGGCCTACGTGCGGGCGACGGTCTAGTGCGGGCGGCAGCCTGAGTGCACGAGGCGGCAGCGCTCGGCAGTTGACGAGCAGCTCGGAATGTGCTCGGGGCCGCGCGAGGCCAGGGCGGGCTGTGCGTGGGCGGCTAGCGGGTCGCGCAAACGAGAAAAGGGCTGCGCGCGGGCAGCTAGAGGGCTATGTGCTTGAAAAACAGGCCGCGCGCGCGGCCGGCTAGCGGCTGCGCACGGGCAGCGTGAGAGGAAGAGCGCACGAGGGCGCTTCTAGCGGAACGGTGGGCCCTTAGGGACTAGCGGTCCTAGGTTCCTAACCTAGGCTCGTAATGCCATGTTAGAATGAGAGAAGTGAATGAACTAGGAAAGGGTTGGGTACAAGTAGTAAAACCTAAACTTACTGCACCCCATAGGAACTACACCTCTACAACCTAAACCAACTGTAGCAGATATAACATTTGACAGACCACCGTGCTCCACCGCACTGCACCCAGGGAAACGTAAGGGGAGGTGGCGAGGGAGGAGGGGGAGGAGAGGGAGAGGAGCGAGGGGAGGGTGGCGGGGGGCAAGGCGTAGAGGTACTCGTCTAGGTCGAGGGAGAAAGTCCAGGCAGAGGAGAGGGAGGTGCGGTAGAGACAGTCTTGCAGGGCTAGGATCTGGTAAGTGGGGTGATAGGAGGGAAAGAACATGAGGAAGAATTAACAAAGGGGAGGGTGCAAGGGGGGCGAGGCGGAGAGGTACTCGTGGAGGTCTAGGGGGAAGAGTCCATGCAGATGAGAGGGGGGTGTGGTAGAGATAGTCTTGCAGGGCGAGAATCTGTGAAGGGTGGTAAGAAATATGGGGGGAATACGAGGAAAGGGGGTCAAATCAGGGAAAGAAGATGGGAAGAATGAACAAAGGGGAGTGTAGCGGAGGGCAAGGCGGAGAGATACTCGTCGAGGTCGAGGGGTAGGGTCTAGGCAGAGGAGAAGGCCGTGCGGTAGAGACAGTCCTGCAGGGCAAGGACCTATCGTTTTGGGGAGGAGAAGGGTGTCGAAAAGGGTGAGAGGGTTGAAGTAAAAGGGCGGAGAGATGCTCTCTGAGGTCGAAGGGGAGGGTCCAGGCAAAGGAGAGGGATGTGTGGTATAGACAGTCCTGCAGTGCGTGGACCTGTCATTGTGGGGAGGAGAAGGGTGTGGAAAGAGATGAGAGGGTTGAAGTAATAGGGCGGAGACATATTCTCTGAGGTCGAGGTGGAGGGTCCAGGCAGAAGAGACGGATGTGCGGTAGAGACAGTCCTGCAGTGCGAGAATCTGGTCTGGGGAGGGAGGAAAGAGAAGGGAGGGTGGGGAAAGGGAGTGTGGGGGAAAGGGTGTGGGGAAAAGGGTCGGAAAGGGGGAATGAAATGAGGACATTAAAATTTAGTATTTGAATCTGCCACTTCCCCCATCGCCACGATCCCCACCATCCCAACCATCCCCACAATTCCTTGCCCCGAGTTCATGCACGACCACATATCCCCCTCAATAGCATGCACACCACCTCCCTCCTTACTTCGTCCCCCTCACTTCCTCCTCTTGCTCGTTCGCCCCAACAATTCTAGTCACTTACACCATCCTTATCCTCTCAAATTCCCCCATTGCCTTGCTTGCCCTCATGCACCAACATACATCACCCTCACCCCCCCCTCATTCCCCCCTCATTCCCCCCTCATCCCCCCTCATCCCCCTCTCATCCCCACCTCGTCCTACCCTCATCCCCCTTGTCTCCTCACCTTTTCATGCTCCTTGTCCAACTCAACAATATCTGTCACTTCCACACCATCCCCCATCTCCTCATAGTCCCCCACCGCCTTTCTTGCTCTGAGCTCACGCACCAATATGCACCCTCCTCATCCCCACCACCCCTTTGCCATCCTCACCTTCTCCTGTTCCTTCTCCGCCCCAACAATATCTGTCACCTCCGCCATCCCCATCTCCTCATAGACCCCCACTACCTGCCGCAGCTCTGTAAGCCAGTGGCTCTTGCTGCATCGGTACAAGACAAACCTCGCCACCCCCGCCGCCACCCGGTGGTAGTCCAGCCACTAGCGCAGGCGGGGCGACAATACGCTGTTTGTTATGAGGAGCGAGCAGATAGAGAAGGGCGTGGGGAGCGGCGAGGGCGGGGTGGAAATCTGCGGGGAAGGGAGGGAACAGTGGGATGAAATGATAAAGGTGTAGTGCTCGGAAGGAAAAGAAAACCCGCTTGTTATGAGGAACGAGCACATGGTGAGCGGCGTGGGGAGGGGCGAGGGGGGTGTGGAAATATGTGGGGAAGGGAGGGATAATGGGGTACAACAGGTGCAAGGAAGATATAGAAGATGCTGCAATTTTTTAAGGAGCAAGCATACAGTGATGGATGTGGGGCCAGGTGAGGGCCGGGAGGGAAAGATGGAAAGGAGGGAAAAGTGGGATGCAAAGGGCACAAGGACGGAAAAGGGGAACAGTTGGTGAGGGGCAAGGGGAGGTAGGGGGGTGGGGGGATGTGGAGAGCCATGAGGGAAGAGAAATAATCAAGAAAAAGAGGCGGGGAAGAAGAAGGGGGAGCGAGCAGATTGCGAGGGGAAATGAAGAGGGGTGAAGACAGGGTGATGAGCTCTGAAAAGAAGGAAGCGTGGCGGAAAAGGGGTGCAGAGAAGGGAAAGGTGATGCCGTTGCTTATTACGAGAAGCAAGCACATAGTGAGGGGTGTGCGGAGGGTGTGAAGGAAGAGTGTTTTGTAAAAAAAGTTGACATAAAAAAAAATTGAGATGTCTGTGACTCCATGGCCCAATGGATAAGGCACTTAGCATGAGGAGAGGTGGGGAATCGGGAGAAGGAACCAAGGAGTGAGGGGACAACAGGAATCACAGACTCTCACTTCCCCATGCACTCACCTCCTCTTGGCCTTCTGTATACAACCCTTTTCCCATCCTTCCCCTTTACAACACATGCCTTTCGCCTTACCTCCCTGTTCACCTACCTCCTACCTCCTCTTATTATACACAATCTCTCCGGAAATGAATACCCCCGTTTCTCCCTCCCTCTCTCTCACTCACCTCCCCTCGGCATTCACTGTGCACAACCACATTCGTTTCGGCTGCTGCAGCAGCAGCATCCCCAGCAGTTGCAGAGACATCCCTAGCAGCCCCAGCGGCAGTAGTGCATTCGAGATAGCCCCCACAAGATGGAAGAACAGTGTCGCCCCCACGATACACTGCGCGACGTTCAAAGTACTCTTGATATTTTGACTAAGTCCCTCTTGATCCCTCTCTCTACAAACTCGGACCCGAGGATAGGGGCTGGTTTTGTACCAGGCATCCAAGGACCCTTGGAGGTGACCCCGAGGAGAGGTTTTAAGTTTGATAAATTCTTAATAGCTTGAGTTTATTAGGCCCTTACACCAACAAGCTGGTATCAGAGCTGCGTTATAGTGATCCTCAATATAGGTAGCTATGGCGGGAAACACCTCGACAGGAGCTGGTGAATCTTCAGCCCAAGATCGTAGCGGCAGCCAAGATCCTAGTGTTTCAGCGCCAAGGGGAGCACAAACAAACCAGGGCTCGCTGGTCAAGGAGGTGCTGGAAAACTTCACCGTCGATAAGTTCAATGGTGGGAGCTATGATGATTGGGCTTGGAAAATGCAATTATTTTTCCGTCAGATCGGTTTGCTGAAACTAATGATTGGAGAGGAGCCTAGACCGAGTGACCCCCTGCTGCAGAAGATAGGGATGAGCGCTCCCCGGCTGGCTACTATTTGATGTCGCAAAGTTTTGAGCCGAACCAGCGTCATCACGTCATGCACCTGCTGCCGGAGGTTGAGTGCGGTCCAAAGGCGTGGACCGTATTGAAGAAGCTGCACACCCCGACCTCCGTTGTTGCAACATTGATGCTGGAGAGGGAGCTGTCCGCGTTGCGCCTGAGCGAGGCAGAGCCGGTGCAACCTGTCCTGGACAAACTGTTGGTGTAAGGGCCTAACAAACTCAAGCTATTAGGACTTTATCAAACTTTTAATCTCTCCTCGGGGTCACCTCCAAGGGTCCTTGGGTGCCTGGTACAAGACCAGCCCCTATCCTTGGGTTCGAGTTTGTAGAGAGAGGGATCAAGAATGACTGAAACAAAATAACAAAAGTACCTTGAACGTCGCACAGCATATCATGCAGACCGTCGACCTGATTAAGAGCTTAAAATATGCCAAGTTGCATCGTGAAAATTTCTGCCATTACATAGTTATGGCTCAGACAGCATTTGCCTAGCATTTGACTGCTAGCGTAGTAGCGTTGACTCAGGTAGCATTCCGCCGTTGCACCGCGTAGAAATGAAATTCCAGGAAGGGAGGAATTCGCTTGAATCAAATTGACTATATTCAGGTACAAACAGAGAAGGAATATAGAGTTTTAGCTAGCAAGGACCTTGGGAATAAACCTGGGAACAACTAGGGATGATCCCAAATAATTCCAAGCAACAAAACCAACCTGGCTGGACAAAACGGCAGGTGGTAGGTTGGTAAAAAACCTCTGGTTCTGTTTTTCCAACCTGGGAAAAAAACAACCAGGTTCAGGTCCTAAAAAAAAGACCTGATTTGTCTTTGCCCAACCAGCCAAATGCTGGTTCCACTGGTTTCCCGTGGCCCTGTAGCAAGCAGATACAGAGAAAGAACGTCCAACCTTTCACCTAAATTGTACCCCTATAGTGCCTGCCCTGCTACACTATAGTCAACCAAACGAAATAGTAAAATTTCGAGTTGGATAGTACTGAATCTGCACAATCAATTCAACCGAACCGCAAAGCTTCCATCTTGGGTTCCTTTGCGAGCTCGTCCTTTCTGCTTCTACTATTTATAGCGCATACAATGTTGTGCCGAAGCGCAAAATGCGCGAGTACCTGCAAATGCTTCAAGCAAAAATTGCGAAAGCAAACAAACACACGAACATTCCATTCACACCCAAATGCATTAGCACACGCATACTCATAGAAACAGACAGCAGGATGTCGTGCAATGTGAATTTGGACCCAACACATTCCCCCTCAGCCTGCCGGCTGCATCCCCATTATTCCATACTAGTTCATGCTCATTCCACTCATCCGTATATAACGCCAATGAGGCTCATTCGCAAGCCTCTTGATAAAGAAGTCTGCTGGCTGCTCGTGAGTCTTGATGTAGGTCGGATTCACCGTCCCCCCTCTTCACCTCCTTACACAACCAGTGCCACTTGATACGGATGTGCTTGTTCAGCCCATGAAGCACAGCGTTCCTGGTCATCCCAAAAGCTCCCTTGCTATCACAAAACAGCGGCGTAGCAACCTTTTGCTCCTGGCCAATCTCCTCTAACAGCCTCCTCAGCCAAATCACGTCGTTCACCTCATAGAACATCGCCATGTACTCTGATTCGACATAAGAGAGTGCTGTCTCCATCTGTTTCTTTGACCTCCAACTAACTGTTGGTGTAAGGGCCTAATAAACTCAAGCTATTAAGACTTTATCACACTTAAAACCTCTCCTCGGGGTCACCTCCAAGGGTCCTTGGGTGCCTGGTACAAGACCAGCCCCTATCCTCGGGTCCGAGTTTGTAGAGAGAGGGATCAAGAGGGACTTAGTCAAAACAGCAAGAGTACCTTGAACGTCGCGCAGCGTATCGTGCAGACCGTCGATCGGATTAAGCTGAGAATTTCCTATATCGAAGCTCACTCTAAGAGCTTTAAAATAAGCCAAGTTGCCTCGCGAAAAGTTCTGCCATTACGAAGTTATGGCTCGGACAGCGTTAGCCTAGCGTTGGAGTGCTAGCATACTAGCGTTGACTCGGGTAGCATTCCGCCGTCGCACCGCGTAGAAAAGAAATTCCAGCAAGGAAGGAATTCGCTTGAATCAATTTTACTATATTCAGGTACAAACAGAGAAGGAATAAATAGCTCTAGCTAGCAAGGACCTTGGGAATCAACCTGGGAACAACCAGGGATGATCCCAAATAATTCCAAGCAACAGAACCAACCTGGCTGGACAAAATAGCAGGTGATAGGTTGGTGAACAACCTCTGGTTCTGTTTTTCCAACCTGGGAAAACAACAACCAGGTTCAGGTCCTAAAAACAGAACCTGTTTTGTCTTTGCCCAACCAGCCAAATGCTGGTTCCGCTGGTTTCCCCTGGCCCTGTAGCATGCAGATACAGACAAACAACATCCAACCTTCACCTAAATTGTACCCCTATAGTGCCTGCCCTGCTACACTATAGTCAACCAAACAAAACAGTACAATTTCGAGTTGGATAGAACTGAATCTGCGCAATCAAGTAAGTTGAACCGCAAAGCTTCCATCTTGGGTTCCTTTGCGAGCTCGTCCTTTCTGCTTGTACTGTTCATAGCGCGTACAATGTTATGCCGAAGCGCACATTTTGCGAGTACCTGCAAATGCTTCAAGCAAAAATTGCGAAAGCAAACAAACACACAAACATACCATTCACACGCAAATGCATTCGCACACGCATACTCGTACAAACAGACGGCAGGATGTCGTGCAATGTGAATTTGCACCCAACACACTCCCCCTCAGCCTGCCGGCTGCATCCCCATCATTCCATACTAGTTCATGCTCATTCCACTCATGCGCACACAACGCCAATGAGACTCATCCGCAAGCCTCTTGGTGAGGAAGTCTGCTGGCTGCTGGTGAGTCTTGATGTAGATCGGATTCACCGTCCCCCTCTTCACCTCCTTACGCAGCCAGTGCCACTTGATACGCATGTGCTTATTCAGCCCATGAAGCACAGCGTTCCTGGCCATCCCAAGAGCTCCCTTGCTATCACAAAACAGCGGCGTAGCAACCTTTTGCTCCTGGCCAATCTCCTCCAACAGCCTTCTCAGCCAAATCACCTCCTTCACCCCATGGAACATCGCCATGTACTCTGATTCCACGGAAGAGAGTGCTGTCTCCGTCTGCTTCTTTGACCTCCAACTAACCGGTCCTCCCCCAACTACGCAGATGTATCCTCCCACAGATGAGGAATCCTCCTTCTCAGAGGCCCACGTAGCATCGGTAAAGCAAGTGAGAAAAAGCTTGCCTTCTCCAAGCCTCTCCCCCTTCTCTTTCAGCACCTCAACCCCTTTCTGCTTCACCTGTGCAGATGCGGAGTATTGAACTCCAATGCTTGGGTGAGAGTTCAGATACTTCACCACACGCTCAGCTGCATCCACCTGCTCCTCTGATGGATTCTGCACTACCCTAGCCAGCTGCCCAACCGAGAAAGAGATGTCGGGTCTCGTGTGAACTGCTGCATACAAGAGGCTGCCCACCAAGGACTGAAATTGCTGCTGCTCCTCGGCTTCAACCCCTTCATCCTCTGCAGCTTTCACAAGCTTGAATTCTGCTGGCAGGGGAGTTGCAACCTTGCGCTCATTCTCAATTCCGTACTTCTCCCCAAGCTCCTTGATGAACTTCTCCTGGTGCAGCTTCAACCACCTGTGATCCAGATCCCTCTCCACGTGCATCCCGAGGTAGTACTTTACCTCCCCAAGGTTCTTGCACTTGAAGTTCTCCATCAGCTGCTGCTGCACCTTCTGGATCTCCTTCATGCTGCTGCTAAAGAGAAGAATGTCGTCCACATAGACCAGAAACAGCACCAGCTTCTCCCCCTCCCCCTTGAGAAAGAGGCTCTCATCACAACTGCTGGTCCTGAATCCCATCTCCTCTAAAACAGCTGCCAACTTCTGGTACCAGCAGCGTGGCGCCTGCTTCAAGCCGTAGATGGACTTTTTCAGCTTGCACACCCTGCCCGTACCATCCTCATACCCAGGTGGCTGCGTCATGAACACCTCCTCCTCTAAAATCCCGTTGAGAAATGCCGTTGATATGTCCATCTGGATAATGAACTTCCCACTAACGGCTGCATCTGCCAATAAGACACGAAGGGTAGGGGGTTTGGCAGTGGGAGCAAAGATCTCATTGAAGTCCCGCTTCTCCTTCTGCATAAACCCCTTAGCCACCAACCTACTCTTGTAGATGGTGACCTGCCCCTTGTCGTCAGTCTTGATCCTTAGCACCCACTTGCATTGTACCGCTTTCTTTCCCTCAGGCAGCACCACTAGTTCCCAAGTCCCATTCTCCAGCAGGCTCTGGTACTCAGCATCCCTGGAAGCTAGCCATTTGTCCCTATCTGGTCCAGCTAATGCCTCCTCCATGCTAGCTGGTTCCTCTGGTGCAGGGGCAAGAAAACAGTACGCAGGTTGATCCTCCTCATCCGGGTCATAGCCATGCGGTAGAATCAGCAATGCCTCCTCGGTCCCAAGCTGCTGCTCCGCTACATCAGCTCCTGCACTCAGCTTCTTAGTAGCCATACGGGTACGTCCTGGCCTGGAGACGGGTGTCTCCCATCCCTTCATAACGACACCCTTCGGCTTCTTAGTTTTTCCCTGCTGCTGCTCTCCTCCCTCGGATCCAGCAGCTCCACTAGTGCTACCGCTAGTCTCCACACCATCACCTCCACCAGCAGGTGCCTCCTGCACCTTCTCTTTATCACCACCCTCTGCAGCTGCCTCCTCTCCCTCCTCCCACACACTAGGAGTCAGGTCCAGCTGCATGGTAATCTGCTCCATCTGCTGGGACACCCTGGCCTCCGGCTGTTTCTCCCAGCTCCCATACATCATGCTCTCAACAAACTTCACATCCCTGCTGTCAAACAACACACCCTTGGAAGGCTCCCACAGCAGCCATCCCTTGCTCTCAGCAGCCAGCCCCAAATGCACACACCAGATTGCACTCGCCCCCAACTTACTGCGGTAGGTCTTGGGAACGTGGGCGACTGCCATGCAACCGAACACCCTCAGCATGTCCACCGGCGGCTTCCTCCCAAGCCACCTCTCCAACGGCACCCACGAGTCATCCCCAACCTTTGTGAGTACCCTGTTCCTAGCGACGGTAGCGTGCCGAACAGCATGGGGCCACATCAAGTTGCCCAGCCCAGATTCTATGAGCAGCGCCCTAGCTGTCTCCAGAATTGTCCGGTTCGCCCGTTCTGCTACACCGTTAGACTGTGGGGTGTAAGCCGTGGTCAGCTCCCTCTGGATGCCCTGCTTCTTGAGCCAGGCCGTCATCTCAGCTCCAAGGAACTCACCACCCCGATCTGTCCTAATCCGCTTCACCACACACTCCGCTTGCTTCTCCACGAATCGCAGCCAATCGTCCCGAATCGTGGAGGCGGCGTGATCTTTCTGCTTCAGCGGATACGCCCACATTAGCCTGCTCCAGTCATCCACTATGGTTAAGAAGTACCGCTCCCCCTTGTGTCCCTGAACCGGCAGCGGCCCCACCAAGTCCATGTGGACCAGCTCCAACGGCTTCTTGCTCCTGCCAGCCACACTATGGAAGGGGAAACGGGTAAACTTTGAGAGCAAACAGATTTCACAGTTATCATCGGGTGGTTGTCCGTTCAGCTTCAAGCCCTTAACGGCTCCATCCTTCTCCAGCTGCTTCAGCAAAGGCATTGCCACATGCCCCAAACGTCGGTGTGCAGTTGCCCAATCTGTCTCCCCAGATCTGGCCGACACTTTCACACCAACCCCTCCAACGGCGTTGCACTCCCCCTGGGATGCAGACCCCTCTCCAGCCTGCCCCCCACCGTGCCACGCCAGCGCCGGCAGCTGCCACATAGATCTGTACACGTCCTTGCTCTCGTGCAGATCCCAAAGCACCCGATTGCCCAGCTTCCCCTTATAAGTGCGAGCCCCATCCGTGTTGGTGTTCACCCCAGCCTTGCCAAGCTTACGGAGGGAGATGAGGTTGGCCTTCAGGTCGGGGACGAGGAGAACGTCGTGCAGCACCACCGGCTTGCCATCCGCTCCCTTAAATGCAGCTCGTCCCGCACCAGCCACCTTCAACATGTGTCCAGAGGCAGAGCACACCTCATTAATCGGTGCAGCGCGTACGTCGTCCAGCAGGTCCTTGCGCGGCGTCATTGTCCAAGCAGCGCCTGTGTCCAACACCCAATAGTCCAGGGGGTGCAGCTCTGCTCCAGCCTTAGCAGATGCGTCTCCTTGCTCCCCCTTGTCTCCCATATGGAAGAATTGGCCCGCGGTGCGCTCCTTCTTCTTCTCCGCACCGCCGTTGCCCTTCGGGTTGTTGTCGGACGAATCAGCGACCATGTTGGCGCCGTTTTTCTGGTTCCTCCGCGCGCCGCCATCCTGGTGACGATTCTGGGGGGTCCATCCATCGGGTTTCTTATAGCACAAAAACCAGGGGTGCCCTTCCTTCTCACAATACCAGCAACTCCCTTTCATTTTGCCACCAGCACCCGACTTGCCCCCACGTCCAGATTTCGCACCGCGACCCCAACCGGTACCTCCTTGTTGGTCGTTGGAGTCGTCGTCTTTCTTTGCACCGCGTCCAGCACCACCGAAGCCACGTCCTTTGCCACGTCGGCTCCCTTGCATCCCGTAGCCGCTGCTGCCGTCGTCTCCACCCCTCAGTTGGCGGCGACGGAAGTCCTCCTCCAGAATCTTCGTCCGCACCCACTCGAGCGTCCACAAGCTCTGGTTCTGCGGCAGGCTCAATCCGCTCGTAAATTGAAGCCACGATTCCGGCAGCAGCGAGAGCATCTTCAAGCACTTTGTTTGCTCCGGGTAGGTGATTCCTGCGGTCGCCAACTTCGCGTAGAGGTCGCGCAATTTGTCCAGGACAGGTTGCACCGGCTCTCCCTCGCTCAGGCGCAACGCGGACAGCTCCCTCTCCAGCATCAATGTTGCAACAACGGAGGTCGGGGCGTGCAGCTCCTTCAACACCGTCCACGCCTTCGGACCGCACTCAACCTCCGGCAGCAGGTGCATGACGTGGTGACGCTGGTTCAGCTCCAAACTCTGCGACATCAAGTAGTAGCCAGCCGAGGCGCGCTCGTCCCAATCTTCCTGAAGGGCGGGGTCACTCGGTCTAGGCTCCTCCCCAATCATTAGTTTCAGCAATCCGATTTGACGGAAATAAAGTTGCATTTTCCAGGCCCAATCATCATAGCCCTCACCATTGAACTTCTCGACGGTGAAGTTTTTCAGCACCTCCTTGATCAGCGAGCCCTGGCTTGTTCGCGCTCCCCTTGGCGCAGAAACACCAGAATCATGGCTGCCGCTACGATCTTGGGCTGAAGATTCACCAGCTACCGCCGAGGTGTTGCCCGCCATAGCTACCTATATCGAGGATCACTATAACGCAGCTCTGATACCAGCTTGTTGGTGTAAGGGCCTAATAAACTCAAGCTATTAAGACTTTATCACACTTAAAACCTCTCCTCGGGGTCACCTCCAAGGGTCCTTGGGTGCCTGGTACAAGACCAGCCCCTATCCTCGGGTCCGAGTTTGTAGAGAGAGGGATCAAGAGGGACTTAGTCAAAACAGCAAGAGTACCTTGAACGTCGCGCAGCGTATCGTGCAGACCGTCGATCGGATTAAGCTGAGAATTTCCTATATCGAAGCTCACTCTAAGAGCTTTAAAATAAGCCAAGTTGCCTCGCGAAAAGTTCTGCCATTACGAAGTTATGGCTCGGACAGCGTTAGCCTAGCGTTGGAGTGCTAGCATACTAGCGTTGACTCGGGTAGCATTCCGCCGTCGCACCGCGTAGAAAAGAAATTCCAGCAAGGAAGGAATTCGCTTGAATCAATTTTACTATATTCAGGTACAAACAGAGAAGGAATAAATAGCTCTAGCTAGCAAGGACCTTGGGAATCAACCTGGGAACAACCAGGGATGATCCCAAATAATTCCAAGCAACAGAACCAACCTGGCTGGACAAAATAGCAGGTGATAGGTTGGTGAACAACCTCTGGTTCTGTTTTTCCAACCTGGGAAAACAACAACCAGGTTCAGGTCCTAAAAACAGAACCTGTTTTGTCTTTGCCCAACCAGCCAAATGCTGGTTCCGCTGGTTTCCCCTGGCCCTGTAGCATGCAGATACAGACAAACAACATCCAACCTTCACCTAAATTGTACCCCTATAGTGCCTGCCCTGCTACACTATAGTCAACCAAACAAAACAGTACAATTTCGAGTTGGATAGAACTGAATCTGCGCAATCAAGTAAGTTGAACCGCAAAGCTTCCATCTTGGGTTCCTTTGCGAGCTCGTCCTTTCTGCTTGTACTGTTCATAGCGCGTACAATGTTATGCCGAAGCGCACATTTTGCGAGTACCTGCAAATGCTTCAAGCAAAAATTGCGAAAGCAAACAAACACACAAACATACCATTCACACGCAAATGCATTCGCACACGCATACTCGTACAAACAGACGGCAGGATGTCGTGCAATGTGAATTTGCACCCAACACTAACAGGTCCTCCGCCAACTACGCATATGTATCTTACTACAGATGAGGAATCCTCCTTCTTGAAAACCCATGTAGCATCGGTAAAGCAAGTGAGAAAGAGCTTGGCTTCTCCAAACCTCTCCCTTTTCTCTTTCAGGACCTCAACCCCTTTCTGCTTCACCTATGCAGATACGGAGTATTGAACTCCAATACTTGGATGAGAGTTCAGATACTTCACCACATGCTGAGCTGCATCCACCTGCTTCTCTGATAGATTCTGCACCACCCTTGCCAGCTGCCCAACCGAGAAAGAGATGTCGGGCCTTGTTTGAACTGCTGCATACAAGAGGCTGCCCACCAACGACTGAAATTGTAGCTGCTCCTCGGCTTCAACCCCTTCATCCTCTGCAGCTTTCACAAACTTGAATTCTGCAAGCAGGGAAGTTCCAACTTTGTGCTCATTCTTAATCCCGTACTTCCCCCCAGCTCCTTGATGAACTTTCCCTGGTGCAGCTTCAACCACCTGTGATCCAGATCCCTCTCCACATGCATCCCGAGATAGTACTTTACCTCCCCAAGGTTCTTGCACTTGAAGTTTTCCATCAGCTCCTGCCGCACCTTCTGGATCTCCTTCATGCTGCTGCTAAAGAGAAGAATATCTTCCACATAGACCAGAAACAGCACCAGCTTCTCCCCCTCCTCCTTGAGAAAGAGGCTCTCATCACAGCTGCTGAGCCTGAATCCCATCTCCTCTAAAACAGCTGCCAACTTCTGGTACCAGCAGCGTGGTGCCTGCTTCAAGCCGTGGATGGACATTTTTCAGCTTGCACGCCCTGCCCGTATAATCGTCATACCAAGATGGCTGCGTCATGTACACATCCTCCTCCAAAGACCCATTGAGGAATGCTGTTGATAAATCAATCTGAATGATGAATTTCCCACTAATGGTTGTATCTGCCAACAATAGACGGAGGGTAGGAGGTTTGGTAGTGGGAGCAAAGATCTCATTTAGGTCCCGCTTCTACTTCTGCATAAACCCCTTAGCCACCATCTTACTCTTGTAGATGGTGACCTGTCCCTTCTCATCGGTCTTGATCCTAAGCACCCACTTGCACCGTACGGCTTTCTTCCCCTCAAGCAGCACCACCAGCTCCCATGTCCCATTCTCTAGCACGCTCTGATACTCAGCATCTCTGGAAATTGTTGGGTGCAAATTAACATTACACGACATCCTGCCGTCTGTTTATATGAGTATGCGTGTGCGAATGCATTTGGGTGTGAATAGAATTTTCGTGCGTTTGTTTGCTTTCGCAATTTTCGCTTGAAGCATTTGCAGATACTCGCGCATTATGCGCGTCGGCACAACATTGTACGCGCTATGAACAGTACAAGCAGAAAGGACGAGCTCGCAAAGGAACCCAAGATAGAAGCTTTGCGGTTCGGTTGAATTGATTGTGCAGATTCAGTTCTATCTAACTCCAAATTGTACTGTTTTATTTGGTTGACTCTATTGTAGCAGGGCAGGCACTAAAGAGGTACAATTTAGATGAAGGTTGGATGTTGTTTGTCTGTATCTGCATGCAACAGGGTCAGGGGAAACCAGCAGAACCAGCATTTGGCTGGTTGGGCAAAGACAAAACAGGTTTTGTTTTTAGGACCTCAACTTGGATGTTGTTTTCCCAGGTTGGAAAACAGAACCAGAGGTTGTTTACGAACCTACCACCTGCTGTTTTGTCCAGCCAGGTTGGTTCTGTTGCTTGGAATTATTTGGGATCATCCCTGGTTCCCAGGTTGATTCCCAAGGTCCTTGCTAGCTAGAGCTATTTATTCATTGTCTGTTTGTTCCTGAATATAGTCAATTTGATTCAAGTGAATTCCTCCCTTTCTGGAATTTCGTTTCTACGCAGTGCGACGACGGAATGCTACCCGAGTCAACGCTAGTACGCTAGCACTCCAACGCTAGGCAAACGCTGTTCGAGCCATAACTCAGTAATGGCAGAACTTTTCGCAAGACAACTTGGCTTATTTTAAAGCTCTTGGAGTGAGCTTCGATATAGGAAATTCTCAGGTTAGTCCGGTTGATGGTCTGCATGATACGCTGCGCGGCGTTCAAGGTACTCTCGTTATTTGGACTAAGTCATTCTTGATCCCTCTCTCTACAAACTCGGACCCAAGGATATGGGTTGCTCTTGTACCAGGCACCCAAGGACCCTTGGAGGTGACCCCGAGGAGAGGTTTTAAGTTTTAGTAGCTTGAGTTTATTAGGCCCTTACTCCAACAGAAACCTGCCACTTCTCCCTATCTGGTCCAGCTAATGCCTCCTCCATGCTAGCAGGTTCCTCTGGTGCAGGGACAAGAAGACAGTAGGCAGGTTCATCCTCCTCATCCGGATGATAGCCATGCGGTAGAATTAGCAATGCCTCCTCTCTCCCAAGCTGCTGCTCTGCTACATCAGCTCCTGCAGTCAACTTCTTAGTAGCCATAGACGTACGTCATAGCTTCTTAGTGTCTCCCATCCCCTCATAACAACACCCTTCGACTTCTTAGGTTTTCCCTGCTGCAGCCCTCCTCCTTCGGATCCTGCAGCTCCACTAGTGCTACCGCTAGTCTCCAGACCATCACCTCCATCAGCAGGTGCCTCCTGCACCTTCTCTCCATCACCACCCTCTGCAGTTGCCTCCTCTGCCTCCTCCCACATACAAGGAGTCAGGTCCAGGTGCATGGTGATCTGCTTCATCTGCTGGGACACCCTGGCCTCCGGCTGTTTCACCGAGTTCCCATACATCATCCACTCAACAAACTTCATATCCCTGCTGTCATACAACACACCCTTGGAAGGTTCCTACAGCAGCCATCCCTTGCTCCCAGCAGCCAGCCCCAAATGCACACACCAGATTGCACTTGCTCCCAACTTACTGCGATAGGTCTTGGGGACTGCTATGGAACCGAACACCCTCAGCATGTCGTCCGGCAGCTTCCTCCCAAGCCACCTCTCCAATGGCACCCACGAGTCATCCCCAACCTTGGTGAGTACCCTGTTCCTAGCGAGGGTAGTCTGCCGAACAGCGTCGGGCCACATCAAGTTGCCCAGCCCAGTTTCTATGAGCAGCGCCCTAGCTGTCTCCAGAATTGTCCGGTTTGCCCGTTCTGCTACACCGTTAGACAGTAGGGTATAAGCGGTCATTAGCTCCCTCTAGATGCTCTGGTTCTTGAGCCAGGCTATCATCCCAGCTTCAAGGAACGCACCACCCCGATCTGTCCTAATCCGCTTTACCACACTCTCCGCTTGCTTCTCCAAGAATGGCAGCCGATCTTTGCGTATGGTAGAAGCAGCATGGTCCTTCTGCTTTAGCGGATATACCCACATAAGCCTGCTCCAATCATCCACTATGGTCAGAAAGTACCGCTCCTCCTTGTGTCCCTGAACCGGCAGCGGCCCGACCAAGTCCATGTGGTCCAGCTCCAACGGCTTCTTGCTCCTGCCAGCCACACTATGGAAGGGGAAACGGGTAAACTTTGAGAGCAAACAGATTTCAGAATTCTCATCAGGTGGCTGTCCGTTCAGCTTCAGACCCTTAACAGCTCCATCTTTCTGCAAATGCTTCAAGAAGGGCATTGCCACCTGCCCCAGGTGTCGATGTGCCATTGCCCAATCCGTCTCCCCAGATCTGGCCGACACTTTCACACCAACCCCTCCAACGGCATTGCACCCCCCCTGGGATGCAGACCCCTCTCCAGCCTGCCCCCCACCATGCCACCCCAACACCGGCACCTGCCACATGGATCTGTACACGTCCGTGCTCTTGTGCAGATCCCAAAGCACCCGATTGCCCAGCTGCCCCTTATAAGTGCGTGCCCCATCCGTGCTAGTGCTCACCCCAGCCTTGCCAAACTTACGGAGCGAGATGAGGTTGGCCTTGAGTTCAGGAACGAGAAGAACGTCGTGCAGCACCACCAGCTTGCCATCCGTTCCCTTAAACGCAGCTCGTCCCGCACCAGCCACCTTCAGCGCGTGTCCAGAGGCGGAGCACACCTCGTTCATCGGTGCAGCGCGTACGTGGTCCAGCAGGTCTTTGCGCGGCGTCATCGTCCAAGCAGCGCCCGTGTCCAACACCCAATAATCCAGGGGGTGCAGCTCTGCTTCAACCTTGGCAGAGGCGTCTTCTTGGTCCCCCTGTTCTTTAATATGGAAGAAATGGCCCGCGGAGCACATTTTCTTCTTTTCCGCACCGCTGTTGCTCTTCAGGTTATTGTCGGAGGAATCGGCGACCATGCTCGCACCGTTTTTCTGGTTCCTCCGCGCGCCGCCATCCTGGTGACGATTCTGGGGGGTCCATTCATCGGGTCTCTTATAGCACAAAAACAAGGGGTACCTCTTCTTCACACAATACCAGCAATTCCCCTTCATTTTGCCACCAGCATCCGACTTGCCCCCACGTCCAGATTTTGCACCGCGACCCCAACCGGTACCTCCTTGTTGGTCGTTGGAGTCGTCGTCCGTCTTTCCACCGCGTCCAGCACCACCAATGCGGAGATAACTACTACAACGGGAGCTTAGAGTACCGACTAGGCACGTGTGCTCGTGTGATCTCTGCGTTTGTTGGTCCTTAGACGTTTTCCTAGTGCTCACACTACTTGCTAGTTCACGGGGCAATTCGGCAAGAGTTTCACTAAGAAAAGATCACAACAATGGTACAATGAAGTTGGCAAGGCAAGACTACATCAGAGCTAGCATTCAGGTTGGTCAACTGCCAGCACAGCATGGTCGACCGCGTTCCAACACGACTTGGTCGACCGCGCTCCAGCAGTGCAAAGTCGACAGCTTGCCAACGCTGCAGGTCGACGGTGTGCCAGCAGTGCACCCGCTTTGCAGATGCGTGCAGATGATTGGTATGCCGAGCCTCATCACCTGCACAGCACACACACCACGTCAGCCTCGAGCTGACGGCTGACTCAGATCCGCCACGTCGACCTCGGTATACCACCACCGAGGTCGGTCTCGCCAACTTCGCCTAGGCGACCGTCGCACTCCTCCGAAGCACTTCGTCACCCAGGTAACCTGGTCGACCGGGCAACCTCATCGACCAGCAACTCCCGTACGTGTCCGTCGACCTCCCAAGTCGACAACCACCTCGATGTCGACCTCACCAGGTCGACCACGCCCCTCGGTCGACGACCGCGTCACTCGACGTCCTGACTGCTCGACGCCCGACTGCTCGACGCTCGACTGCTCGACGTCAGCCCCTCCTTCGTCGACCACCGGGTCCAGTCGACCACCTGCAGATCGACCAGCATGTCAGCCGACCACCGAAGTCGGCTTCCCTAAGTCGACGTCACCAAGTTGACGTCCTCCGCAGGTCGACTCCTAAGTCGACCTCCCCAAAGTCGGCGCCACCCTGAAGTCGGCGCCCGTGCAGTGGTCCCCGTGCAGGTCGACCTCCTCGTTGACCAGCTCGCCCACTGCTGCAGGTCGGCTGCTCCCCTAACACCCGACCACGAAGTCGGCTCCGCCCAAGCGTGGACGGGGCCAACACACAACTCCCGTTGACACTCCCCTGCCGCGTTCACGCTTGGGCACCCAGCCCATACGGCAGTACAGCTTCGAGAATAGCTCGTCGACGTGCGCCCAACATACCGCACGTCGTCCACCGCACCAGCCATGCAAGAGGGCATGGCACCTACTGCTGCACGTCGTTGTCGCCGTCGCCCACGTCGGCCAAGCGCACCTGGCCGATTGCGACGGAACACTGGTTGAAGGCCGGATAGTGCAGCGCCTTTGTCAGGAAGTCGGCCGGCTGCTCAGTGGTCGGGATGTACCTCAGCGAGAACTTCCCGCGCTTCACCATGTGCTGCAGCCAGGCCTGTCGCCGCTCCATGTGCTTGAGGTTGCCCGTCAACCCCATGCCCTCGGCGACTGTAATAGTCGTCTTGTTGTCCACCCGAAGGACGGTCGGCTTCCCGGCATCCAGCTGCCGGAACTCTGCAAAAGGAGGAAACGAAGTCGGCGTCCTTCCTAGCCGGCTTCTGTGGCCGCCACGTACTCCGACTCAGTCGACGACAGCGTCGCGCACTTGATGCGCTGGCTCGACCAGGAGACTGCGGCCCCTCCATAGATGAATACGTAGCCACTCGTGCTCGTCCTGTTCTGCTTGTCACCGGCGTCGTCGGCGTCCACGTAGCCGACCAGCTCCAGCGACTCCAGTCCACCGCCGAACTCCAGGGCGGTGTCACGCGTATTGGCGAGGTACGCGAGGCAGCGGTCGACTTCGCGCCAGTGCTGGTCGCTCCTCACCGTGAGGCCGCTCCCCAGCTTGCTGCAGGCAAAGGCGATGTCCGGCCTCGTCGTCGTCGCTGCGAACTACAGCGAGCCAACCTTCTGCCGGTACTCCTCCTCCTGCCGCGCCTGTGCTTCCTTGTCATTGAACGTGAGCTCAGCGTAGGCGTTGACCGAGACCGGCATCTTCGGGGTGCGCCCGGTCTGCTTCTCGTCGATGAAGCGCCTACGCAGCTTGTCGGCGTAGCCCTGCTGGTGCAGCCACAGCTTCCCCGCCGACCTGTCGCGGACGATCTCCAGCCCGAGGTACTTCTGCACCGGCGAGATCTCACGCAGTTCGAAGGCGGCTTCCAGCAGCTCCTTCAGCTCCTTCAACATCGCGGCGCTCCTGCTAGCGGCGAGCAGGTCGTCGACGTAGACCAGCACCCAGCAGGCCACTCCGTCCTCTCCGACCTTGCAGTAGAGAGCCTCGTCGACCTGGCTCTTCTTCCACCCGGCGCCGACCAGCACGTCGTTGAGCGCCAAGTACCACAGCAGCGGCGACTGCTTTAGCCCGTACAGGCTCTTCAGCAGCTTGCACACCCGGCCGGTCCCGTCGTTGAAGTAGTCCGGCTGGGACATGTAGAGCACCCTGTCGAGCTTGCTCTGCAAGAAGGCGTTCTTCATGTCGAGCTGCATCAGGTTGAGGTTGCGGACGGCGACGATGCTGAGGAAGATCCTCAGCGTGACGTAGCTGCCCACCGGCGCGAACGTCTCGTCGTAGTCGGCGCCATACACCTGCGTGAAGCCTTTCACCACAAGCCTCGCTTTCTCGCGCTCGACGGTGTCGTCGACGTGGTACTTCGTCGTCAACACCCACCGGTTCTTCATGACGTTCACCCCCGGCGGGCGTTCGACCAACTCCCACGTTCCCATGTTGAGGAGGCTGCAAAACTCCTCCTCCATGGCGGCCTTCACCGCCGGGCCCTTCCAGCTCGCCAACGCCTCCTTCACCGTCATCGTCGAGATGTCCCAACGGTGCTCGGGGTCGGCTAACATGTCGGGGTCGAGCTCTGGAAACTCCTCATCCTCCTTGGCATCATCGTACAGCAGGTCGTTGGCCTCATCGTCCACGTCGTACACGGTGGTGAAGGCAGCGGGGATGAAGAAGTCAGGCGGCCTCCGAAGTCGGCCTGAACGCCGTAGTCCTGGCTGGACCTCCCGGGCGTCCCCTCCATCGTTGCCGCTGCCTTCGACGTCCTGCTGCTCGTCAGCCGGCGTTCCAGCCGACTTCTCCCCTATGGTCGGCTCCCCTGCCGACTGCCCGGTCGCCGACTGCTCCTTGGTCGGCGTCACTGCTACCTGCTTCTCTGTTGGCCGCTGGTCCTCGACCTGCTTCTCGACCTGCTCTTCCCTTGTCGTCGTCGACTGCAAGCCGAAGTCGCCCTGCCGCTCGTCGCGTCGGCCACCGGCGATGCACTTGGCCGAAGGCGGCGTCGCACTACTCCCCTCATCGCCGGAGGCCGACACCGAGGTCAGCCGACGCAGATTGACCACGAGGGGCAGGGCGGGGTTCGCAGGAGGAGGAGCAGGTGGGCGGACGTCCTCAACTTCCTGAACAGGAAGCTCACCGATCTCGGCAAGCAGTGGCAGCGTAGCCGACGAGGTGTCAGATGGCGGAGTGAGCGACGAGCAGCCGGACACCGACCCGTACGCCGTTTTCCACTCGGCCAGCGACATCTCTTCGTAGAACACCACGTCCGACGTGGTGACCACCCGGTAGGTGTCGACGTTGAGGAGCTCCCAGCCCTTGCTCGGCGTCGACACACCAAGGTGCAGACCCCACTTTGCCTTCGGCTGCAGCTTCCCACCACGCTGCTACTCAGGGACTAAGAACTGCGCCATGCAGCCCCACACCCGCGCCAGCGACAAGTCGGGCTTCTTCCCGGTCAGCAGTTGGTACGGCGTCGTCCCCGGCGGCAGCGTCGACCTCTCGAGGCAGTTGCGGACCCAGACGGCCTGCCGGAGAGCGAGGTGCCACCAGTGGTGCTGCACGCCCATGTGCAGCAGCATCGTCCGCACCGACTCCACCACTGTCCTCATCTCCCGCTCCGCCATGCCGTTCTGCTGCGGGATGTATGGGCAGGTCAGGTCGTGGACGATCCCTTTGTCGTTCACGAAGTCGATGAACTGCTTCCCGAGGAACTCCCCTCCCCGGTCAGAGCGCAGCATCAGCACCGACTTCTTCGTCTGCCGCTCAGCCACCGCCAGCCACTGCACAAACACCGGCAACGCATCCGACTTTTTGGCGACCGGCTTCACCCACACGTAGCGGGTCTTGCGGTCCTTCAGCAACAAGAAGTACAGGCTGCCATCCTTGGCAGCCACGCGGAATGGCCCGCACAGGTCGATGTGCACGACGCCCAGCACGTCGTCGGCGTCGGAGCCTTGGTCGGGGAAGGTGTGCCGCGCCAGCTTCCCGCCGATGCACGAGACACACGGGGAGTCGGCGCCCGTCGCCGACTTGAGGTCCAGCCCAATGGCGACCTCGTTCTTCGCCGAGCTCCGTATGGTGTCCATGCCGACATGTGCAAGTCTCGCATGCATTCGGTCCGGCGTCGACTTCGTCTTCGAGACGATCGCCCGCAGGGCCACAACCTCTGGCGTAGTCGACGTCGACCTCGTTGGGCAGGGACGCAAGTCGGTACAGAGGACACGCCCGGAGTACGTCGCCCGTCCGAGCACCTCTCCCGTTGCTGAGACGAGCAGCATCCCGTCGCCGTCTTCTTGCAGCTTCACACCGTGCTCCTTCAGCTGGCCGGACGACAGCAAGTTCGCCCGCACACCCGGGACGTACAGCACGTCGGGGATGAGCACCTGCTTCCCGGCCTCCCCTTGCAGGGCGACGGTGCCGCGGCCCTGGACATCCTGCAGCGCCCCATTGAAGCCGCGCACGTGCTTGATGAAGCCGCTCGGCTGCAGGTCGACGAAGGCTTCCTTCGTCCCCATCAGGTGGTGGGAGCAACCGCTGTCGAGCAGGACCACCGCCGGGTTTGCCTGCACAGCCGCCGCCACCGCCTGGAAGTCCTCTCGGGCCTCCGGCGCCAGAGAGACGGTCAACTCCACGACGCCGACCAGCGAGCACGACGCCGTCTTGTCGTCCCGCGCCTTGCCGCCAGCAGGAGAGTCGGCGTCCTTCGCCGAAGTCGACGTCTTGGTCGACTGCTTCTCCTTGCGCGGCCGGTTTCCGCCTCGACGACGACGACGACTGCTCGACCTCCCGCGGCCGCCCTTGTCGTCGTCGTCGAAGTCACTGCGGTCGGGGCACTCGAAGGAGAGGTGGTCGGGGTCGCCGCACAGCCAGCACTCCCGTCGTCGACCTCCTCCTCGACCGCTGTTCTTGGTCGACTTCTTCTTGTCGACCTCCTTGGCCGACTTCCAGCCACCGCTCCCGCCGCCACCAGACTGTCCGCGCTCTCCTGGTCGACCTCCTTGCTTCGCCGGGGCGACGAAGTTGGCCTGCGCCAAGAGTTCCTGCGATCGCTCAGCCTCCTGCATCGCCTCGTCCTGCAGGATGTACGAGGTCAAGTTGTCCTCGTTGAGCGTCGCCCTTGTGCTCGGCGCCATGGACAGCCGCTTCAGCAGGCTGTAGCTGCTCGAGAGTCCCTGCATGACATGGGTGATGTACGACGCCGTGGAGTACTGCGCGCCGGCCATCCTGATGGTGGCGAGAATTCGCCGGGCCCGGTTGCAGTAGTCGGTTGCTGTCTCATGGTCCCCCATACGCAGGTGCGTCAGCTGTCCCTCCAGCTGGGCGATGAACAGGTCGTCGGTGACCTGGTACGTCGACTCGATGAAGTGCCACGCCCGGTGGCCGGCGTCGATGTACTCTCGGCACCACTTCAAGGCAATCTGCACCCCTGGCGAGCAGCATCGCGAGATGACCGTGAAGGTCAGAAGCTGCACGGCGCGAAACTCCGCCCGCAAGTCGGGGTGGTGCTCCCCAGGCGTCGCCACGGTCCCTCGGGCGAAGCCGATCAACCCGGCCATCTCCAGCTGGGGCTCGATGGCTTCCTTCCAGGTGAGAATGTCGGGTCGACCGACCAGTGGGGGGGTGACTGAGATCCTGTCCGGCGTGAACTTGAAGTAGCCGTAGCTCGGCGCAATCCCACCTGCTGTCACCTGGGACGCCGACATCGGCAACAGCCCACTCCGTCGACCTCCGACGTCACCTTGCGAAGAGCCTGCAGCCGCCGATGACTGCATCCCTCGCGCCTGAACGCCGCCGACTTCACCGGTGTGTATCACACCTCTCTGCCTCGACGTGCCTCCAGCACTGCTGCCGACTTGACCACCACCGGCGTTGACGCCCAAGTCGACGCCGCCTTCGTTGTTCCCCGAACGAGGAGAAGCAGGTCGAGACGGGTGCTCCGTCGCCCACGTGGAGCGGAGTCCAGCCTCGACGACCGCCCAGAGCAGGTCGCCATACTCATTGGCCTCATGCTTCCTCCTCGCGTTCTCCAACCGTGCCTCCAGGGTGTCCACCACCACCGCGTCACCTACGGCTCCTACCATAGTGACTACTGCACAGTTGCCGGCCTTTGACTACGAAATAGGTAAGTGGTATCTACTTCGACCTGACTGAAAGGTAAGTCGTGTGCCGTCCACGCTCTCCGCACCATGCGGAGATAACTACTACAACGGGAGCTTAGAGTACCGGCTAGGCACGTGTGCTCGTGTGATCTCTGCGTTCGTTGGTCCTTAGACGTTTTCCTAGTGCTCACACTACTTGCTAGTTCACGGGGTAATTTGGCAAGAGTTTCACTAAGAAAAGATCACAACAATGGTACAATGAAGTTGGCAAGGCAAGACTACATCAGAGCTAGCATTCAGGTTGGTCAACTGCCAGCACAGCATGGTCGACCGCGTTCCAACACGACTTGGTCGACCGCGCTCCAGCAGTGCAAAGTCGACAGCTTGCCAACGCTGCAGGTCGACGGTGTGCCAGCAGTGCACCCGCTTTGCAGATGCGTGCAGATGATTGGTATGCCGAGCCTCATCACCTGCACAGCACACACACCACGTCAGCCTCGAGCTGACGGCTGACTCAGATCCGCCACGTCGACCTCGGTATACCACCACCGAGGTCGGTCTCGCCAACTTCGCCTGGGCGACCGTCGCACTCCTCCGAAGCACTTCGTCACCCAGGTAACCTGGTCGACCGGGCAACCTCATCGACCAGCAACTCCCGTACGTGTCCGTCGACCTCCCAAGTCGACGACCACCTCGATGTCGACCTCACCAGGTCGACCACGCCGCTCAGTCGACGACCGCGTCACTCGACGTCCTGACTGCTCGACGCCCGACTGCTCGACGCTCGACTGCTCGACGTCAGCCCCTCCTTCGTCGACCACCAGGTCCAGTCGACCACCCGCAGATCGACCAGCATGTCAGCCGACCACCGAAGTCGGCTTCCCTAAGTCGACGTCACCAAGTTGACGTCCTCCGCAGGTCGACTCCTAAGTCGACCTCCCCAAAGTCGGCAACACCCTGAAGTCGGCGCCCGTGCAGTGGTCCCCGTGCAGGTCGACCTCCTCGTCGACCAGCTCGCCCACTGCTGCAGGTCGGCTGCTCCCCTAACACCCGACCACGAAGTCGGCTCCGCCCAAGCGTGGACGGGGCTAACACACAACTCCCGTTGACAACCAAAGCCACGTCCTCTGCCACGGCGGCTTCGTTGCATCCCATAGCCGCTGCTGCCGACGTCTCCACCCCTCAGTTGGCGGCGACGGAAGTCCTCCTCCAGAATCTTGTCCGCACCCACATACTCGTCCACGAGCTCTGGTTCTGCGGCAGGCTCAATCCGCTCGTGAATTGAAGCCACGATTCCGGCAGCAGCGAGAGCACCTTCAGACACTTGGTCTGCTCCAGGTAGGTGATTCCCGCGGTCGCCAACTTCCCGTAGAGGTAGCCCAATTTGTGCTGGATGCAAATTCACATTGCACGACATCCTGCCGTCTGTTTGTATGAGTATGCGTATGCGAATGCATTTCGGTGTGAATAGAATGTTGGTGTGTTTGTTTCTTTTCGCAATTTTCGCTTGAAGCATTTGCAGGCACTCACGCATTATGCGCTTCGGCACAACATTGTACGCGCTATGAACAGTACAAGCAGAAAAAACGAGCTTGCAAAAGAACCCAAGATGGAAGCTTTGCGGTTCGGTTGAATTAGGACAGATCGGTTTAGTGTTTGGTGACGCGGATTAGGACAGATCGGGGTGGTGAGTTCCTTGGAGCTGAGATGACGGCCTGGCTCCAGAAGCAGGGCATCCGGAGGGAGATGGCCACGGCTTACACCCGACAGTCTAACGGTGTAGCAGAACGGGCGAACCGGACATTTCTGGAGACAACTAGGGCGCTGCTCATAGAATCAGGGCTGGGCAACTTGATGTGGCACCATGCTGTTCGGCACGCTACTGTCGTTAGGAACAGGGTACTCACCAAGGTTGGGGATGACTCGTGGGTGCCGTTGGAGAGCTGGCTTGGGAAGAAGCTGCCGGTGGACATGCTGAGGGTGTTCGGTTGCATGGCAGTCACCCATGTCCCCAAGACCTACCGCAGAAAATTGGGGGCAAGTGCAATCTGGTGTGTGTATTTGGAACCTTCCAAGGGTGTGTTGTTTGACAGCAGGGATGTGAAGTTTGTTGAGGGCATGATGTATGGGAGTTGGGAGAAACAGCCGGAGGCCAGGGTGTCCCAGCAGATGGAGCAGATGACCATTCAGCTGGACATTACTCCTAGTGTGTCGGAGGAGGGAGAGGAGGCACATGCAGAGGGTGGTGATGGAGAGAAGGTGCAGGAGGCACCTGCTGGTGGAGGTGATGGTGTGGAGACTAGCGGTAGCACTAGTGGAGCTGCTGGATCCGAGGGAGGAGAGCAGCAACAGGGAAAAACTAAGAAGCTAAAGGGTGTTGTTATGAGGGGATGGGAGACACCTGTCTCGAGGCCAGGACATACCCGTATGGCTACTAAGAAGCTGACTGCAGGAGCTGATGTAACAGAGCAGCAGCTTGGGAGAGAAGAGGCATTGCTGATTCTACCGCAGGGCTATGATCCGGATGAGAAGGATGAACCTGCCTACTATTTTCTTGCCCCTACACCAGAGGAACCAGCTAGCATGGAGGAGGCATTAGTTTGCCCAGATAGGGAGAAGTGGCTGGTTTCCAGGGATGCTGAGTACCAGAGCCTGTTAGAGAATGGGACATGGGAGCTGGTGGTGCTGCCTGAGGGGAAGAAAGCCGTACAGTGCAAGTGGGTGCTAAGGATCAGGACCGATGACAAGGGACAGGTCACCATCTACAAGAGTAAGCCGGAGACTAAGGGGTTTATGCAGAAGGAGAAGCGGGACTTCAATAAGATCTTTGTTCCTTCTGCCAAACCTCTACCCTCCGTGTCTTGCTGGCAGATGCATTCGTTAGTGGGAAATTCATCCTTCCGATGGATTTATCTACGGCATTCCTCAATGGGATTTTAGAGGAAGATGTGTACATGACGCAGCCGCGTGGGTATGAGGACGGTACGGGCAGGGTTTGCAAGCTGAAAAAGTCTATGTACGGCTTGAAGCAGGCGCCACGCTGCTGGTACCAGAAGTTGGCAGCTGTTTTAGAGGAGATGGAATTCAGGACCAGCAGCTGTGATGAAAGCCTCTTTCTCAAGGGGGAGGGGGAGAAGCTGGTGCTGTTTCTAGTCTATGTGGACATTATTCTTCTCTTTAGCAGCAGCATGAAGGAGATCCAGAAGGTGCAGCAGCAGTTGATGGAAAACTTCAAGTGCAAGAACCTTGGGGAGGTAAAGTACTATCTCGGGATGCATGTGGAGAGGGATCTGGATCACAGGTGGTTGAAGCTGCACCAGGAGAAGTTCATCAAGGACCTGGGGGAGAAGTACGGGATTGAGAATGAGCGCAAAGTTGCAACACCCCTGCCAGCAGAATTCAAGTTTGTGAAAGCTGCAGAGGATGAAGGGGTTGAAGCCGAGGAGCAGCAGCGATTTCAGTCCTTGGTGGGCAGCCTCTTCTATGCAGCAGTTCACACGAGGCTCAACATCTCTTTCTCGGTTGGGCAGCTGGCAAGGGTAGTGCAGAATCCATCAGAGGAGCAGGTTGATGCAGCTGAGCGTGTGGTGAAGTATCTGAACTCTCACCCAAGCATTGGAGTTCAATAATCCGCATCTGCACAGGTGAAGCAGAAAGGGGTTGAGGTGCTGAAAGAGAATGGAAAGAGGCTTGGAGAAAACAAGCTTTTTCTCACTTGTTTTACCGATGTTACGTAGGCTTCTGAGAAGGAGGATTCCTCCTCTTTGGGAGGATACATCTGTGTAGTTGGGGGAGGACCTGCTAGTTGGAGGTCAAAGAAGCAGATGGAGAGAGCACTTTCTTCTGTGGAATCAAAGTACATGGCGATGTTCCATGGGGTGAAGGAGGTGATTGGGCTAAGGAGGTTGCTAAAGGAGATTGGGCAGGAGCAGAAGGTTGCTACGCCGTTGTTCTGTGATAGCAAGGGAGCTCTTGGGATGGCCAGGAACGCAGTGCTTCATGGGCTCAATAAGCAGATCCGGATCAAGTGGCACTGGCTGCGTAAGGAGGTGAAGAGGGGGACGGTGAATCCGATCTACATCAAGACTCACCAGCAGCCAGCAGACTTCCTCACCAAGAGGCTTGCGGATGAGCCTCATTGGCATTGTGTGCGCATTAGTGGAATGAGCATGAACTAGCATGGAATGATGGGGATGCAGTCGGCAGGCTGAGGGGGAGTGTGTTGGGTGCAAATTCACATTGCACGACATCCTGCCGTCTGTTTGTACGAGTATGCAGGTGCGAATGGATTTGGGTGTGAATGGAATGTTTGTGCGTGCAATGTCACAGATCAAGAAGTGCCGAGGTTTGATGTGATTGGTGCGAGTGTCATACACGGGATCCTGAAAGAAGGGGATAATGTTCTTGCGGTCACACCAGAGGGTGGGAGTGGGCTGAGAGTAGCCAAGCTCCTGGAGCAAGAAGGGGAGCCAACGGGCCTCGTTAGCCGCCATGGTGCTCGCATAGAGCTTTGCCTCACAGGAGGAGATGGAGACTGCAGACGACCGGGTGGAGCGCCAGCTGACAATTCCGCTCCCAATGGTGAAGCAATAGACTTAGGAGGAGCGTCAAGATCTGGTCATTAGCTCATGAGTCCGTGTACCCTTCCAGTCGAGGAAGAGAAACCCCACCAAGGGTGAGGACATGACCTTGTTCCCTGGAGAGAGCGCGCATTATCCGCTTTGCCGCTTTCCAATGAAGGTCATTGACGCGTCCCGGAGCCATATAGCAAGAGAGGACACTGACAGGGTATGCCAGGTCAGGCTGGGTGCACATCATGGCGTACATGAGTGACCTAACAAGCTCTGGGTATGGCTCAGTGCAGGCCTATGGTGTCAGAACAGTAGGAGCAGTGAGAAGGTGCTGTAGTCGCAGTGGGGTGGCCATGGGTATGCCCAACTCCATCTCAAAGCGCTTGAGTACACCGTTGATGTAGAACTCCTAGGAGAGTGAGATGGTGCGAACCTGACGATCACCAGAAATATCCATCCCCAGGTAATGCTTGAGGTCACTTAAGTCTTTCATCAGGAGGGTTTTCCTCAGGGTCGCCTGGACAGAGGTCATCTGGGAAAGGATGAAGGATGCAGAAAGGCTCAGAGTGGCAGTGAATGAAGAGAGTCGGATGAACAGATGATAGGTTAATGGACCAACAGGCCATTTGATCCAACCACTCAAATGGACCAACAGGCCAGTTGGTCCAACCGGTCCCATTGACCAACAGGCCTGTTGGTCCAACCGGACAAATGGACCAACACACGAGTTGGTCCAACCAGTCAAATGGACCGACACGCGAGTTGGTCCAAGCGGTCTAATTGACCACCAGGCCAATTGTTCCAGCGGATCCAATTGACCAACAGGCCAGATGGTCCAACCAGTCCAATTAACCAATAGGCCAACTGGTCCGACCGATCCAATTGACCAACAGGCCAGTTGGTCCAACCGGTCCAATTGACCAACAGGCTAGTTGGTCCTACTGGTCCAATTGACCAACAGGCCAGTTGGTCCAACAAGTCTGATTTCCAACAAGCCAATTGGTCCAACCGGTCCAATTGACCAAAAGGCTTGTTGGTCCAACCGGTCCTATTGACCAAAAAGCTGTTGGATGCACATCATTCTGAGTGCATGTCATCCTAACGTCCTGCCGAGTGCTCGTGCTATTTGTGCTTGCATGATTTGCATGAGCATATGTCATTGTGCATGGCTGTTGGATATTATTATCTATGTGTTTTTCTCCAAGTCTAAATGCTTGATGATGCAGGAGAAATCCAGAGCTTTCCAACGACACCAAGATCGCCTTATTCCGACCAAGATCGCCCAAGTTACAAGATTTCCAAGATTTTGATTTCTTATTTACTTTTTGGGTTATATCTAATTTGGGTGATTACATGGGACATGATTATAAAGGGATCCTTGGTTGGGTGGTTAGGGAAGGCAACTTTGACTTTTGGATAGGGGTGGCTAGAAGTTTCTAGCATGGGTTGCAAATGTTGCAACATCTATGCAAAATCCAACTATATTGGATTTTGCATGTGACACCCCAAGGACCTCATGATGAGGATTGCATCCTTGCTGCCGGGAAGGATCCTACTATCCTTCCCTAGCTCTTGGAGAACCCCTTCTCTCTCATGGTTTTCTTGGAGTCCCCAACTCAAACTTTCTATGCCCTAATGTTTGTACTTCCTCCACCATTCTAGTCATGCAGCTGCTGGACGTTTTTACTTGGTTCTCACTCTATAGACCATCTTAACGACTGATTCAACTTGGAGATGGTAGCTAAGCCTGAGGCGCAACTTCCTACTTAGTGGATTTGCATTTAAGTGAGTAATGAGTTCGTCGTAAGCTCTCAAAGTGACGGATCCTGAACAACAAAGGCCAGTTGGTCCAACCAGTTAATTGACCAATAGGCGAGTTGGTCCAACCGGTCCCATTGGACCAACTGCAAGTTGGTCCAACCTGTCCAACGGACCAATAGGCCGTTTGATCCAATCAGTCAAATGGACCAACAGGCCAATTGGTCCAACCGGTCCAATTCACCAACAAGCCAGTTTGTCCACCCGGTCCAATTGACCGACAGGCCTGTTGGTCCAAGTGGTCAAATGGACCAATAGGCCAGCTGGTCAAACCGTTACAACTGACCAACAGGCCAGTTGGTCCAGCCAGTCCAATTCACCAACAGGCCTGTTCGCTCAACCGGTCAAATGGACCAACAGGCCAGTTGGTCCAAACGTTGAAATTGACAAACAGGCCAGTTGGTCCAACGAGTCAAATTTACAAACTGAACAGTTGGTCCAACCGGTCCAATTGACCAAAAGGCTTGTTGGTCCAACCGGTCCCATTGACCAAAAGGCAAGTTGGTCCAACCGATCTCACTGATAAACTGGGCCAATTTGTCCAGCCGGTCTAATTGACCAACAGCTGGTCCAAACGGTCCATTGGACCAACAGGCCAGTTTGTCCAGCCGGTCCAATGGACCAACAAGCCAGATTGTCCAACCTGCTAGATGGACCAACAGTTCAGTTGGTCCAGCCGGTCCAATTGACGAACACGAGAGTTGGTCTAGCGGGTCCGTTGGACCAACAGGCCCGTTGGTCCAGCCGGTCCAATTGAACAATAGGCCAATTGGTCCAGCTGGTCCAATTGACCAACAGGCTAGTTGCTACAACCGGTCTAATTGAGTAACAAGCTAGTTGCTACAACCGGTCTAATTGAATAACAGGCTAGTTGGTCCAACTGGTCCAATTAACCAGCTGGCTAGTTGGTCCAACTGATCCATTGGAACAAAAGGCCAGTTGGTCCAGCCAGTCCAATTGAGAAATATGGCAGTTGGTCCAACCGGTCCAATTAACCAACAGGCCAGTTGCTCCAACCGGTCAATTGGACCAACAGGCCAGTTTGTCCAGCCAGTCCGATTGACCACCAGGCCAGTTGGTCCAACCAGTCCATTGGACCAATAGGCCAGTTGGTCCAGCCGGTCCAATGGACCAACAGACCAGTTTGTCCATCTGGTCCACTGGACGAACAGGCCTCTTGGACCAACCGGTCCATTAGACCAACACGCCACTAGGTCCAACTGAACCATAGGACCAATAAGCCAGTTGGTCCAACAGGTCCATTGGAACAACATGCCAATTGGTCTAACCTGTCAAATCGACCAACAGGCCAGTTGGTCCATCCGGTCCAATTGACCAACAGACGAGTTGGTTCAACCGGTCCAATTGACCAATACGCCAATTGGTCCAACCAGTCAAATGGACCAACGGGCTAGTTGGTCCAGCCTGTCCAATGGACCGACAGGTTGCTTAGTCCAACCTATCAAATGGACCAACAGGCTAGTTGGTCGAACCGTACAGATGGACCAACAAACTAGTTGGTCCAACCGGTCCAATTGACCAACAGGCCAGCTGGTCCAACCCGTCCCATTAATTATCAGACTAGTTGGTCCAACTGGTCCAATTGATCAACAGGCCTGTTGGTCCAACCGGTCCAATCGACCAACTGGCTAGTTAGTCTAACCAGTCCAATTGACCATCAGGCGGGTTGGTCCAACCAGTCTAATTGATCAAGAGGCGATTTGGTCCAACCGGTCCATTGGACCAACAGGCTAGTTTGTCCAACCAGTCCGATTGATCTACAAGCTTGTTGGTCCGGCCAGTATATTGAACCAACAGGCCAGTTGGTCCAACCGGTCCATTGGTCCAGCACGCCAGTTGGTCCAACCTGTCCAATGGACCAACAGGCCGTTTGATCCAACCGGTCAAATGGACCAATAGGCCTGTTCGTGCAGCCGGTCAAATGGACCAACAGGCTAGTCGGTCCAACTGGTCCAATTGACCAATAGGCTAGATGGTTCAACCGGTCCAATGGACCAACAGACCAGTTGGTCCAACCGGTCCACTAGACCAACACGCCAGATGGACCAACCGGTCCATTGGACCAACACGCCAGTTGGTCCAACCGGTCCATTGGAACAAGTAGCCAATTGGTCCGACCGGTATTTTAGAACAACAGGCTAGTTGGTCCAAACGATCTGTATGATGATCGGGCCTGGATGGTGCAACTTTTTTTCCGTCAAATCGGTTTGGTGAAACAAGTAATTGGGGAGGAGTCCACTTAGAGGTCGCGGATGCCCATGAAACCGCCTAAGCAGAATCTGACGTCTTCAAACCGCCTCTGTTCAAAACGCCGTCACGATCAGCTCCGATAACACATGAGGCTGAAACTTAGACAGCAGTTAGCCTTAGGTGTCTGGTTTCCAATTGTGTATTGCTTGCTTTGACCAGAGATATATGCGCTACGCTGTGAACAAAAATGTAAGCTCGGCTGAAAAACGTGTATTCTCATTGATGCAAGGAAGAGGTAAGGTACAACATTGCCTAGGGGACTCTTAAGAAATTGGGATCATCCTAGGAACTCAGAGAAGGTTGATTCCTAGGGGAGAAAGGCTAGAGAAGGATGGGAAACGTCCTAGGTAGGTCAGCAAAACCAACCACACATGGATGTTCAGAGCTGTACTCAAGGCAACCAATTGTGAGTTAAGCCAACCATGAGTCAGCTTGTCTTCCCACTTGCACCCTCTTGCAAGCTGGTTCCAAGAAGACCACACTTCTCAAAAAGAGGGCTGTAGAGTCCCACTTGACCACCTGTACTTCTTGTCTCATTCTCCGTCACTGCACCATTGGCATGACAACAATAAAAGGGTGGCAAGGGAAATGCTGCCAACAGTGCACCATGACTACGGAACAGTGAATTTCGGCAGCTATCACGCAATGCTCAGATGTTGGATCATTCTGAAACTTGGTGACCACCTGCAGAGCGGAGCAAAGAACTGCCAGACCGAATTTCAAACCAATCAAAGCTTGGTACACGAGTCAGCAGCCGAAATGGTGAACTCGGGTGTTACCAAAAGGGAGTAACAGACACTTCCGGGATGCCATAAATCTTGAAACATAAAATGTTGTCATGCCTTGGTAACTGCTTAAATAACTCTGAAACTTTAAGGGTTTGAAGAACACATGTTGAAAAACCTCCCCACAAAATTCCAGAAGGTGAGCAGGCTTGTAAGCCGAATGGGAGTGCGATGACCGTGCCACTGTAATGTGTTGGCACAACAAACTCCCCCTCATCGTGCTCTCATTCATCCCGTAGCTGCTCCCTGAAGCTGCCTCTCTTAGTTGAAGGACATGCCATACAAGGTGGCACAGGTCCAATGCTGATGCTTTGCAAGCCGCTTGGTCAAGAAATCTGCAGGTCGCTTGGTAGTGTTTATGTAGTGCGAAGAGACCGTGCTCTTCTTCACCTCCTTCCTCACCCAATGCCATTTGAGATGCATGTACTTGTTCAGCCCATGGAGCACAGCATTGCGAGCCATTGAAATTGCTCCTTGGCTGTCACAAAACACAGGTGTAGGACCCTCTTGCTCCTGCCCCAACTCCTCAAGCAACCTTCTCATCCAAACCATCTCCTTCACCCCATGAAACAACGCCATGTACTCGCTCTCCGTTGATGAGTGAGCTATCTCCCCTTGCTTCTTAGACTTCCAGCTCACTGGACTCCCTCCAACACAGCATACATAGCCACCATGGGATGTTGCATCACTAATGTCACTTGCCCAGGTAGCATCGGTGAAGCACGATAGGTACAAGTGTCCACGCCTTGCAGGTGCACGGGTCTTCCTGCTCACCTCTTCCACTCCCTTTTGCTTCAGCTGCCCATGCACTGAATATTGCAGCCCCACCCTTGAGGTTGCCATGTAGTACTTCACCAGCCCCTCTGCTGCATCAAGGTGCTCTTGAAGGGGCCTAGATACCGCACGAGCCAGCTGCGAAACCGCGAATGAAATATCGAGGCGACTGTTGACCGAAGCATACATCAAGCTCCCCACCATTGACTGGAACCGACGCTGCAACTCGGGCTCCAACACCTCACCCTCCTCTTTATCAAGGCGTAGCTGAAACCCTGAGGGTAGAGGAGTCTTCACACTCCTCCCTTCCTCCAGCCCATACCTCTCCCCCATGGCTGCAATGTACTTGTGTTGGTGAAACCTCAACCATCCCTTCACCTCGTCCCGCTCCACGTGAAGACCAAGGCAATACCCCACCGGTCCAAGGGCCTTGCATTGAAAGGTCTCCTTCAGCTTCCCTTGCACCTCCTTGATCCTCTCTAGAGATGGTGAGAAGAGAATGTCATCGACATAGACAAGAAGAAAAACCTTCTCCTCCCCCTTGGTCATCAAGAGACTCTCGTCGCACCCGCTGACTTTGAAGCCAAGAGCCTCCAACGCCTCCATCAGCCTTGCATACCAGCATCTTGGAGCTTGTTTGAGGCGATAGATGGCCTTGTTGAGCCTGCAAACACGTCCGCTCCCATCGTCGTACCCCTCTGGCTGCTTCATGTAGATCTCCTCATCTATCACACCATAGAGGAAAGCCGTCTTCACATCCATTTGCTCCCCCTTCCAACCACAAATGGTAGCTGTTGCTATCAACACCCAGAGCGTAGGAGCCTTGGCAACAGGAGTAAACACCTCCTTAAAGTCAACCCCCTCCCTCTGCTGGAAACCCTTGATCACAAGTCTTGTTTTGCGCCTCTCCAACTTCCCCTCCGCATCGGTCTTCACACGTAATATCCACGTGCAATCCAATGCCTTTCTTCCCGGGGGCAGATCAGTGAGGGTCCATGTTCTATTCTCCACGAGGCTCTGAAACTCATCCTCCCTTGAAGCCAACCAAGCCTCTTGATCATCCCCATCAAGTGCTTCCTCCATTGAAGCCGGTTCATGAGGTAAGTTGACACCGAAGCAACAAATCTGCTCCATCTCTCCCTTGGCTCCCTTCTCCTCATCATCTCTCCTCCTGGACCAGCAATGCCTTGGGACCCCCAAGCCTTTCATACTTGAGGAAATCCCTCGGGTGAGCAGCTCTCATGGGCCTCTCCTTGGGTGCACCCTTCTTAGCTCCACCGCGGACAGCATCACGCTTCCCTTGGGTTGTCCGCCTTGGTGGAAGTGAAAGGGAAGGTGTAGGCTGCTGCACCTCCTCCCCCGGCAGCACCTCTCTCAGCTACAGGAGCCGCCTCTTGCTGCAACACCCCTTCTACCTCTGCTGCCTCCCCTTCAGCACCTCCCAAATCATGTGACACCTCCGTTACCTCTGAAGATGAAGACAACTCGATGGGAATGAGGAGTGGGTCATTCGTTCCCACCTCTATTCCGAGCGGAATGGTGACCTTGCTCCTCCCTCGCTCCAACCACTCCTTGAACATGAGCCCCTCCATGAACTTGGCATCTCTGGTCGTGAAGATGGTGTTGGCTTTTGGGTCCCACATGAGCCACCCCTTGCTCCTTTGTGCAAGTCCCAAATGAACAGCCCACACCGCCGCCGCTTGAAGCTTGTCACGCTTCTCCTTAGGGACGTGCACGAGTCCCATGCACCCGAAGACTCGAAGCATATCCACCAGGGGCTTCTTGCCTCTCCACTTCTCCATACGGACCCAATGCTGCCCTCCCACATGAGTCAATACTTGGTTCTTGATGACGGTGGCATGGCAAATAGCGAGGGGCCAGAATCGTAAGGGTAGACCCGAGTCTACCAACATCGTTCTCCCACCCTCCATGATGGTCCGGTTCGCTCTCTCTGCCACGCCATTGGATTGAGGAGTGTAGGCAGCTGCTGCTTGATGCCATGCCGCTTCAGCCAGCTCCGGAACTCCGCTCCCAAAAACTCCCCACCACGGTCGCTACGAATCGCCTTCACCCGCTTGCCGCTCTCTCGCTCCACCAAGGGCAGCCACTCTTCAATGATGATCCTTGCAGCATCACTTTTCTTTGCAAGTGGAAAGGACCAGGTGAGCCTTGTGTTGGGTGCAAATTCACATTGCACGACATCCTGCCGTCTGTTTGTACGAGTATGCGTGTGCGAATGCATTTGCGTGTGAATGGTATGTTTGTGTGTTTGTTTGCTTTCGCAATTTTCGCTTGAAGCATTTGCAGGTACTCGCAAAATGTGCGCTTCGGCATAACATTGTACGCGCTATGAACAGTACAAGCAGAAAGGACGAGCTCGCAAAGGAACCCAAGATGGAAGCTTTGCGGTTCAACTTACTTGATTGCGCAGATTCAGTTCTATCCAACTCGAAATTGTACTGTTTTGTTTGGTTGACTATAGTGTAGCAGGGCAGGCATTATAGGGGTACAATTTAGGTGAAGGTTGGATGTTGTTTGTCTGTATCTGCATGCTACAGGGCCAGGGGAAACCAGCGGAACCAGCATTTGGCTGGTTGGGCAAAGACAAAACAGGTTCTGTTTTTAGGACCTGAACCTGGTTGTTGTTTTCCCAGGTTGGAAAAACAGAACCAGAGGTTGTTCACCAACCTATCACCTGCTATTTTGTCCAGCCAGGTTGGTTCTGTTGCTTGGAATTATTTGGGATCATCCCTGGTTGTTCCCAGGTTGATTCCCAAGGTCCTTGCTAGCTAGAGCTATTTATTCCTTCTCTGTTTATACCTGAACATAGTGAAATTGACTCAAGCGAATTCCTTCCTTGCTGGAATTTCTTTTCTACGCGGTGCGACGGCGGAATGCTACCCGAGTCAACGCTAGTACGCTAGCACTCCAACGCTAGGCTAACGCTGTCCGAGCCATAACTTCGTAATGGCAGAACTTTTCGCGAGGCAACTTGGCTTATTTTAAAGCTCTTAGAGTGAGCTTCGATATAGAAAATTCTCAGCTTAATCCGATCGACGGTCTGCACGATACGCTGCGCGACGTTCAAGGTACTCTTGCTGTTTTGACTAAGTCCCTCTTGATCCCTCTCTCTACAAACTCGGACCCGAGGATAGGGGCTGGTCTTGTACCAGGCACCCAAGGACCCTTGGAGGTGACCCCGAGGAGAGGTTTTAAGTGTGATAAAGTCTTAATAGCTTGAGTTTATTAGGCCCTTACACCAACAAGCTGGTATCAGAGCTGCGTTATAGTGATCCTCGATATAGGTAGCTATGGCGGGCAACACCTCGGCGGTAGCTGGTGAATCTTCAGCCCAAGATCGTAGCGGCAGCCATGATTCTGGTGTTTCTGCGCCAAGGGGAGCGCGAACAAGCCAGGGCTCGCTGATCAAGGAGGTGCTGAAAAACTTCACCGTCGAGAAGTTCAATGGTGAGGGCTATGATGATTGGGCCTGGAAAATGCAACTTTATTTCCGTCAAATCGGATTGCTGAAACTAATGATTGGGGAGGAGCCTAGACCGAGTGACCCCGCCCTTCAGGAAGATTGGGACGAGCGCGCCTCGGCTGGCTACTACTTGATGTCGCAGAGTTTGGAGCTGAACCAGCGTCACCACGTCATGCACCTGCTCCCGGAGGTTGAGTGCGGTCCGAAGGCGTGGACGGTGTTGAAGGAGCTGCACGCCCCGACCTCCGTTGTTGCAACATTGATGCTGGAGAGGGAGCTGTCCGCGTTGCGCCTGAGCGAGGGAGAGCCGGTGCAACCTGTCCTGGACAAATTGCGCGACCTCTACGCGAAGTTGGCGACCGCGGGAATCACCTACCCGGAGCAAACAAAGTGCTTGAAGATGCTCTCGCTGCTGCCGGAATCGTGGCTTCAATTTACGAGCGGATTGAGCCTGCCGCAGAACCAGAGCTTGTGGACGCTCGAGTGGGTGCGGACGAAGATTCTGGAGGAGGACTTCCGTCGCCGCCAACTGAGGGGTGGAGACGACGGCAGCAGCGGCTACGGGATGCAAGGGAGCCGACGTGGCAAAGGACGTGGCTTCGGTGGTGCTGGACGCGGTGCAAAGAAAGACGACGACTCCAACGACCAACAAGGAGGTACCGGTTGGGGTCGCGGTGCGAAATCTGGACGTGGGGGCAAGTCGGGTGCTGGTGGCAAAATGAAAGGGAGTTGCTGGTATTGTGAGAAGGAAGGGCACCCCTGCTTTTTGTGCTATAAGAAACCCGATGGATGGACCCCCCAGAATCGTCACCAGGATGGCGGCGCGCGGAGGAACCAGAAAAACGGCGCCAACATGGTTGCTGATTCGTCCGACAACAACCCGAAGGGCAACGGCGGTGCGGAGAAGAAGAAGGAGCGCACCGCAGGCCAATTCTTCCATATGGGAGACAAGGGGGAGCAAGGAGACGCATCTGCTAAGGCTGGAGCAGAGCTGCATCCCCTGGACTATTGGGTGTTGGACACAGGCGCCGCTTGGACAATGACGCCGCGCAAGGACCTGCTGGACGACGTACGCGCTGCACCGATTAATGAGGTGTGCTCTGCCTCTGGACACATGTTGAAGGTGGCTGGTGCGGGACGAGCTGCATTTAAGGGAGCGGATGGCAAGCCGGTGGTGCTGCACGACGTTCTCCTCGTCCCCGACCTGAAGGCCAACCTCATCTCCCTCCGTAAGCTTGGCAAGGCTGGGGTGAACACCAACACGGATGGGGCTCGCACTTATAAGGGGAAGCTGGGCAATCGGGTGCTTTGGGATCTGCACGAGAGCAAGGACGTGTACAGATCTATGTGGCAGCTGCCGGCGCTGGCGTGGCACGGTGGGGGGCAGGCTGGAGAGGGGTCTGCATCCCAGGGGGAGTGCAACGCCGTTGGAGGGGTTGGTGTGAAAGTGTCGGCCAGATCTGGGGAGACAGATTGGGCAACTGCACACCGACGTTTGGGGCATGTGGCAATGCCTTTGCTGAAGCAGCTGGAGAAGGATGGAGCCGTTAAGGGCTTAAAGCTGAACGGACAACCACCCGATGATAACTGTGAAATTTGCCTCCTTTCAAAGTTCACCCGTTTCCCCTTCCATAGTGTGGCTGGCAGGAGCAAAAAGCCGTTGGAGCTGGTCCACATGGACTTGGTGGGGCCGCTGCCGGTGCAAGGGCACAAGGGGGAGCGGTACTTCCTAACCATAGTGGATGACTGGAGCAGGCTAATGTGGGCGTATCCGCTGAAGCAGAAAGATCACGCCGCCTCCACGATTCGGGACGATTGGCTGCCGTTCGTGGAGAAGCAAGCGGAGTGTGTGGTGAAGCGGATTAGGACAGATCGGGGTGGTGAGTTCCTTGGAGCTGAGATGACGGCCTGGCTCAAGAAGCAGGGCATCCAGAGGGAGCTGACCACGGCTTACACCCCACAGTCTAACGGTGTAGCAGAACGGGCGAACCGGACAATTCTGGAGACAGCTAGGGCGCTGCTAATAGAATCTGGGCTGGGCAACTCCATGTGGCCCCATGCTGTTCGGCACGCTACCGTCGCTAGGAACAGGGTACTCACAAAGGTTGGGGATGACTCGTGGGTGCCGTTGGAGAGGTGGCTTGGGAGGAAGCCGCCGGTGGACATGCTGAGGGTGTTCGGTTGCATGGCAGTCGCCCACGTTCCCAAGACCTACCGCAGTAAGTTGGGGGCGAGTGCAATCTGGTGTGTGCATTTGGGGCTGGCTGCTGAGAGCAAGGGATGGCTGCTGTGGGAGCCTTCCAAGGGTGTGTTGTTTGACAGCAGGGATGTGAAGTTTGTTGAGGGCATGATGTATGGGAGCTGGGAGAAACAGCCGGAGGCCAGGGTGTCCCAGCAGATGGAGCAGATTACCATGCAGCTGGACCTGACTCCTAGTGTGTGGGAGGAGGGAGAGGAGGCAGCTGCAGAGGGTGGTGATAAAGAGAAGGTGCAGGAGGCACCTGCTGGTGGAGGTGATGGTGTGGAGATTAGCGGTAGCACTAGTGGAGCTGCTGGATCCGAGGGAGGAGAGCAGCAGCAGGGGAAAACTAAGAAGCCGAAGGGTGTTATTATGAAGGGATGGGAGACACCCGTCTCCAGGCCAGGACGTACCCGTATGGCTACTAAGAAGCTGACTGCAGGAGCTGATGTAGCGGAGCAGCAGCTTGGGACCGAGGAGGCATTGCTGATTCTACCGCATGGCTATGACCCAGATGAGGAGGATCAACCTGCGTACTGTTTTCTTGCCCCTGCACCAGAGGAACCAGCTAGCATGGAGGAGGCATTAGCTGGACCAGATAGGGACAAATGGCTAGCTTCTAGGGATGCTGAGTACCAGAGCCTGCTGGAGAATGGGACTTGGGAACTAGTGGTGCTGCCTGAGGGAAAGAAAGCGGTACAATGCAAGTGGGTGCTAAGGATCAAGACTGACGACAAGGGGCAGGTCACCATCTACAAGAGTAGGTTGGTGGCTAAGGGGTTTATGCAGAAGGAGAAGCGGGACTTCAATGAGATCTTTGCTCCCACTGCCAAACCCCCTACCCTTCGTGTCTTGTTGGCAGATGCAGCCGTTAGCGGGAAGTTCATTATCCAGATGGACATATCAACGGCATTTCTCAACGGGATTTTAGAGGAGGAGGTGTTCATGACGCAGCCACCTGGGTATGAGGATGGTACGGGCAGGGTGTGCAAGCTGAAAAAGTCCATCTACGGCTTGAAGCAGGCGCCACGCTGCTGGTACCAGAAGTTGGCAGCTGTTTTAGAGGAGATGGGATTCAGGACCAGCAGCTGTGATGAGAGCCTCTTTCTCAAGGGGAAGGGGGAGAAGCTGGTGCTGTTTCTGGTCTATGTGGACGACATTCTTCTCTTTAGCAGCAGCATGAAGGAGATCCAGAAGGTGCAGCAGCAGCTGATGGAGAACTTCAAGTGCAAGAACCTTGGGGAGGTAAAGTACTACCTCGGGATGCACGTGGAGAGGGATCTGGATCACAGGTGGTTGAAGCTGCACCAGGAGAAGTTCATCAAGGAGCTTGGGGAGAAGTATGGAATTGAGAATGAGCGCAAGGTTGCAACTCCCCTGCCAGCAGAATTCAAGCTTGTGAAAGCTGCAGAGGATGAAGGGGTTGAAGCCGAGGAGCAGCAGCAATTTCAGTCCTTGGTGGGCAGCCTCTTGTATGCAGCAGTTCACACGAGACCCGACATCTCTTTCTCGGTTGGGCAGCTGGCTAGGGTAGTGCAGAATCCATCAGAGGAGCAGGTGGATGCAGCTGAGCGTGTGGTGAAGTATCTGAACTCTCACCCAAGCATTGGAGTTCAATACTCCGCATCTGCACAGGTGAAGCAGAAAGGGGTTGAGGTGCTGAAAGAGAAGGGGGAGAGGCTTGGAGAAGGCAAGCTTTTTCTCACTTGCTTTACTGATGCTACGTGGGCCTCTGAGAAGGAGGATTCCTCATCTGTGGGAGGATACATCTGCGTAGTTGGGGGAGGACCGGTTAGTTGGAGGTCAAAGAAGCAGACGGAGACAGCACTCTCTTCCGTGGAATCAGAGTACATGGCGATGTTCCATGGGGTGAAGGAGGTGATTTGGCTGAGGAGGCTGTTGGAGGAGATTGGCCAGGAGCAAAAGGTTGCTACGCCGCTGTTTTGTGATAGCAAGGGAGCTCTTGGGATGGCCAGGAACGCTGTGCTTCATGGGCTGAATAAGCACATGCGTATCAAGTGGCACTGGCTGCGTAAGGAGGTGAAGAGGGGGACGGTGAATCCGATCTACATCAAGACTCACCAGCAGCCAGCAGACTTCCTCACCAAGAGGCTTGCGGATGAGTCTCATTGGCGTTGTGTGCGCATGAGTGGAATGAGCATGAACTAGTATGGAATGATGGGGATGCAGCCGGCAGGCTGAGGGGGAGTGTGTTGGGTGCAAATTCACATTGCACGACATCCTGCCGTCTGTTTGTACGAGTATGTGTGTGCGAATGCATTTGCGTGTGAATGGTGTGTTTGTGTGTTTGTTTGCTTTCGCAATTTTCGCTTGAAGCATTTGCAGGTACTCGCAAAATGTGCGCTTCGGCATAACATTGTACGCGCTATGAACAGTACAAGCAGAAAGGACGAGCTCGCAAAGGAACCCAAGATGGAAGCTTTGCGGTTCAACTTACTTGATTGCGCAGATTCAGTTCTATCCAACTCGAAATTGTACTGTTTTGTTTGGTTGACTATAGTGTAGCAGGGCAGGCATTATAGGGGTACAATTTAGGTGAAGGTTGGATGTTGTTTGTCTGTATCTGCATGCTACAGGGCCAGGGGAAACCAGCGGAACCAGCATTTGGCTGGTTGGGCAAAGACAAAACAGGTTCTGTTTTTAGGACCTGAACCTGGTTGTTGTTTACCCAGGTTGGAAAAACAGAACCAGAGGTTGTTTACCAACCTACCACCTGCTGTTTTGTCCAGCCAGGTTGGTTCTGTTGCTTGGAATTATTTGGGCTCATCCCTGGTTCTTCCCAGGTTGATTCCCAAGGTCCTTGCTAGCTAGAGCTATTTATTCCTTCTCTGTTTGTACCTGAACATAGTGAAATTGACTCAAGCGAATTCCTTCCTTGCTGGAATTTCTTTTCTACGCGGTGCGACGGCGGAATGCTACCCGAGTCAACGCTAGTACGCTAGCACTCCAACGCTAGGCTAACGCTGTCCGAGCCATAACTTCGTAATGGCAGAACTTTTCGCGAGGCAACTTGGCTTATTTTAAAGCTCTTAGAGTGAGCTTCGATATAGAAAATTCTCAGCTTAATCCGATCGACGGTCTGCACGATACGCTGCGCGACGTTCAAGGTACTCTTGCTGTTTTGACTAAGTCCCTCTTGATCCCTCTCTCTACAAACTCGGACCCGAGGATAGGGGCTGGTCTTGTACCAGGCACCCAAGGACCCTTGGAGGTGACCCCGAGGAGAGGTTTTAAGTGTGATAAAGTCTTAATAGCTTGAGTTTATTAGGCCCTTACACCAACACCTTGTGTTGTCATCCACCATGGTCATGGAATACAGGGCCCCACCATCTCCCATCACCTTCATGGGTCCCACGAGATCCACATGCACGAGCTCGACCGGGTCACTCGACTTCCCCTCCACCCAATGGAAGGGAAACCGTGAAAACTTGCTGGTCAAGCAAGTCTCACAAGATCCCACCTCCTTGGGCTCCCCCTTTATCCTCAGCCCCTTGACACTTTCCTCCTTGAACAGCTGCTGTAGCTGAGGTAGCGCCACGTGGCCAAAGCGACGGTGTGCGGTGAGCCAATCCGTCTCACCCGTGCTAGGAGTTACACTTGGTAACTCGGCCCCTCCATGCCCAAGGAGCACACCTTCACTATCATCACCACCTCCTCCATTGTCCACGTGGTTAACACGCCCTCCTCTCATACCTCCAGCAGCCAAGCGCGCAGCCGCCTCCTTCCATGGCAGCACCGGTATCTCCCACATGGACCGGTGCATGTCCTTGCCGCCTTGGAGGTCCCACAACACGCGCCCATCCAGAGTTGCCTTGAAAACCTTTGTGCCCAGCATCTCCATCTTCATCCCTACCTCACTCAGGGCCTTGGTAGAGAGGAGGTTGGCACACAATCCAGGAACAAGGAGAACACGCTTCAGCCCCATAAGCCTCCCATCCGCACCCATGTACATGGCTCTCCCCTCGCCACGCACGGGTACAACTTGGCTGGTGCTTGAAACGACGGTGGCTGCCTTTGATGGCCTAACTTCATCCAGTAGATCCTCTCGATTGGTCATGGTCATGAAGGCTCCCGTGTCGATGACCCAATGGGAGGAACCGGTAGCATTCCGCCTTCGAACCGCATAGAAACGAAATTCCAGCAAGGAAGGAATTTGCTTGAATCAAATCGATAATATCCAGGTACAAACAGATTTTAACAAGATGGAGCCAGTAGGAATCTTGGGAATCAACCCGGGAACAACTAGGGATAATCCCAAAAAACTACAAGCACAAGAACCACCCTGGCTTGACAAAACAGTAGGTAGGAGGTTGGTGAGCAACCTCAGGTTCTGTTTTTCCAACCTTGGATAACACCAACCACGTTCACGTTCGGAACCTATTTTGTCCTAGTACAACCAGACAAAAGCTGGTTCCGCTGGTTACCCATCATTCCATGCTAGTTCATGCTCATTCCACTCATGCGCACACAACGCCAGTAAGGCTCATCCGCAAGAATATTGGTGAGGAAGTCTGCTGGCTGCTGGTGAGACTTGATCCAACCTTGCGTTGGGTGGAAATTCACATTGCACGGGATCCTGCCGTCTGTTTGTACGAGTATGCGTATGCGTCTCCATTTGGGTATGACTGAAATGTTCGTGTGTTTATTCTCTTTCGCGATTTTTTGCGTGATGCATTTGCTGGTACTCGCGCAATGTGCGCTTAGGCACAACATTGTACGCGTTATGAATAGTGCAAGCAGAAAGGATGAGCTCGCAAAGGTACCCAAGATGCAAGCTTTGCGGTTTGGTTGAATTGACTGCGAAGATTCAGTTCTATCCAACTCGAAATTGTACTGTTTTGTTCCCAGGTTGATTCCCAAGGTCCTTGCTAGCTATAAATGTTTATTTCCTCCGGAGTCAACGCTAGTACGCTAGTGCAAACGCTGTCCAAGCCATAACTTTCTAATGACAGAACTTTTTCAAATGCAACCTGGTTCATTTTAAAGCCAGGATGCCTCCTGTACCCTCTCTCCATCATCATTCCCTGCAGCTGCCTCATCTACCTCCTTGCACAAACTAGGACTCAAGTCCAGCTGCATTGTAATCTGCTCTATCTGCTGGGATACTTTGGCCTCCGGCTGTTTCTCCCAGCTACCTTACATCATGCTCTCAAAAAACTTCACATCCTTGCTATTAAACAAGACACCCTTGGATGGTTCCCACAGCAGCCAGCTCTTGCTCACAGCAGCCAGCCCCAAATGCACACACCAGATTGCACTCGCCACTAACTTACTGCTCTAGGTCTTGGAGACGAGGACAACTGCCATGCAATCGAACACCCTCAGCATGTTCAATGGCAACTTCCTCCCAAACCACCTCTCCAACGGCACCCACGAGTCATCCCCAACCTTGGTGAGCACCCTGTTCCTAGCGACGGTAGCGTGCCGAACAGCATGGGGCTACATCGAGTTACCCAGCCCATAGTCTATGAGCAGCGCCCTAGCTGTCTACAGAATTGTCCGGTTCACCTGTTCTGCTATACTATTCGACCGTGGGATGTAACCCGTGCTCAGCTCCCTTTGGATGCCCTGCTTCTTGAGCCAGGCCGTCATCTCAGCTCCAAGGAACTCACCACCCCGGTCTGTCCTAATCCGCTTCATCACACACTCCGCTTACTTCCCCAAAAATGTCAGCCAATCATCCCATATCGTGGAGGCAACGTAGACCTTTTGTTTCGGCAGATACGCCCAGATGAGTGTGCTCCAATCAACCATAATGGTTAGGAAATACCGCTCCCCTTTGTGCTCTTGCACCGGCAGCACCCCCACGAAGTCCATATGCACCAGCTCCAAATGCTTCTTGCTCCTGCCATGTACACTAGAGAAGGGAAAACGGGTACATTTTGAGAGCAAACATATTTCACAATTATCATCCGGTAGCGGTCCGTTCAGTTCCAGACTTTTAACGGCTCCATCGTTCTCCAACTGCTTCAACAAAGGCATTGCTGCATGCCCCAAGCGTCGGTGTGCCGTTGCCCAAACCGTCTCCCCAGATCTGGCGGAGACTTTTACACCCACCCCTCCAACGGCATTGTACTCCCCCTGGGATGCAGACCCCTCTCCAGCCTGCCCCCCACCATGCCACGCTAACGCCGGCAGCTGCCACATAGATCTGTACATGTCCTTGTTCTCGTGCAGATCCCAAAGCGCCTGATTGCCCAGCTGCCCCTTGTAAATGCCTGCCCCATCCGTGCTAGTGCTTACCTCAGCTTTGCAAGCTTACGGAGGGAGATAAGGTTGGCCTTGAGATCAGGAACAAGGAGAACGTCGTGCAGCACCACCGGCTTGCCATCCGCTCCCTTAAACGCGGCTCATTCCGCACCACCCACCTTCAACTCAAGTCCAGAAGTGGAGCACACCTTGTTGATCGGTGCGGTGCATACGTGGTCTAGCAGATCCTTGAGCGGCGTCATCGTCCAAGCAGCGCCCGTGTCCAACACCTAATAGTCCAGGGGATCCAGCTCTGCTCCAACCTTGGCAGAACTGTCTCCTTTTTCTCTGCACCGCCGTTGCTGATTGGGTTGTTGTCGGACAAATCGGCGACCATGGTTACGCCGCATTTCTGGTTCCTCTGCGAGCCGCCATCTTGGTGACGATTCTGGGGGGTCCATCTATCGGATTTCTCATAGCATAAAAATCAGGGGTGCCTCTCCTTCTCAAAATACCAGCAATTCCCTTTCATTTTGCCACCAGCATATGACTTGCCCCTATGTACAAATTTCGCAACGCGACCCCAACAGGTTCCTTCTTGTTGATCGTTAGAGCTGTCGTCCTTCTTTGCACTGTTGGTGTAAGGGCCTAGTAAACTCCAGCTATTAAGACTTTATCAAACATCAAACCTCTCCTGGGGGTCACCTCCAAGGGTCCTTGAGGGCCTGGTACAAGACCAGCCCCTATCCTCGGGTCCGAGTTGGTAAAGAGAGGGATCAACAGGCACTTAGTCAAAACAGCAAGAGTACCTTTAACATCGCGCAGCGTATCGTGCAGACCGTCGATCGGATTAAGCTGAGAATTTCCTATATCAAAGCTCACTCTAAGAGCTTTAAAATAAGCCAAGTTGCCTCGCGAAAAGTTCTGCCATTACGAAGTTATGGCTCGGACAGCGTTAGCCTAGCGTTGGAGTGCTAGCATACTAGCGTTGACTCGGGTAGCATTCCGCCGTCGCACCGCGTAGAAAGGAAATTCCAGCAATGAAGGAATTCGCTTGAATCAATTTTTACTATATTCAGGTACAAACAGAGAAGGAATAAATAGCTCTAGCTAGCAAGGACCTTGGGCATCAACCTGGGAAGAACCAGGGATGATCCCAAATAATTCCAAGCAACAGAACCAACCTGGCTGGACAAAACAGCAGGTGGTAGGTTGGTAAACAACCTCTGGTTCTGTTTTTCCAACCTGGGAAAACAACAACCAGGTTCAGGTCCTAAAAACAGAACCTGTTTTGTCTTTGCCCAACCAGCAAAATGCTGGTTCCGCTGGTTTCCCCTGGCCTTGTAGCATGCAGATACAGACAAACAACATCCAACCTTCACCTAAATTGTACCTCTATAGTGCCTGCCCTGCTACACTATAGTCAACCAAACAAAACAGTACAATTTCGAGTTGGATAGAACTGAATCTGCACAATCAATTTAACCGAACCGCAAAGCTTCCATCTTGGGTTCCTTTGCGAGCTCGTCCTTTCTGCTTGTACTGTTCATAGCGCGTACAATGTTGTGCCGAAGCGCATAATGCGCGAGTACCTGCAAATGCTTCAAGCGAAAATTGCGAAAGCAAACAAACACACCAACATTTCATTCACACCCAAATGCATTCGCACACGCATACTCATACAAAGAGACGTCAGGATGTCGTGCAATGTGAATTTGCACCTAACATGCACCGCTTCCAGCACCACCAAAGCCACAACCTTCGACGTCGGCTCCCTTGCACCCCGTAATCACTGCTGCCGTCGTCTCCACCCCCAATTTGGCGGCGACGGAAGCCGTCCTACAAAATCTTCATCCGCACCCATTCAAGCTCTGGTTCTGCGGCGTTGGAAGTCCTCAAGCTCTGGTTCTGCGGCAGGCACAGTCCGCTCTTGAATAGAAGCAACGATTCCGGCAGCAGCGAGAGCATCTTCAAGCATTTGGTCTGATCCGGATTGGTGATTCCCACGGTAGCCATCTTCAAGCACTTGGTCTGCTCCGGATAGGTGATTACCGTGGTTGCCATCTTCAAGCACGTGGTCTGCTCGAGAAAGGTTATTCCCTCGGTCGCCATCTTGAAGCACTGGTCTGCTCCAAGTTGGTGATTCGCGCAAAGGTCGTGTATTTCGTCCGAAATAGGATGCACCAGCTCGCCTTTGCTCAAACGCAACGCGGACAGCTCCGTCTTTATCATAAGTGTCGCCGCGATGGAGGTAGAGGCGTGCAAAGCTTTCAGGTCGGTCCACGCCTTCCGACCGCAATCAACCTTTGGCAGCATGTTGGTGTAAGGGCCTAATAAACTCAAACTATTAAGACTTTCTCAAACATCAAACCTCTTCTCGGGGTCACCTCCAAGGGTCCTTGGGTGCCTCGTACAAGACCAGCTCCTATCCTTGGGTCTGAGATTGTAGACAGAGGGATCAAGAATGTCTTTGTCAAAAAAACAAGAGTACCTTGAACGTCGCACAGCGTATCGTCCAGACCGTTGACCAGATTAAACTAAGAATTTCCTATATTGAAGCTCACTTCAAGAGCTTTAAAATAAGCCAAGTTGCCTCGCGAAAAGTTCTGCCATTACAAAGTTATGGCTTGGACAGCGTTTGCCTAGCGTTGGAGTGCTTGCGTATTAGCGTTCACTCGGGTAGCATTCCGCCGTCGCATTGCATGGAAACAAAATTCCAGGAAGGGAGGAAATGGCTTGAATCAAATAGACTATATTCAGGTACAAGCAGAGAAGGAATAAATAGCTCTTGCTAGCAACAACCTTGGGAATCAACCTGGGAACAACCAGGGATGATCCCAAATAATTCCAAGCAACAGAACCAACCTGGCTGGACAAAACAGCAGGTGGTAGGTTGGTAAACAACTTCTGATTCTGTTTTTCCAGCCTGGGAAAACAACAACCAGGTTCAGGTCCTAAAAAACAGAACCTGTTTTGTCTTTGCCCAACCAGCCAAATGCTGGTTCCACTGGTTTCCCTTGGCCCTGTAGCAAGCAGATACAGACAAACAACATCCAACCTTCACCTAGATTGTACCCCTATAGTGCCTGCCCTGCTACACTATAGTCCACCAAACAAAACAGTATAATTTCGAGTTGAATAGAACTGAATCTGCACGATCAATTCAACCAAACTGCAAAGCTTCCATCTTGGGTTCCTTTGCGAGCTCGTCCTTTCTGCTTGTACTGTTCATAGCACGTACAATGTTATGCTGAAGGGCATAATGCGCGAGTACCTGCAAATGCTTCAAGCAAAAATTGCGAAAGCAAACAAACACACCAACATTCCATTCACACTCAAATGCATTCGCACACGCATACTCATACAAACAGACAGCATGCTCTCGTGCAATGTGAATTTGCACCGAACACACTCCCCCTCAGCCTGCCGGCTGCATCCCCATCATGCCATACTAGTTCATGCCCATTCCACTCATCCGCACATAACGCCAATGAGGCTCATCCGCAAGCCTTTTGGTGAGGAAGTCTGCTGGCTGCTGGTGAGTCTTGATGTAGATCGGATTCACCGTCCCCCTCTTCACCTCCTTACGCAACCAGTGCCACTTGATACGCATGTGCTTGTTCAGCCAATGAAGCACAGCGTTCCTGGCCATTCCAAGAGCTCCCTTGCTATCACAAATCAGCGGCGTAGCAACCTTTCGCTCCTGGCCAATCTCCTCTAACAGCCTCCTCAGCCAAATCACCTCCTTCACCCCATGGAACATCGCCATGTACTCTGATTCCACAGAAGAGAGTGCTGTCTCCGTCTGCTTCTTTGACCTCCAACTAAGAGGTCCTCCTCCAACTACGCAGATGTATCCTCCCACAGATGAGGAATCCTCCTTCTCAGAGGCCCACGTAGCATCGGTAAAGCAAGTGAGAAAAAGCTTGCCTTCTCCAAGCCTCTCCCCCTTCTCTTTCAGCACCTCAATCCCTTTCTACTTCACCTGTGCAGATACGGAATATTGAACTCCAATGCTTGGGTGAGAGTTCAGATACTTCAACACACGCTCAGCTGCATCCACCTGCTCCTCTGATGGATTCTGCACCACCCTAGCCAGCTGCCCAACCGAGAAAGAGATGTCGGGCCTTCTGGGAACTGCTGTATACAAGAGGCTGTCAACTAATGACTGAAATTGCTGCTGCTCCTCGGCTATGAACAGTACAAGCAGAAAGGACGAGTTCGCAAAGGAACCCAAGATGGAAGCTTTGCGGTTCGGTTGAATTGATTGTGCAGATTCAGTTCTATCCAACTCGAAATTGTAATGTTTTGATTGAATGACTATACTGTGGCAGGGCAGGCGCTATAGGGGTACAATTTTGGTGAAGGTCGGATATTGTTTGTCTGTATCTGCATGCTACAGGGCCAGGGGAAACTAGTGGAACCAGCATTTGGCTGCTTGGGCAAAGACAAATCAGGTTCAGTTTTTAAGGACCTGAACTCGGTTGTTGTTTTCCCAGGTTCGAAAAACAGAACCAGAGGTTGTTTACCAACCTACTACCTGCTGTTTTTTCCAGCCAGGTTGGTTCTGTTGCTTGGAAATATTTGGGATCATCCCTAGTTGTTCCCAGGTTTATTCCCAAGGTCCTTGCTAGCTAGAACTATTTATTCCTTCTCTGTTTGTACCTGAATATAGTCAATTTGATTCAAGTGAATTCCTCCCTTCCTGGGATTTCGTTTCTACGCGGTGCGACTGCGGAATTCTACCCGAGTCAACGCTAGTACGCTAGCACTCCAATGCTAGGCAAACGTTGTACTAGGCATAACTTCGTAATGGCAGAACTTTTCGCGATGCAACTTGGCTTATTTGAAGCTTTTGAAGTGAGCTTCGATATAGGAAATTCTCAGCTTAATCCGGTCGACGCTCTGCACGATACGCTGCGCGACGGTTAAGGTACTCTTGTTATTTTGAGCAAGTCATTCTTGAGCCGTCTCTCTACAAAGTCGGACCCAAGGATAGGGGCTGGTCTTGTACCAGGCACCCAAGAACCGTGGCAGGTGACCCCGAGGAGAGGTTTTAAGTTTGATAAAGTCTTAATACCAAGAGTTTATAGGCCCTAACACCAACAAGCTGGTATCAGAGCTGCGTTATAGTGATTATCGATATAGGTAGCTATGGCGGGCAACACCTCGACGGGAGCTGGTGAATCTTCAACCCAAGATCGTTGCGAAAATCATGATTCTGGTGTTTCAGCACCAAGGGGAGCGTGAACAAACCAGGGCTCGCTGGTCAAGGAGGTGCTGAAGAATTTCACGGTCAAGAACTTCAATAGTGAGGGCTTTGATGATTGGGCATGGAAAATGCAATTATATTTCCGTTAGATTGGATTGCTGAAACTAATGATTGGGGAGGAGCCTAGACCGAGTGACCTCGCACTGCAAGAAGATTGGGACGAGCGCTCCTCGGCTGGCAACTATTTGAAGTCACAGAGTTTGGAGCTAAACCAGGGACACAACGTCATGCACCTGCTGCCAGAGGTTGAGTGTGGTCCGAAGGCGTGGACCGTGTTGAAAGAGTTGCACGCCCCGACCTCCATTGTTGCAATGTTGATGCTGGAGAGGGAGCTGTCTGCGTTGTGCCTTAGCTAGGGAGAGGCGGTGAAACCTGTCCTGGACAAATTGCGCGACCTCTATACGAAGTTGGCGACCGCAGGAATCACCTACCCGGACCAGACCAAGTGCCTGAAGATGCTCTCGCTGCTGCCGGAATCGTGGCTTCAATTCACGAGCGGATTGAGCTTGCCGCAGAACCAGAGCTTCTAGACACTCGAGTGGGTGCGAACAAAAATTCAGAAAGAGGACTTTCATCGCTGCCAACTAAGGGGTGGAGACGACGGCAGCAGCGGCGACGAGAGCCGACGTGGCAGAGGACGTGGCTTCGGTGGTGCTGGACGCGGTGCAAAGAAGGACGACGACTCCAACAACAAACAAGGAGGTACCGGTTGGGGTCGCGGTGCGAAATCTGGACATGAGGGCAAGTCGGGTGGTGGTGGTAAAGTGAAAGGGAGTTGCTGGTATTATGAGAAGAAGGGGCACCCCTGGTTTTTGTGCTATTAGCACCCCGATGGATGGACCCCCCATAATCGTCATCTGGATGGCGGCGTGCGGAGGAACCAGAAAAACGGCGCGAGCATAGTCGTCGATTCGTCCGACAACAACCCGAAGAGCAACGGCGGTGCGGAAAAGAAGAAGCGCACCGCAGGCCAGTTCTTCCATATTGGAGAGCAGGGGGAGCAAGGAGACGCATCTGCCCAGGTTGGAGCAGAGCTGCACCCCCTGGACTATTGGGTGTTGGACACGGGCGCTGCTTGGACGATGACGCCGCGCAAGGACCTGCTGAACCACGTACGCGCTGCACGAATCAACGAGCTGTGCTCCGCCTCTGGACACGCGCTGAAGTGGTTGGTGCGGGACGAGCCGCGTTTAAGGGAGCGGATGGCAAGCCGGTGGTGCTGCACGACGTTCTTCTTGTTCCTGAACTCAAGGCCAACCTCATCTCCCTCCGTAAGCTTGGCAAGGCTGGGGTGAGCATTAACACGGATGGGGAACGCACTGACAAGGGGCAGCTGGGCAATCGGGTGCTTTGGGATCTGCACGACAGCACGGACGTGTAAAGATCCATGTGGCAGCTGCCAGCGTTGGCGTGGCATTGGTGGGGGGCAGGCTGGAGAGGGGTCTGCATCCCAGGGGAAGTGCAATGCCGTTCGACGGGTGGGTGTGAAAGTGTCGGCCAGATCTGGGGAGACGGATTGGGCAACGACACATCGACGCTTGGGGCATGTAGCAATGCCCTTGCTGAAGCGGTTGGAGAAAGATGGGGCCATTAAGGGTCTAAAGCTAAACGGACAGCCACCTGATGAGAATTCTGAAATCTGTTTGCTCTCAAAGTTTACCCGTTTTCCCTTCCATAGAGTGACTGGCAGGAGCAAGAAGCCATTGGAGCTGGCCACGGCTTACACCGCACGGTCTAACGGTGTAGCAGAGCGGGCGAACCGGACAATTCTGGAGACAGCTAGGGCGCTGCTCATAGAATCTGGGCTGGGCAACTTGATGTGGCCTCATGCTGTTCGCTACCGTCGCTAGGAACAGGGTACTCACCAAGGTTGGGGAAGACTCGTGGGTGCCGTTGGAGAGGTGGCTTGGGAGGAAGCCGCCGGTGGACATGCTGAGGGTGTTCGGTTGCATGGCAGTCGCTCACGTCCCCAAGACCTACCGCAGTAAGTTGGGGGCAAGTGCAATCTGGTGTGTGCATTTGGGGCTGGCTGCTGAGAGCAAGAGATGGCTGCTGTGGGAACCTTCCAGGAGTCTGTTGTTTGACAGCAGGGATGTGAAGTTTGTTGAGGGCATGATATATGGGAGCTGGGAGAAACACCCGGAGGCAACGGTGTCCCAGCAAATAGAGCAGATCATCATGCAGCTGGAGCTGACTCCTAGTGTGTGGGAGGAGGGAGAGGAGGCAGCTGCAGAGTGTGGTGATGGAGAGAAGGTGCATGAGGCAACTGCTGGTGGAGGTAAATGTGTGGAGACTAGTTATAGCACTAGTGGAGCTGCTGGATCCGACGGAGGAGAGCAGCAGCAGGGAAAAAATAAGAAGCCGAAGGGTGTTCTTATAAGGGGATGGGAGACTCCCGTCTCCAGGCCAGGACGTACCCGTATAGCTACTAAGAAGCTGACTGCAAGAGATGATGTAGCAGAGCAGCAGCTTGGGACCGAGGAGGCATTGCTGATTCTACCGCATGGCTATGGATCCGGATGAGGAGGATGAACCTGCCTACTGTTTTCTTGCCCCTGCACCAGAGGAACCAGCTAGCATGGAGGAGGCATTAGCTGGACCAGATAGGGAGAAGTGGTTGGTTTTCAGGGATGCTGAGTACCGAGCCTGCTAGAGAATGGGACATGGGAGCTGGTGGTGCTGCTTGAGGGGAAGAAAGTCGTACAGTGCAAGTCGGTGCTAAGGATCAAGACCGATGACAAGGGACAGGTCACCATCTACAAGAGTAGGCTGGTGGCTAAGGGGTTTATGCAGAAGGAGAAGCGGGACTTCAATGAGATCTTTGCTCCCACTGCCAAACCCCCTATCCTCCGTGTCTTGTTGGCAGATGCAAGCGTTAGTGGGAAATTCATCATTCAGATTGATATATCTACAGCATTCCTAAATGGGATTTTAGAGGAGGATGTGTACATGACGCAGCCGACTGGGTATGAGGATGGTACGGGCAGGGTGTGCAAGCTGAAAAAGACTACTACGGCTTGAAGCAGGTGCCACGCTGCTGGTACCAGAAGTTGACGGCTGTTTTAGAGGAGATGGAATTCAGGACCAGCAGCTGTGATGAGAGCCTCTTTCTCAAAGGGGAGGGGAAGAAGCTGGTGTTGTTTCTGGTCTATTTGGACGATATAATTCTATTTAGCAGCAGCATAAAGAAGATCCAGAAGGTGCAGCAGCAGCTGATGGAAAATTTCAAGTGCAAGAACCTAGGGGAGGTAAAGTATTATCTCGGGATGCATGTGGAGAGGGATCTGGATCACAGGTGGTTGAAGCTGCACCAGGAGAAGTTCATCCAGGAGCTGGGGGAGAAGCACGGGATTGAGAATAAGCGCAAAGTTGCAACTACCCTGCCAGCAAAAATCAAGTTTTTGAAAGCTGCAGAGGATGAAGGGGTTGAAGCTGAGGAGCAGCAGCAATTTCAGTCCTTGGTGGGCAGCCTCTTGTATGCAGCAGTTCACACAAGGCCCGACATCTCTTTCTCGGTTGGGTTGCTGGCTAGGGTGGTGCAGAATCCATCAGAGGAGCAGGTGGATGCAGCTGAGCGTGTGGTGAAGTATCTGAACTGTCACCCAAGCAGTGGAGTTCAATACTCCACATCTGCACAGGTGAAGCAGAAAGGGGTTGAGGTGCTGAAAGAGAAGGGGGAGAGGCTTGAAGAAGGCAAGCTCTTTCTTACTTGCTTTACTGATGCTACGTGGGCCTCTGAGAAGGAGGATTCCTTATCTATCGGAGGATACATCTGCGTAGTTGGAGGAGGACCTGTTAGTTGGAGGTCAAAGAAGCAGACGGAGACAGCACTCTCTTCTGTGGAATCAGAGTACATGGCGATGTTCCATGGGGTCAAGGAGGTGATTTGGCTAAGGAGGCTGTAAGAAAAGATTGACCAGGAGCGAAACGTTGCTACGCCGCTGTTTTTGTGATAGCAAGGGAGCTCTTGGGATGGCCAGGAACGTTGTGCTTCATGGGCTGAACAAGCACATGTGTATCAAGTGGCACTGGTTGCGTAAGGAGATGAAGAGGGGGACGGTGAATCCAATCTACATCAAGACTCACCAGCAGCCAGCAGACTTTCTCACCAACAGGCTTGCGGATGAGCCTCATTGGCGTTGTATGCGGATGAGTAGAATGTGCATGAACAAGTATAGAATGATGGGGATGCAGCCGGCCGGCTGAGCGGGAGTGGGTTGGGTGCAAAATCACATTGCACGACATGATGGGGTCTGTGTGTATGGGTATGCGTGTACAAATGCATTTGGGTGTGAATGGAATGTTTGTCTGTTTGTTTGCTTTTGCAATTTTCTCTTGACGCATTTGCATGTACTCGCGCATTATGCGCTTTGGCACAACATTGTACGCACTATGAACAGTACAAGGGGAAAGGACGAGCTGATAAAGGAACCCAAGATGGAAGTTTTGTAGTTTGGTTAAATTGGTTGTGCAGACTCAGTTCTATCCAAATCGAAATTGTGCTGTTTTGTTTGGTTGACAGTAGTGTAGCAGGGCAGGCACTATAGGGGTACAATTTAGGTGAAGGTTGGATGTTGTTTGTCTGTATCTTCATGCTACAGGGCCAGGGGAAACCAGTAGAACCAGCATTTGGCTGGTTGGGCAAAGACAAATCAGGTTCTGTTTTTTAGGACCTGAACCTGGTTGTTGTTTTCCCAGGTTGGAAAAACAGAACCAAAGGTTGTTTACCAACCTACCACCTGCTGTTTTGTCCAGCCAGGTTGGTTCTGTTGCTTGGAATTGTTTGGGATCATCCCTAGTTGTTCCCAGGTTTATTCCCAAGGTGATTGCTAGCTAGAATTATATATTCCTTCTCTGTTTGTACCTGAATATAGTCAATTTGATTCAAGCGAATTCCTCCCTTCCTGGAATTTCGTTTCTACGCGGTGCGACGGCGGAATGCTACCCGAGTCAACGCTAGTACGCTAGCACTCTAACGCTAGGCAAATGCTGTTCGAGCCATAACTTTGTAATGGCAGAACTTTTCGCAAGGCAACTTGGCTTATTTTAAAGCTCTTGGAGTGAGCTTCGATATAGGAAATTCTCAGCTTAATCCGGTCAACGGTCTGCATGATAGGCTGCGTGACGTTCAAGGTACTCTTGTTATTTTGACTAAGTGATTCTTGATCCCTCTCTCTACAAACTCGGACCCGAGGATAGGGGCTGGTCTTGTACCAGGCACCCAAGGATCCTTAGAGGTGACCCCGAGGAGAGGTTTAAGTTTTACAAAGTCTTAATAGCTTTAGTTTGTTAGGCCCTTACTCCAACATTGCTAGCTAGAACTATTTATTCGTTCTATTTTTGTACCTGGATATAGTCAACTTGATCAAAGCGAATTCCTTTCTCGCTGGATTTTGGTTTCTACGTTCTATGATGGCGGAATGCTACTGAGTCAACGCTAGTGTGCTAGCTCTCCAACGCTAGGCAAACGTTGTAGGAGCTATAACTCCGTAATGGCAGAACTTTTTGCAAGGCAATTTGACTTTGTTTAAAGCTCTTGGAGGTAGCTTAGATTTAGAAAATTCTTAGCTTAATCCGATCGACGGTCTGCGCGACATTCAAGGTACTTTTCTTTGTTTTGACGAAGTCCCTCTTCATTCCTCTCTCTACAAACTTGGACCCGAGGATAGGGGCTGGTTTTGTACCAGGCACCTAGAAAACCTTGAAGGTGACCCCGAGGGGAGGTTTTAAGTTGGATTACGTCTTAATCTGTTGAGTATTAGGCTCTTAGACCAATAAGTACCACACATATAGCTAAGTAACGCACTTACTCTTAGTACCTCCAATATCACAAAAAAACGCACCTATTCTTTGTACCATTCATATCGATAAAAGACGCACTTACTCTTTGTACTATTCATATCGTTCAGTGACGCACTTAATCTTAGTACCAGTCGTATGACTAAGTAACACATTTAATCTTAGGCTACTTATATTGTTAAGCAACGCACATAATCTTAGTACTACTCATTTGGCCAAGTAACGCACTATTCTTGGTAACAATCATATTGCCAAGTAACATACTAACATTCATAGTTTCACTCATACTAATAAACAACACACCTACTCTTACCTATCTACCAGTACTGCACATATTCTTAGTACCACTCATATTGCTAAGTAATGCAATTACTCTTAGTAGCACTCATATCGCTAAATAACGTACTCATTTTTTATACCGCTTAAATCTCTAACTAGCGCACTTACTCATAGTACCGTTGTATCGCTTGGATACGTATTTACTCATAATAATCATACTGTAAACTAACGCATTTTCTTATGTTGTACTGCAAAGATAAACTCTACAGCAGTGGGAGCTAGACCACGGGGTAGGGATGAGTTGTTAGAGTAATCATAGCTCTGTCTGTGTTCTCTAGCACTTGTACGTTTATGGGGCAAAACAGTTATTAAGGAAAGTTGAGAATACAGAATGATAATATAACAATAGCAAGAATGACTACATGACTGTCTACCAACCTAGCAGGGCAGCTGGTCGACCGCCAGCACAGCATGGTCGACCGACTGCCAGCGTCGCATGGACGAGCCATGCTAGCGCTGCAGAAACGCGGCCTGCCAACAAAACAGGTCGACGGCGTGCCAACACTGCAGCAGGGCAGCTGTCCAGCATTGCACTCTTAGAAAAGAGTAGTACGTATGCCCGCAGGTGCGCGCACTTGATTGGCCCAATGTGCACTTCCATATGCCCACCAGCTGTTGTCTGTGCCTAATTTGCCACATCGGCTTTGGGATACCAGCCCGTACTCGCCTTCGCCGTCGCGACCTCGACGACGTTCGCGTGCCTCCGCAGAACGGGTCGACCATCCAGCGCGCTCCCTGGTCGACGACCTCCTTCGGTGACCCCCGCGCCTGTCGAAGACCCCTTTTGGTCGACGGCCCGTCCGTCAACCATCTCGGTCAGTTGCAGTCGTCGAACTCCCCTTGTCGACAGTTCCAGCCGCAGGTCTCCTGCGCAGGTTGGCGACCACCTCGTCGACCTAACCCGTCGAAGTAGACCGTCGGCTCCCGGTCGATGGCATCGCCGCAGCGGTCTCCTGCAGCTCGACGAAACCCATCGAGTTGCTTGCCCACTGCGTACGGTCGGCTGCTTTTCCCGTTAACGTCAGCTGAGCGTAGGCGTCGATGGAGACTAGTATGTTCGGGACCCGCCCAGTCTGCTCCTCGTCGATGAAGCGGCTGCGCAACTTGTCGATGTACGACCGCTGATGTAACCACAGCTTTTTCGACGGTCTTTTGCGCACGATCTCGACTGGGCTGATCTCGTGCAGCTCAAAGGCGGCCTCCAATAGGTCCTTTAGCTCATTCAGCATCGCAATGCTGCTGCTGGTAGCAAGCAGATCGTCAATGTAGACGACCACCCAGTACGTCACCCCGTCGTCACCGACCTTGAAGTACAACGCGTCATCAACCTGACTCCTCTTCCAGTTGGCGCTAGTCAGCACGTCGTGGAGCACCTTGTACCAGAACAGCGAAGACTGCTTCAGCCCGTACAGGCTATTCAACTCCTTGCAGACCCGGCCGGTCCCGTCATCGTAGTAGTCCGGCTGGTACATATACAACATCCTATCGAGCTTGCTTTGCAGGAAAATGTTCTTCATGTCGAGCTGGATCAGGTTCAGGTCTAGCACAGCGACAAAGCTGAGGAAGGTCCTCAGCGTGATACAAGTGCTGGCCGGCGCGTACATCTCGTTATAGTCGACGCCATATACCTGCGTGAAGCCTTTCACGATCAAGCGCACCTTCTGGCGGGCACCTAGCCGTCGATGTGGTACTTCGTCATCAGCACCTAGCGGTGCTTCATGATGTTTACACCGCGTGGGTGTTCGATCAGCTCCCACGTGCCCATGCCGATGAGGCTACGGATCTCCGTCCATGGCAGCCTTTACCGTCTTACATTTCCGGCTTGCCAACGCCTCCTTCACCGTCATCTGCGCAATATCCCCACGGTGATCGGTATCGGCGTGCACGTTGGGGTCGAGCTCAGGTGGGTTGACGTCGGCATTAACATCGTCAAGCAGTCTGGTGACACACAGGCGTGGTAGCTCAGCCACTCCGGTGGCTTTCGAGTTCGACCTGATCGTCGTAGCTCCGGCTTCTCGACCGAAACCTCCACCATTTCTTTTGCGGTGAATTCCTATCCTACCGACACCTCCCCTTCATCGTCAACATCTTCGTCGTCGACGAGCTGCTTCACCAGCGTTGACCCTGCAACTGGCTTCTCCACTCTCGTCGGCCCGCTTGCTGACTTCTCTTTGATCTACAGCTCCTCTGTCGACTTCCCCTTCAGCTGCTCCCCTGTCGGCGGCATTTCTGCTGTCGCGTTCTGCACCTGCTCCATGCTCCCTTTGGAACAAGAGGAGGAGGAGAGGGTAGGACTTCCTCAAATGTCCGCATCAGCAGGCTCGTCGACCTTGGCGAGAAGCAAGAACGTCGCCGTCGAGGTGTCTGTCGGCGGGTGGACCTCCGTCCGTCCCGACACAGGCCCGTATTTCGCATATTTCACGCCACCAGCAAAAGGTATCCTAAAATATGACCTCGACCGACTTAACCACCTAGTTGTTGGTCAAGTCGAGCACCTCCCAGCCCTTGCTCTCCGGTGACACCCCCAGGTAAAGTCCCCAACGATCCTTAGGCCCCAGCTTCTCACCGCGGTGCTGCTCAGGGACCATAAACTGCACCATGCAGCCCTACACCCGGGCCAGCGAAAGATTGGGCTTCTTGTCGATCAGCAGCTGATACGGTGCCATCCCTGATGTCGTCGTGAACTGCTCCAAGCAGTTGTGGACCTAGACAACCTGACATAGAGTAAGGTGCCACCAGTGATACTACACGCCTATGTGCAGCAGCATCGTCCGCACGGACTCGACGATCGTGCGCATCTCGCGCTCAGCCATCCTGTTTTGCTGCGGATTGTACGGGCAGCTCAGGTCGTGGACGATGTCTTTCTTGTGGACGAAGTCGATAAATTTCTTCCCCAGAAGCTCGTCGCCACTGCCGGAGCAAGCACCGACTTCTTAGCAAAACTCAAGCTATTAAGAGTTTGTCAAACTTAAAACCTCTCGTCGGGGTCACCTCCAAGGGTCTTTGGGTGCCTGGTACAAGACCAGCCCGTATTCTCGGATCTGAGTTTGTAGAGAGAGGGATGAAGAAGGACTTAGTCGAAAAAATAAGAGTACCTTGAACGTCGCGCAGCGTATCCTGCAGACCGTCAACCCGATTAAGCTCACTCCAAGAGCTTTAAATAAGCCAAAATTCCTCACGAAAAGTTCTGCCATTACGAAGTTCTGGCTCGGACAGCGTTTGCCTAGCGTTGGAGTGCTAGTATACTAGCGTTGACTCGGGTAGCATTCTGCCGTCGCACCGCGTAGAAACGAAATTCCAGGACGGGAGGAATTTGCTTGAATCAAAATGATTGTATTCAGGTACACACAGAGCAGGAATACATAGTTCTACCTAGCAAGGACGTTGAGAATCATCCTGGGAACAACTAAGGATGATCCCAAATAATTCCAAGCAACAGGGTTTAGGGTTCTGTTGCTTGGAATTATTTGAGATCATCCTTACAGAATACTAGCAGATACAGACAAACAACATCCAATCTTCACCTACATCTATAGTGCCTGCCTTGCTACACTATCGTCAACCAAACAAAACAGTACAATTTTGAAATAGATAGAACTGAAAATGCACAATCAATTCAACCGAACCACAAAGCTTCCATTTTGGGTTCCTTTGCGAGCTCGTCCTTTCTGCTAGTATTGTTCATCGCGCGTATAATGTTGTGGCGAAGTGTGTAATGTGCGAGTACATGGAAATGCTTCAAGCGAAAATTGCGAAAGCAAACAAAAACACGAACATTCTATTCACACCCAAATGCATTCGCACATGCATACTCATACAAACACATTCCCCCTCAGCCTGCCGGCTGCATCCCTATCATTCCATACTAGTTCATGCTTATTCCACTCATCCGCACACAACAACAATGAGGCTCATCCGCAAGCCTCTTGGTGAGAAGGTCTGCTCGCTGCTGGTGAGTCTTGATGTAGATCGGATTCACCGTCCCCCTCTTTACCTCCTTACGCAACGAGTGCCACTTGATACGCATGTGCTTGTTCAGCCCCTGAAGCACAGCGTTCCTGGCCATCCCAAGAGCTCCCTTGCTATCACAAAACAGCGGCGTAGCAACCTTTTGCTCCTGGCCAATCTCCTCTAACAGCCTTCTCAGCCAAATCATCTCCTTGACCCCATGGAACATCGCCATGTACTCTGATTCCACAGAAGAGAGAGCTGTCTCCGTCTGCTTCTTTGACCTCCAACTAACAAATGCTCCACCAACTACGCAGATGTATCCTCCCACGGATGAGGAATCCTCCTTCTGAGAGGGCCACGTACAACGGTAAAGCAAGTAAGAAAGAGCTTGCCTTCTCCGAGCCTCTCCCCCTTCTCTTTTAGCACCTCAACCCCTTTTTGCTTCACCTGTGCAGATGTGGAGTATTGAACTCCAATGCTTGGGTGATAGTTCAGATACTTCACCACACGCTCAGCTGCATCCACCTGCTCTTCTGATGGATTCTGCACCACCCTAGCCAGCTGCCCAACCGAGAAAGAGATGTCGGGCCTCGTGTGAACTGCTGCATACAAGAGGCTGCCCACCAAGGACTGAAATCGCTGCTGCTCCTTGGCTTCAACCCCTTCATCCTCTGCAGCTTTGATAAGCATGAATTCTGCTGGCAAGGGAGTTGCAACCTTGCACTAATTCTCAATCCCGTACTTCTCCCCCAGGTCCTTGATGAACTTCTCTTGGTGCAGCTTCAACTACCTGTGATCCAGATCCCTCTCCACATGCATCGGAGATACTACTTTACCTCCCCAAGGTTCTTGCACTTGAAGTTCTCCATCAGCTGCTGCTGCACCTTCTGGATCTTCTTCGTGCTGCTGCTAAAGAGAAGAATATTGTCCACATAGACCAGAAACAGCACCAGCTTCTCCCCCTCCCCCTTGAGAAAGAGACTCTCTTTACAGCTGCTGGTCCTGAATCCCACCTCCTCTAAAACAGCTGCCAACTTCTGGTACCAGCAGCGTGGCGCCTGCTTCAAGCCGTACATAGACTTTTTCAGCTTGCACACCCTGCCCGTACTATCCTCATACCCAGGCGGCTGCGTCATGTACACATCCTCCTCTAAAATCCCATTGAGGATTGCCGTAAATATATTCATCTAAATGATGAATTTCCCACTAACGGTTGCATCTGCCAACAAGACACGAAGGGTAGGGGGTTTGGCAGTGGGAGCAAAGATCTCATTGAAGTCCCGCTTCTCCTTCTGCATAAACCCCTTAGCCACCAGCCTACTCTTGTAGATGGTGACCTGTCCCTTGTCATTGGTCTTGATCCTTAGCACCCACTTGCACTGCACGGCTTTCTTCCCCTCAGGCAGCACCACCAGCTCCCATGTCCCATTCTGTAGCAGGCTCTGGTACTCAGCATCCCTGGAAACCAGCCACTTCTCCCTATTTGGGCCAGCTAATGCCTCCTCCATGCTAGCTGGTTCCTCTGGTGCAGGGGCAAGAAAACAGTAGGCAGGTTCATCCTCCTCATCCGGATCATAGCCATGCGGTAGAATCAGCAATGCCTCCTCTGTCCCAAGCTGCTGCTCTGCTACATCAGCTTCTGCAGTCAGCTTCTTAGTAGCTATACGGGTACGTCCTGGCCTGGAGACGGGAGTCTTACATCCCTTCATAACAACACCCTTCGGCTTCTTAGTTTTTCCCTGCTGCTGCTCTCCTCCCTCGGATCCAGCAGCTCCACTAGTGCTACCGCTAGTCTCCACACCATCACCTCCACCAGCAGGTGCCTCCTGCACCTTCTCTCCATCACCACCCTCTGCAGGTACCTCCTCTCCCTTCTCCCACACACTAGAAGTCAGGTCCAGCTGCATGGTGATCTGCTCCATCTGCTGGGACACCCTGGCCTTTGGCTGTTTCTCCCAGCTCCCATACATCATGCCCTCAACAAACTTCACATCCCTGCTATCAAACAACACTCCCTTGGAAGGTTCCCACAGCAGCCATCCCTTGCTCTCAGCAGCCAGCCCTAAATGCACGCACCAGATTGCACTTACCCCCATCTTACTGCGGTAGGTCTTGGGGACGTGACCGACTGCCATAAATCCGAACACCCTCAGCATGTCCACTGGCGGCTTCCTCCTAGATATATTAATCTAAATGATGAATTTCTCACTAACGGTTGGATCTGCCAACAGGACACGAAGGGTAGGGGGTTTGGCAGTGGGAGCAAAGATCTCATTGAAGTCCCGCTTCTCCTTCTGCATAAAACTCTTAGCCACCAGCCTACACTTGTAGATGTTGACCTGTCTCTTGTCATCCTTCTTGATTCTTAGCACCCACTTGCACTGTACGGCTTTCTTCCCCTCAGGAAGCACCACCAGCTCCCATGTCCCATTCTCTAGCAGGCTCTGGTACTCAGCATCCCTGAAAACCAGCCACTTCTTCCTATCTGGTCCAGCTAATGCCTCCTCCATGCTAGCTGGTTCTTCTGATGCAGGGGCAAGAAAACAGTAGGCAGGTTTATCTTCCTCATACGGATCATAGCCATGCGGTAGAATCAGCAATGCCTCCTGTGTCCCAAGCTGCTGCTCAGCTCCTGCAGTGAGCTTCTTAGTAGCCATACGGGTACGTCCTGGCCTGGAGACGGGTGTCTCCCATCCCTTCATAATGACACCCTTCGGCTTCTTAGTTTTTCCCTGCTGCTGCTCTCCCCCGTCAGGTCCGGCAGCTCTACTAGTGCTAGTCTTCACATCATTTTCTCCACCAGCAGGTGGATCCTGCACCTTCTTTCCATCACCACCTTCTGCAGCTACAACTTCTCCCTCCTCCCACACACTAGGAGTCAGGTCCAGGTGCATGGTGATCTGCTCAATTAGCTGGGACACCCTGGCCTCCGGCTGTTTCTCCCAGCTCCCATACATCATGCCCTCAACAAACTTCACATCCCTGCTGTCAAACAACACACCCTTGGAAGGTTCCCACAGTAGCCATCTATTGCTCTCAGCAACCAGCCCCAAATACAATCACCAGATGGCACTTACACCCAACATACCGTGGTCGGTCTTGGGGACGTCAGAGATGTTGGGTGCAAATTCACATTACATGACATCCTGCCGTCTGTTTGTATGAGTATGCGTGTGCGATGCATTCGGGTGTGAATGGAATGTTCGTGTGTTTGTTTGCTTTCACAATTTTCGCTTGAAGCATTTGCAGTACTCACGTATTATGCGCTTCGACACAACATTGTACCCGCTATGAACAAGCAGAAAGGACGAGCTCGCAAAAGAACCCAAGATGGAAGCTTTGCGGTTCGGTTGAATTGATTGTGCAGATTTCGTTCTATCCAAGTCGAAATTGTACTGTTTTGTTTGGTTGACAATAATGTAGCAGGGCAGGCACTATAAAGGTACAATTTAGGTGAAGGTTGGATGTTGTTTCTCTGTATCTGCATGCTACAGGGCCAGGGGAAACCAGCGGAACCAGCATTTGGCTGATTGGGCAAAGACAAAACAGGTTCTGTTTTTAGGAACTGAACCTGGTTGTTGTTTTCCCAGGTTGGAAAAACAGAACCAGAGGTTGTTTACCAACCTACCACCTGCTGTTTTGTCCAGCCAGGTTGGTTCTGCTGCTTGGAATTATTTGGGATCATCCTTGGTTGTTCCCAGGTTGATTCCCAAGGTCATTGCTAGCTAGAGCTATTTATCCCTTCTCTGTTTGTTCCTGAATATAGTTAATTTGATTCAAGCAAATTCCTCTCTTCCTAGAATTTCATTTCTACGCGGTGCGACGGTGGAATCCTACCCGAGTCAACGCTAGTACGCTAGCACTCCAACGCTAGGCAAACGCTGTTCGAGCAATAACTTCGTAATGGCAGAACTTTTCGCGACGCAACTTGGCTTATTTTAAAGCTCTTGGAGTGAGCTTCGATGTAGAAAATTCTAAGCTTAATCTGGTCGACGGTCCGCACGATACGCTACGCGATGTTCAAGGTACTCTTTTTATTTAACTAAGTCATTCTTGATCCCTCTTTCAATAAACTCGGACCCGAGGATAGGGGCTGGTCTTGTACCAGGCACCCAAGGACCCTTGGAGGTGACCCCGAAGAGAGGTTGTAAGTTTGATAAAGTCCTAACAGCTTGAGTTTATTAGGCCCTTACACCAACAAGCTGGTATCAGAGCTGCGTTATAGTGGTCCTCGATATAGCTAGCTATGGCAGGCAATACCTTGATAGAAGATGGTGAATCTTCAGCCCAAGATCGTAGCGGCAACCATGATTCTGGTGTTTCAGCGCCAAGGGGAGCGCGAACAAACCAGGGCTTGATGGACAAGGAGGTGCTGAAGAATTTCACCGTCGAGTAGTTCAATGATGGGGGCTATGATGATTGGGCCTGGAAAATGCAACTATATTTCCGTCAGATTGGATTGCTGAAACTAAAGATTGGGAAGGAGCCTAGACCGAGTGGCCCCTTGTAGGAAGACTGGGACGAGAGCTCCTCGGCTGGCTACTATTTGATGTCGCAGAGTTTGCAGCTGAACCAGCGTCACTACGTCACGCACCTGCTGCCGAAGGTTGAGTGCGGTCCGAAGGCGTAGACCGTGTTGAAAGGGCTGTACGCCCCGACCTCCGTTGTTGCAACGTTGATGCTGGAGAAGGAGCTGTCCGCGTTGCGCTTGAGCGAGGGAGAGCTGGTGCAACCTGTCCTGGACAAATTGCGCGACCTCTATGTTGGTGTAAGGGCCTAATAAACTCAAGCTATTAAGACTTTATCAAACTTAAAACCTCTCCTCGGGGTCACCTCCAAGGGTCCTTGGGTGCCTGGTACAAGACCTGCCCCTATCCTCGGGTCCGAGTTTGTAGAGAGAGGGATCAAGAGGGACTTAGTCAAAACAGCAATAGTACCTTGAACGTCGCGCAGCGTATCGTGCAGAGCGTCGATCGGATTAAGCTGAGAATTTCCTATGTCGAAGCTCACTCTAAGAGCTTTAAAATAAACCAAGTTGCCTCGCGAAAAGTTCTGCCATTACGAAGTTATGGCTCGGACAGCGTTAGCCTAGCGTTGGAGTGCCAGCATACTAGCGTTGACTCGGGTAGCATTCTGCCGTCGCACCGCATGGAAATGAAATTCCAGCAAGGAAGGAATTCGCTTGAATCAATTTCAACTATATTCAGGTACAAACAGAGAAGGAATATACAGTCCTAGCTAGCAAGGACCTTGGGAATCAACCTGGGAAGAACCAGGGATGATCCCGAATAATTCCAAGCAACAGAACCAACCTGGCTGGACAAAACAGCAGGTGGTAGGTTGGTAAACAACCTCTGGTTCTGTTTTTCCAACCTGGGAAAACAACAACCAGGTTCAGGTCCTAAAAAACAGAACCTGTTTTGTCTTTACCCAACCAGCCAAATGCTGGTTCCGCTGGTTTCCCCTGGCCCTGTAGCATGCAGATACAGACAAACAACATCCAACCTTCACCTAAATTGTACCTCTATAGTGCCTGCCCTGCTACACTATAGTCAACCAAACAAAACAGTACAATTTCGAGTTGGATACAACTGAATCTGCACAATCAATTCAACCGAACTGCAAAGCTTCCATCTTGGGTTCCTTTGCGAGCTCGTCCTTGTACTGTTCATAGTGCGTACAATGTTGTGCCAAAGCGCATAATGCGCTAGTACCTGCAAATGCTTCAAGCAAAAATTGCGAAAGCAAACAAACACACGAACATTCCATTCACACCCAAATGCATTCGCACACGCATACTCATACAAACAGACAACAGGATCTCGTGCAATGTGAATTTGCACCCAACACACTCCCTCTCAGCGTGCCGGCTGCATCCCATCATTCCATACTAGTTCATGCTCATTCCACTCATCCGCACATAACGCCAATGAGGCTCATCCGCAAGACTCTTGGTGAGGAAGTCTGCTGGCTGCTGGTGAGTCTTGATGTAGATCGGATTCACCGTCCCCCTTTTCACCTCCTTACGGAGCCAGTGCCACTTGATACGCATGTGCTTGTTCAGCCCATGAAGCACAGCGTTCTTGGCCATCCCAAAAGCTCCCTTGCTATCACAAAACAGCGGCGTAGCAATCTTTTGCTCCTGGCCAATCTTCTCTAACAGCCTCCTCAGCCAAACCACATCCTTCACCCAATAGAACATCGCCATGTACTCTGATTCCACAGAAGAGAGTGCTGTCTCTGTCCGCTTCTTTGACCTCCAACTAACAGGTCCTCCTCCAACTACGCAGATGTATGCTCCCACAGATGAGGAATCCTCCTTCTCAGAGGCCCACATAGCATCGGTAACGAAGTGAGAAAAAGCTTGCCTTCTCTAAGCCTCTCCCCCTTCTCTTTCAGCACCTCAACCGATTTCTGCTTCACCTGTGCAGATGCGGAGTATTGAACTCCAATGCTTGGGTGAGAGTTCAGATGCTTCACCACACGCTCAGCTGCATCCACCTGCTCCTCTGATGGATTCTGCACCACCCTAGCCAGCTGCCCAACCGAGAAAGAGATGTCGGGCCTCGTGTGAACTGCTGCATACAAGAGGCTGCCCACCAAGGACTGAAATTGCTGCTGCTCCTCGGCTTCAACCCCTTCATCCTCTGCAGCTTTCACAAACTTGAATTCTGCTGGCAGGGGTGTTGCAACTTTGCGCTCATTCTCAATCCCGTACTTCTCCCCAAGCTTCTTGAGGAACTTCTCTTGGTGCAGCTTCAACCACCTGTGATCCAGAACCCTCTCCAAGTGCATCCCGAGGTAGTACTTTACCTCCCCAAGGTTCTTGCACTTGAAATTTTCCATCAGCTGCTGCTGCACCTTCTGGATCTCCTTCATGCTGCTGCTAAAGAGAAGAATGTCGCCCACCTAGACCAGAAACAGCACCAGCTTCTCCCCCTCCCCCTTGAGAAAGAGGCTCTTACACAGCTGCTGGTCCTGAATCCCACCTCCTCTAAAACAGCTGCCAACTTCTGGTACCAGCAGCGTGGCGCCTGCTTCAAGCCGTAGATGGACTTTTTCAGCTTGCACACCCTGCCCGTTCCATCCTCATACCCAGGTGGCTGCGTCATGAACACCTCCTCCTCTAAAATCCCATTGAGGAACGCCGTTGATATATCCATCTGAATGATGAATTTCCCACTAACGCTTGCATCTGCCAACAAGACACGGAGGGTAGGGGGTTTGGCAGTGAGAGCAAAGATCTCATTGAAGTCCCGCTTCTCCTTCTGCATAAACCCCTTAGCCACCAGCCTACTCTTGTAGATGGTGACCTGTCCCTTGTCATCTGTCTTGATCCTTAGCACCCACTTGCACTGTACGGCTTTCTTCCCCTCAAGCAGCACCACCAGCTCCCATGTCCCATTCTCCAGCAGGCTCTGGTACTCAGCATCCCTGGAATCCAGCCACTTCTCCTTATCTAGTCCAGCTAATGCCTCCTCCATGCTAGCTGGTTCCTCTGGTGCAGGGGCAAGAAAACAGTAGGCAGGTTCATCCTCCTCATCCGGATCATAGCCATGCGGTAGAATCAGCAATGCCTCCTCGGTCCCAAGCTGCTGCTCCGTTACATCAGCTCCTGCAGTCAGCTTCTTAGTAGCCATACGGGTACGTCCTGGCCTGGAGACGGGTGTCTCCCATCCCCTCATAACAACACCCTTCGGCTTCTTAGTTTTTCCCTGCTGCTGCTCTCCTCCCTCGGATCCAGCAGCTCCACTAGTGTTACCGTTAGTCTCCACTCCATCACCTTCACCAGCAGGTGCCTCCTGCACCTTCTCTCCATCACCAACCTCTGCAGCTGCCTCCTCTCCCTCCTCCCACACACTAGGAGTCAGGTCAAACTGCATGGTGATCTGCTCCATCTGCTGGGACACCCTGGCCTCTGGCTGTTTCTCCCAGCTCCCATACATCATGCCCTCAACAAACTTCACATCCCTGCTGTCAAACAACACACCCTTGGAAGGTTCCCACAGCAGCCAGCCCCAAATGCACACACCAGATTGCACTCGCCCCCAACTTACTGCGGTAGGTCTTGGGGACGTGGGCGACTGCCATGCAACCGAACACCCTCAGCATGTCCACCGGCGGCTTCCTCCCAAGCCACCTCTCCAACGGCACCCACGAGTCATCCCCAACCTTTAGCGACGGTAGCGTGCCGAACAGCATGGGGCCACATGAGCTGCCCAGCCCAGATTCTATGAGCAGCGCCCTAGCTGTCTCCAGAATTGTCAGGTTTGCCCGTTCTGCTACACCGTTAGACTGTGGGGTTTAAGCCGTGGTCAGCTCCCTCTGGATGCCCTGCTTCTTGAGCCAGGCCGTCATCTCAGCTCCAAGGAACTCATCACCCTGATCTGCCCTAATCCGCTTGACCACACACTCCGCTTGCTTCTCTACTAACGGCAGCCAATCGTCCTGAATCGTAGAGGCGGCCTAATCTTTCTGCTTCAGTGGATACGCCCACATTAGCCTGCTCCAGTCATCCACTATGGTTAGGAAGTACTGCTCCCCCTTGTGCCCTTGCACCAGCAGCGGCCCCACCAAGTCCATGTGGACCAGCTCTAATGGCTTTTTGCTCCTGCCTGCCACACTATGGAAGGGAAAACGGGTGAACTTTGAAAGGAGGCAGATCTCACAGTTATCATCGGGTGGTTGTCCGTTTAGCTTCAAGCCCTTAACGGCTCCATCCTTCTCCAGCTGCTTCAGCAAAGGCATTGCCACATGCCCCAAACGTCGGTGTGCAATTGCCCAGTCCGTCTCCCCAGATCAGGCCGACACTTTCACACCAACCCCTCCAACGGCATTGCACTCCCCGTGGGATGCAGACCCCTCTCCAGCCTGCCGCCCACCGTGCCACGCTAATGGATCTGTACACGTCCGTACTCTCGTGCAGATCCCAAAGCACCCGATTGCCCAGCTGCCCCTTGTAAGTGCGTGCCCCATCCGCGCTAGTGCTTACCCAAGCCTTGTCAAGCTTACGGAGGGAGATGAGGTTGGCCTTGAGTTCAGGAACAAGGAGAACATCGTGCAGCACCACCGGCTTGCCATCCGCTCCCTTAAACGCAGCTCGTCCCGCACCAGCCACCTTCAGCGCGTGTCCAGAGGCAGAGCACACCTCGTTGATCGGTGCAGCCCGTACGTGGTCCAGCAGGTCTTTTCGCGGCGTCATCGTCCAAGCAGCGCCCGTGTCCAACACCCAATAGTCCAGGGGATGCAGCTCTGCTCCAACCTTAGCAGATGCGTCTCCTTGCTCCCCCTTGTCTCCCATATGGAAGAATTGGCTCGCGGTGCGCTCCTTCTTCTTCTCCGCACCGCCGTTGCCCTTCAGGTTGTTGTCGGACGAATCAGCGACCATGTTCGCGCCGTTTTTCTGGTTCCTCCGCGCGCTGCCATCCTGGTGACGATTCTGGGGGTCCATCCATCTGGTTTCTTATAGCACAAAAACCAGGGGTGCCCCTCCTTCTCACAATACCAGCAACTCCCTTTCATTTTGCCACCAGCACCCGAGTTGCCCCCACGTCCAGATTTCGCACCGCGACCCCACCCGGTACCTCCTTGTTGGTCGTTGGAGTCGTCGTCCTTCTTTGTACCGCGTCCAGCACCACCAAAGCCACGTCCTCTGCCACGTCGGTTCCCTTGCATCCCGTAGCCGCTGCTGCCGTTGTCTCCACCCCTCAGTTGACGGCGACGGAAGTCCTCCTCTAGAATCTTTGTCCGCACCCACTCGAGTGTCCACGAGCTCTGGTTCTGCGACAGGCTCAATCCGCTCGTGAATTGAAGCCACGGTTCCGGCAGCAGCGAGAGCATCTTCAGGCACTTGGTCTGCTCCGGGTAGGTGATTCCCGCGGTCGCCAACTTCGCGCAGAGGTCGCGCAATTTGTCCAGAACAGGTTGCACCGGCTCTCCCTCGCTCAGGCGCAACGCGGACAGCTCCCTCTCCAACATCAATGTTGCAACAACGGAGGTCGGGGCGTGCAGCTCCTTTAACATGGTCCACGCCTTTGGACCACACTCAACCTCCGGCAGCAGGTGCATGACGTGGTGACGCTGGTTCAGCTCCAAACTCTGCGACATCAAGTAGTAGCCAGCCGAGGCGCGCTCGTCCCAATCTTCCTGAAGGGCGGGGTCACTCGGTCTAGGCTCCTCCCCAATCATTAGTTTCAGCAAACCGATCTGACGGAAATAAAGTTGCATTTTCCAGGCCCAATCATCATAGCCCTTACCATTGAACTTCTCGACGGTGAAGTTTTTCAGCACCTCCTTGATCAGCGAGCCCTGGCTTGTTCGCGCTCCCCTTGGTGCAGAAACACCAGAATCTTGGCTGCGGCTACGATCTTGGGCTGAAGATTCACCAGCTACCGCCGAGGTGTTGCCCGCCATAGCTACCTATAACGAGGATCACTAAAACGCAGCTCTGATACCAGCTTGTTGGTGTAAGGGCCTAATAACCTCAAGCTATTAAGACTTTATCAAACTTAAAACCTCTCCTCGGGGTCACCTCTAAGGGTCCTTGGGTGCCTGGTACAAGACCTGCCCCTATCCTCGGGTCCGAGTTTGTAGAGAGAGGGATCAAGAAGGACTTAGTCAAAACAGCAATAGTACCTTGAACCACGCGTATCGTGCAGACCGTCGATCGGATTAAGCTGAGAATTTTCTACATCGAAGCTCACTCTAGGAGCTTTAAAATAAGCCAAGTTGCCTCGCGAAAAGTTATGCCATTGCAAAGTTATGGCTCGGACAGCGTTAAACTAGCGTTGGAGTGCCAGCATACTAGCGTTGACTCGGGTAGCATTCCGCCGTCGCACCGCATGGAAAAGAAATTCCAGCAAGGAAGGAATTCGCTTGAATCAATTTCAACTATATTCAGGTACAAACAGAGAAGGAATATATAGTCCTAGCTAGTAAGGACCTTAGGAATCAACCTGGGAAAAACCAGGGATGATCCCAAATAATTCCAAGCAACAGAACCAACCTGGCTGGACAAAACAGCAAGTGGTAGGTTGGTAAACAACCTCTGGTTCTGTTTTTCCAACCTGGGAAAACAACAACCAGGTTCAGGTCCTAAAAAACAGAACCTGTTTTGTCTTTGCCCAACCAGCCAAATGCTGGTTCCGCTGGTTTCCCCTGGCCCTGTAGCATGCAGATACAGACAAACAACATCCAACCTTCACCTAAATTGTACCCCTATAGAGCCTGCCCTGCTACACAATAGTCAACCAAACAAAACATTACAATTTCGAGTTGGATAGAACTGAATCTGCACAATCAATTCAACCGAACTGCAAAGCTTCCATCTTGGGTTCCTTTGCGAGCTCGTCCTTGTACTGTTCATAGCGCGTACAATGTTGTGCCAAATGTTGTAGCGCATAATGCGCTAGTACCTGCAAATGCTTCAAGCGAAAATTGCGAAAGCAAACAAACAAACGAACTTTCCATTCACACTCAAATGCATTCGCACACGCATATTCATACAAACAGACGGCAGGATGTGGTGCAATGTGAATTTGCACCCAACACTCTACGCGAAGTTGGCGACCGCGGGAATCACCTATCCGGAGCAGACCAAGTGCCTGAAGATGCTCTCGCTGCTGCTGGAATCGTGGCTTCCATTTACGAGCGGATTGAGCCTGCCGCAGAACCAGAGCTCGTGGACACTCGAGCGGGTGCGGACAAAGATTCTGGAGGAAAATTTCCGTCGCCGCCAACTGTGGGGTGGAGACAACGGCAGCAGTGGCTATGGGATGCAAGGAAGCCAACGTGGCAGAGGACGTGGCTTCGGTGGTGCTGGACGCAGTGCAAAGAAGGACGACGACTCCAATGACCAACAAGGGGGTACCGGTTGGGGTCGCGGTGCGAAATCTGGGCGTCGGGGCAAGTCGGGTGCTGGTGGCAAAATGAAAGGAAGGGCACCCCTGGTTTTTGTGCTATAAGAAACCCGATGGATGGACCCCCCAGAATTGTCACCAGGATGGCGGTGCGCGGAGGAACCAGAAAAACTGCGCAAGCATTGTCGCCGATTCATCCGACAACAACCCGATGACCACTGGCGGTGCGAAAAAGAAGAAGGAGCGCACCGCGGGCCAGTTCTTCCACATTGGAGAACACGGGGAGCAGGGGGAGCAAGAAGACGCCTCTGCCAAGGTTGGAGCAGAGCTGCACCCCCTGGATTATTGGGTGTTGGACACGGGCGCTGCTTGGACGATGACGCAGCGCAAGAACCTGCTGGACCACGTACGGGCTGCACCGATCAACGAGGTGTGCTCCGCCTCTGGACACGCGCTGAAGGTGGCTGGTGTGGGACGAGCTGTGTTTAAGGGAGCGGATGGCAAGCCGGTGGTGCTGCACGACGTTCTTCTTGTTCCTGAACTCAAGGCCAACCTCATTTCCCTCCGTAAGCTTGGCAAGGCTGGGGTGAGCACTAGCACGGATAGGGCACGCATTTACAAGGGGCAGCTGGGCAATCGGGTGCTTTGGGATCTGCACAAGAGCACGGACATGTACAGATCCCTGTGTCAGCTGCCTGGGTTGGCGTGGCATGGTGGGGGGCAGGCTGGAGAGGGGTCTGCATCCCAGGGGGGGTGCAATGCCGTTGGAGGGGTTGGTGTGAAAGTGTCGGCCAGATCTGGGGAGACGGATTGGGCAACGGCACACCGACGCTTGGGGCATGTGGCAATGCCCTTGTTGAAGCAGTTGGAGAAAGATGGAGCCGTTAAGGGTCTGAAGCTGAACGGACAGCCACCTGATGAGAATTGTGAAATCTGTTTGCTCTCAAAGTTTACCGTTTTCCCCTTCCATAGTGTGGCTGGCAGGAGGAAGAAGCTGTTGGAGCTGGTCCATATGGATTTGGTGGGGCCGCTGCCAGTTCAGGGACACAAGGGGGAGCGGTACTTTCTGACCATAGTGGATGATTAGAGCAGGCTCATCTGGGCATATCGGCTGAAGCAGAAGGACCATGCTGCCTCTACGATACGGGAAGATTGGCTGCCATTCGTTGAGAAGCAAGCAGAGTGTGTGGTCCTTGAAACAGAACCTGTTTTGTCTTTGCCCAACCAGCAAAATGCTGGTTCCGCTGGTTTCCTCTGGCCCTGTAGCATGCAGATACAGACAAATAACATCCAACCTTCACCTAAATTGTACCTCTATAGTGCCTGCCCTGCTACACTAGAGTCAACCAAACAAAACATTACAATTTCGAGTTGGATAGAACGGAATCTGCACAATCAATTTAACCGAACCGCAAAGCTTCCATCTTGGGTTCTTTTCCGAGCTCGTCCTTTCTGCTTGTACTGTTCATAGATTGTACAATGTTGTGCCGAAGCGCATAATGCCGGAGTACCTGCAAATGCTTCAAGTGAGAATTAGGAAAGCAAACAAACATACGAAAATTCCATTCACCCCGGAATGCATTCGCACATGCATACTCATACAAACAGACGGCAGGATGTCGTGCAATGTGAATATGCACCGAACAAACCTCTGGTTCTGTTTTTCCAACCTGGGAAAACAACAACTAGGTTCAGGTCCTAAAAAACAGAACCTGATTTGTCTTTGCCCCACCAGCCAAGTGCTAGTTCCACTGGTTTCCCCTGGCCTTGTAGCATGCAGATATAGACAAACAACATCCAACCTTGACCTAAATTGTACCCCTATAGTGAATTTCGAGTTGGATAGAACTGAATCTGCGCAATCAATTCAGCCAAACTGCAAAGCTTGCATCTTGGGTTCCTTTGCGAGCTCGTCCTTTCTGCTTGTACTGTTCATAGCGCGTACAATGTTGTGCCGAAACGCATAATGCGCGAGTACCTCGAAATGCTTCAAGTGAAAATTGCGAAAGCAAACAAACATACGAACATTCCATTCACACCCAAATGCATTCGCACAAGCATACTCATACAAACAGACGGCAGGATGTCGTGCAATATGAATTTGCACCCAACAGGCGGTTCTGTTTGACTCGTTGTCAGGCCTCCACCTCCCCTCGTTCTTTACTAACTTGGTGAGCAATGCAGTTCTCCAGGACCAGTGGGTTAACACATTTACCCCTGAAGGACAGCGTGTGGCGATGTGTTCGTGCCCGCGGACCGGCCGCCTCCTGGCCACGTTTACTCGTCGGCCAGGGTCGAGTCTTTACACACTGACGAATACGCCTCCTCAGGTAGCTGCTACTGGTCTGGTGTATACGTCTGGTCAGGTAGCCTCCCCTTGTTCGTGTCGCTCCCTGTCGCACCAGACTCTTCTCTGGCACCACCGTCCCAGTCACCCCTCCTTGCCACGTCTACGTGGCATGCACCGTCGTTTCCTTCTGTCTGGTCTCCCTAGGTCTCTCCCTCCCCTCCCTGCCTCGCCTGCGCCACCCTGCCTTTCTTGTGTCGAGGGGCGGTTGCGCGCCGCTCCTCACTCCTCCTTGTTTCACCCGACAGAGGCTCTCCTGCAGACCCTCCATATGGACGTGAGGGGCCCAGCCCGCGTTTGTGAACAGGGCGACGAGCGTTACTTTATGCTGGTTGTCGACGACTACTCGCGTTACACCGCGGTCTTCCTCTTGCAGCGCAAGGGTGAGGTCCCTGATGTCCTGATCCCTTGGATCCGAGCAGTTCGTCTCCAATTCCGTTGCCGGTTCCGCACGGACCTTCCTGTCATGCGCCTGCACTCTGACAGAGGTGGTGAGCTTTCCTCTGACCTCTTGCGGGCCTTCTGTCAGGGGGAGGGCATCGAGCACTCATTCACGCTTCCAAGCTTACCGCAGCAAAGTGGGGTTGCTGAGCACCGCTTTGGCTTGGCATTGGAGGTCGCTCGTACCTCCTTGATCCATGCAGCGGCTTTCGATTTTCTGTGGCCGTTTGCCATCCGGTACGCCGCGCAGCAGCTCAACCCCTGGCCCCGTGCCTCCTTTCCGGAGACGTCGCCCACACTGCGTTGGACGGGAGAGGTTGGCGATGCGTCGGTGTTGCGGGTCTGGGGTGCTCGTGCTCTTGTCTGCGATACGTCCGCGGACAAGCTCTTATCCTGCACCATTCCCTGTGTCTTCCTCGGCTTCCCCCCTGACGCGCCTGGCTGGCAGTTTTACCACCTTACCTCGCACCGTGTTCTGTCCTCTCAAGACGTCACATTTGATATGTTTGTCGTTACTACCGTCTCTTCCACTACCGCACTACCCCTCTGCCTCCTCCGCCGCTTTTCGTCGCTCCTGGAACCCCTCCGATAGACCCCCTCCCCTCTCGGGGTCCTGCTCCTTCAGGTGTATCTCAGGTGGACCCACTCCCCTTGGCTGAGCCTGTACAGGTCACTAGCGACTCAGGAGCTGCTGAGGGTGGTGCTGCTCGGGGTGCTGCGTCTAGGGGTGCTGAGCCCGTCCGTGAGGAGATGGGGGGTGGGAAGCCTGGGGGTGGTGAGCTTGGGGGTGCTGAGCCTGTTCATGAGATGCTGGAGGGTGCGGAGCCCTGGGGGTGCAAAGCCTACGAGTGCGGAGTCTGGGGGTGCTGAGCCGGAGGGTGCCATGTCGGGGGGTGCTGTGTCTACTGCCGTTCCTCCGGTGCTCTCTTTCCGATGAGGGCCACTCTCACCACAGCAGCTACGAGAGTGGCTTGCGTGACGTACCCGCCTAAGGAGTCGTGCTGCTGCTGGTGGTCTCGTGACTACGAGCTTCACTCTCTTCACTTCAGCACAGCTTTCTTACAGGGCACTCTACACGAGAAGATCTGGCTGCGCCACCCACCTGGCTTCACTGGATCGTTCCCTCCTGGTACCCAGCGGAGCCTCCGCTGGCCAACATACGGTCTCCGCTAGGCGCCTCGTGAGTGGCACGACACAGTAAAGACAAGATTTGCGGCTCCTGGATTTGCATGCTACACAGCCAGGGGAAACCAGCAGAACCAGCTTTTGGCTGGTTGAGCAAAGACAAAACAGGTTCTGTTTTTAGGACCTGAACCTGGTTGTTGTTTACCAACCTACCACCTGCTGTTTTGTCCAGCCAGGTTGGTTCTGTTGCTTGGAATTATTTGGGATCATCCCTGGTTGTTCCCAGGCTGATTCCCAAGGTCCTTGCTAGCTATAGCTATTTATCCGTTCTCTGTTTGTACCTGAATATAGTCAAATTGATTCAAGCGAATTCCTCCCTTCCTGGAATTTCGTTTCTACGCGGTGCGACGGCGGAATGCTACCCGAGTCAATGCTAGTACGCTAGCACTCCAATGCTAGGCAAACACTGTCCCAACCATAACCTCGTAATGGCAGAACTTTTCGCAATGCAACTTGGTTCATTTTATACTCTTGGAGGGAGCTTCGATATAGAAAACTCTCAGCTTAATCCGATCCACGGTCTGCATGATACGCTGCGCGACGTTCAATGTACTCTTGGCTAAGTCCCTCTTGATCCCTCTATCTACAAACTCGGACCCGAGGATAGGGGCTGCTCTTGCATTAGGCACCCAAGAACCCTTAGAGGCGACCCCAAAAAGAGATTTTAAGTTTGAGAAAGTCTTAATGGCTTGAGTTTAGAAGGCCCTTACACCAACAAGCTGGCATCAGAGCTGCGTTACAGTGATCCTCAATATAGGTAGCTATGGCGGGCAACACCTCGACGGGAACTGGTGAATCTTCAGCCCAAGATCGTAGCGGCAGCCAAGGTTCTGGTGTTTCAGCGCCAAGGGGAGCGCGAACAAACCAGGGCTCGCTGGTCAAGGAGGTGCTGAAAAACTTCACCGTCTAGAAGTTCAATGGTGAGGGCTATGATGATTGGGCTTGGAAAATGCAATTGTATTTCCGTCAAATTGGATTGCTGAAACTAATGATTCGGGAGAAGCCTAGACGAGTGACCCCGCGCTGCTGGAAGATTGGGATGGCTACAATTTGATGTCGCAGAGTTTGGAGCTGAACCAGGGTCACCACGTCATGCACCTGCTGCCGGAGGTTGAGTGCGGTCCGAAGGCGTGGACCGTGTTGAAGGAGCTGCACGCCCCGACCTTCGTTGTTGCAACGTTGATGCTGGAGAGGGAGCTGTCCGCGTTGCACCTGGGCGAGATCGAGCCGGTGCAACCTGTCCTGGACAAATTGCGCGACGTCCACACGAAGTTGGCGACCGCGGGAATCACCTACCCGGAGCAGACCAACTGCCTGAAGATGCTCTCGCAACTGCCGGAATCGTGGCTTCAATTCACGAGCGGATTGAGCCTGCCGCAGAACCAGAGCGCGTAGATAGTCGAGTAGGTGCGGACAAAGATTCTAGTGGAGGACTCCGTCGCTGCCAACTGAGGGGTGGAAACAACGGTAGCAGCGGCTATGGGATGCAAGGAAGCCGACGTGGCAGAGGACGTGGCTTCAGTGGTGCTGGACGCGGTGCAAAGAAGGACGACGACTCCAACGACCAACAAGGAGGTACCGGTTGGGGTCGTGGTGCGAAATCTGGACATGGGGGCAAGTCGGGTGCTGGTGGCAAAATGAAAGGGAATTGCTGGTATTATAAGAAGGAGGGGCACCCCTGGTTTTTGTAATAAAAGAAACCCGAGGGATGGACCCCCTAGAAACGTCACCAGAATGGCTGCGCGCGGAGGAACCAGATAAACGGCGCGAGCATGGTCGCCGATTCGTCTGACAACAACCCAAAGAGCAACAGCGGTGCGGAAAAGGAGCGCACCGTGGGCCAGTTCTTCCATATTGGAGAGCAGGGGTAGCAAGGAGAGGCTTCTGCCAAGGTTGGAGCAGAGCTGCACCCCCTAGGGTGTTGGATACAGGCGCTGCTTGGACGATGATGCCGCGCAAGGATCTGCTGAACCACGTACGCGCTGCACCGATCAACGAGGTGTGCTTCGCCTCTGGACACGCGCTGGAGATGGCTGGTGCGGGACGAGCCATATTTAAGGGAGCAGATGGCAAGCCGGTGGTGCTGTACGACGTTCTCCTCGTTCCTGAACTCAAGGCCAACCTCATCTCCCTCCGTAAGCTTGGCAAGGCTGAGATGAGCACTAGCATGGATGGGGCATGCACTTACAAGAGGCAGCTGGGAAATCGGGTGCTTTGGGATCTGCACGAGAGCACGGAGGTGTACAGATCCATGTGGCAGCTGCCGGCGTTGGCGTGGCATGGTTGGGGGCAGGCTGGAGAGGGATCTACATCCCAGGGGGAGTGCAATGCCGTTGGAGGGGTTGGTGTGAAAGTGTCGGCCAGATCTGGAGAGACGGATTGGGCAACGGCACACCGACGCTTGGGGCATATGTCAATACCCTTGTTGAAGCAGTTGGAGAAAGATGGAGCTGTTAGGGTGCGTCAGATCCGTTGGCCGGATCAATCCGGCTGGCCGGATCCAGCGAAGGTTACACATTCACGACATTCGTAAGGTATTTCGTTAATTTCGCACAATCCGGCCACTTGCTAAAATTTTGATGGCCGGTTTGATGTCCGGTTTAGCATTCGACAACTTTTCCGACGTGCAAACGAATCGAAAGTCAACCACTTTATCGACTCATCAGCGCTACAGTAACTATTCGACTTGGCCAACATACCTAAGCGACTGAACGTGTCACAAGGACGACTCGCAGCGCCGTTGAACATGACGAGAACACTTGGTAATCTCTCTCGTCATCGAAGTCAAGGAGCAAGGGCACCATGGAACCGACTGCAGCAACCAAGGGGTGAGCACAATGTGCGTGAGTCCGATTGCTAAACGTCGCGCCCATATGGGTGTCAAAGGATCTGCCATAATGGCTAGAGTGTAGGGACGTTCCCGTTTTTGTATCCTCTCGTCATACTCAGTTCGGGTAGACGACACGATCTCGCCGAGCCGGTTTGTAAATGGGGCCGCAGCTCACATCTTGACTCCCTGATCGTAGTGTGCTTAATAGCGGTTGTGTCAATTCAGTAAAAATACGTGCGACTCTGTCGCACAATCCAGCCAACTGTGCGACCTGTAAATCTGACACTTCTGCAAACCAAATCTGTCAGATTTCAACACCTTGTAAATATGGCTGGATGGTGCTCGGTTTAGCATTCGACCATTCTGTCGACTTTGGCGAAAAAAGGAGTCGACCAAAAGGGCGACAAATTTGCAGCCAAATCACATTGTAGCAGATCTGCCGCGCCCTTAAGGGTCTGAAGCTGAACGGACAGCCACCTGATAAGAATTGTAAAATCTGTTTGCTCTCAAAGTTTACCCATTTCCCCTTCCATAGTGTGGCTGGCAGGAGCAAGAAGCGTTTGGAGCTGGTCCACAAGGACTTTGTGGGTCCGCTGCCGGTTCAGGGACTCAAGGGGGAGCGGTACTTACTGACCATAGTGAGCAGGCTTATGTGGGCATATCCGCTAAAGCAGAAGGACCATGCCGCCTCTACGATACGGGAAGATTGGCTGCCATTTGTGGAGAAGCAAGCGGAGTGTGTGGTGAAGCGGATTAGGACAGATCGGGGTGGTGAGTTCCTTGGAGCTGAGATGACGGCCTGGCTTTAGAAGCAGGGCATCCAGAGGGAGCTGACCACAGCTTACACTTAACGGTGTAGCAGAACGGGCGAACCGGACAATTATGGAGACAGCTAGGGCGCTGCTCATAGAATCTGGGCTGGGCAACTTGATGTGGCCCCATGCTGTTCAGCACGCTACCGTCGCTAAGAATAGGGTACTCACTAAGATTGGGGAAGACTTTTGGGTGCCGTTGGAGAGGTAGCTTCGGAGGAAGCCGCTAGTGGACATGCTGAGGGTGTTCGGCTGCATGGCAGTCGCCCACATCCCCACGACCTACCGTAGTAAGTTTGGGGCAAGTGCAATCTGGTTTGTGCATTTAAGGCTGGCTGCTGACAGCAAGGGATAGCTGCTGTAGGAACCTCCGAAGGGTGTGTTGTTTGACAGCAGGGATGTGAAGTTTGTTGAGGGCATGATGTATGGGAGCTGGGAGAAACAACCAGAGGCCAGGATGTCCCAGCAGATGGAGCAGATCACCATGTAGCTGGACCTGACTCCTAGTGTGTGGGAGAAGAGAGAGGAGGCAGCTGCAGAAGGTGGTTATGGAAGAAAGGTAAGAGAGGCACCTGCTGGTGGAGAAAATTATGTGGAGACTAGCACTAGTGGAGCTGCTGGATCTGAGGGGGGAGAGCAGCAGCAGGGGAAAACTAAGAAGCCGAACGGTGTCCTTATGAAGGGATGGGAGACACCCATCTCCAGGCCAGGACGTACGCGTATGGCTACCAAGAAGGTGACTGTACGAGCTGATATAGCAGAGCAGCAACTAGGGACCGAGGAGGCATTGTTGATTCTACCTCATGGCTATGATCCGGATGAGGAGGCATTAGCTGGACCAGATAGGGAGAAGTGGCTGGTTTGCAGGAATGCTGAGTACCAGAGCCTGCTAGAGAATGGGACATGGAAGCTGGTGGTGCTGCCTGAGCCGAAGAAAGCCGTACAGTGAAAGTGGGTGCTAAGGATTAAGACCGATGACAAGAGACAGGTCACCATCTACAAGAGTAGGCTGGTGGCTAAGGGGTTTAGGCAGAAGTAGAAGCGGAACTTCAATGAGGTCTTTGCTCCGACTGACAAACCCCCTACCCTCTGTGTCTTGTTGGCAGATGCAACCGTTAGTGGGAAATTCATCATTCAGATGGATATATCATTGGCCTTTCTGAATGGGACTTTAGAGGAGGATGTGTATATGACGCAGCCCCATTGGTATGAGGATTGTACAGGCAGGGTGTCCAAGCTGAAAAAGTCCATCTACGGCTTGAAGCAGGCGCCACGCTGCTGGTACCAGAAGGTGGCGGCTGTTTTAGAGGAGATGGGATTCAGGACCAGCAGCTGTGATAAGAGCCTCTTTCTCAAGGGGGAGGGGGAGAAGCTGGTGCTGTTTCTGGTCTATGTGGAAGATATTCTTCTTTTTAGCAGCAGCATGAAGGAGATCCAGAAGGTGCAGCAGCAGCTGATGGAGAACTTCAAGTGCAAGAACCTTGGGGAGGTAAAGTACCACCTCGGGATGCACGTGGAGACGAATCCAGATCACAGGTCAATGAAGCTCCACCAGAAGAGTTCATCAAGGAGCTGGGGGAGAAGTATCGGATTAAAAATGAGCGCAAGGTTGCAACTCCCCTGCCAGCAGAATTCAAGCATGTGAAGGCTGCAGAGCATGAAGGGGTTGAAACTGAGGAGCAGCAGCAATTTCAGTCCTTGGTGGGCAGCCTCTTGTATGCAGCAGTATACACGAGGCCTGATACGTCTTTCTCGGTTGGGCAGCTGGCTAGGGTGGTGCAGAATCCATCAGAGGAGCAGGTCGATGCAGCTGAGCGTGAAGTGAAGTATCTGAACTCTCACCCAAGCATTGGAGTTCAATACGACGCATCTGCACAGGTGAAGCAGAAAGGGGTCGCGAGTAATGCCTCTTTTCGTTGGAGTCCTTCTCGCCACTTGTCCAGGTCTGTGTTCCAAAAATGGTTCGAGGGGGATGTTAAAAAATAACGCGAAACTGGTTTATGTTGGTGTAAGGGCCTAAAATAGTCAAGCTAATAAGATTTAATCAAACTTAATACCTCTCCTCTGGGTCACTTCCAAGGGTTTTAGGGTGACTGGTACAAGAACAGCCCTTATCCGCGGATCTGAGTTTCTAAAAGAGAGCAGTCAAGAATGACTTAGCCAAAATAGCAAGAGCACCTTGAACGTCGCGCACTGTATCGTGCAGACCGTCGATCGGATTAAGCTGAGAATTTCCTATATCGAAGGTGACTCCAAGAGCTATAAAATAAGCCAAGTTGCCTCGTGAAAAGTTCTGCCATTCCAGAGTTATGGCTCGAACAGCGTTTACCTAGTGTTGGAGTTCTAGCATACTAGCGTTGACTTGGATAGCATTCCGCCATCGCACCACGTAGCAACCCAATTCCAGGAAGGGAGGAATTCGCTTGAATCAAATTAAATATATCCAGATACAAACAGACAAGAAATAAATACTTCCAGATAGCAAGGACCTTGGGAATCAACCTGGGAACAACCAGGGATCATTCCAAATAAATCCAAGCAGCAGAACCAACCTGGCTGGACAACATAGCAGGTGGTAAGCTGGTAAACAGCCTCTGCTTCTGTTTTTCCAACCTGGGAAAACAACAACCAGGTTCAGGTCCTAAAAACAGAACCTGTTTTGTCTTTGCCCAACCAGCCAAATGCTGGTTCCACTGGTTTCCCCTGGCCCTGTAGCATGCAGATACAAACAAACAACATTCAACGTTCACCTAAATTGTACCACAATAGTGCCTGCCCTGTACACTATAGTCAACCAAACAAAACAGCACAATTTCGAGTTGGATAGAACTGAATCTGCAAAATCAATTCAACTGAACCGCAAAGCTTCCATCTTGGGTTCCTTTGAGAGCTCGTCCTTACTGCTTCTACTGTTCATAACGGGTACAGTGTTGTGGCGAAGCGCATAATACGCGAGTACCTGCAAATGCTTCAAGCGAAAATTGCGAAAGCAAATCATACAAATGTTCCATTCACACCCAAATGTATTCGCACACGTATACTCGTACAAACAGACGGCAGGATGTCGTGCAATCTGAATTTGCACCCAACACACCCCCTCTCAGCCTGCCCGCAGCATCCCCATCATTCCATACTAGTTCATGCTCATTCCACTCATCCGTACACAACGCCAATGAGGCTCATCCGAAAGCCTCTTGGTGAGGAAGTCTACTGGCTGCTGGTGAGTCTTCATGTAGATCGGATTCTGCACCGCCCTAGCCAGCTGCCCAACCAAGAAAGAGATGTCGGGCCTTGTGTGAACTGCTGCATACAAGAAGCTGCCCAACAAGGACTGAAATTGCTGCTGCTCCTTGGCTTCAACCCCTTTATCCTCTGCAGCTTTCACAAGCTTGAATTCTGCTGGCAGGGGAGTTGCAATCTTGCGCTCATTCTCAATCCCGTACTTCTCCCTCAGCTCCTTGATGAACTTCTTCTGATGCAGCTTGAACCACCTGTGATCCAGATCCCTCTCCACATGCATCCCGAGATAATACTTTACCTCTCGAAGGTTCTTGCTTTTGAAATTCAACATCATCTGCTGGTGCAAATTCTGGATCTCCTTCATGGTGCCGCTAAAGAGAAGAATGTCGTCCATATAGACCAGAAACAGCACCAGCTTCTCCCGGTCCCCCTGGAGAAAGAGGCTCTCATCACAGCTGCTGGTCCTGAATCCCATGTCCTCTAAAACAGCTGCCAAATTCTGGTACCAGCCGTAGATGGACTTTTTCAGCTTGCACATCCTCCTCTAAAATCCCATTGAGTTATGACATAGATATATCCATCCGAATGATAAATTTCCCATTAACAGTTGCATCTGCCAACAAGACACAAATGATAGGGGGTTTGGCAGTCGGAGCAAACATCTCGTTGAAGTCCCGCTTCTCCTTCTGCATAAACCCCTTAGCCACCAGCCTACTCCTGTAGATGGTGACCTGTCCCTTGTCCATCGGGCTTGATCCTTAACACCCACTTGCACTGTACGGCTTTCTTCCCCTCAGGCAGAACCATCAGCTCCAATGTTCCATTCTCTAGCAGGCTCTGGTACTCAGCATCGCTGCAAACTAGCCACTTCTTGTTGGTGTAAGGGCCTAATAAACTCAAGCTATTAAGACTTTATCACACTTAAAACCTCTCCTCGGGGTCACCTCCAAGGGTCCTTGGGTGCCTGGTACAAGACCAGCCCCTATCCTCGGGTCCGAGTTTGTAGAGAGAGGGATCAAGAGGGACTTAGTCAAAACAGCAAGAGTACCTTGAACGTCGCGCAGCGTATCGTGCAGACCGTCGATCGGATTAAGCTGAGAATTTCCTATATCAAAGCTCACTCTGAGAGCTTTAAAATAAGCCAAGTTGCCTCGCGAAAAGTTCTGCCGTTACGAAGTTATGGCTCGGACAGCGTTAGCCTAGCGTTGGAGTGCTAGCGTACTAGCGTTGACTCGGGTAGCATTCCGCCGTCGCATCGCGTAGAAACGAAATTCCAGCAAGGAAGGAATTCGCTTGAATCAATTTGACTATATTCAGGTACAAACAGAGAAGGAATAAATAGCTCTAGCTAGCAAGGACCTTGGGAATCAACCTGGGAACAACCAGGGATGATCCCAAATAATTCCAAGCAACAGAACCAACCTGGCTGGACAAAATAGCAGGTGATAGGTTGGTGAACAACCTCTGGTTCTGTTTTTCCAACCTGGGAAAACAACAACCAGGTTCAGGTCCTAAAAACAGAACCTGTTTTGTCTTTGCCCAACCAGCCAAATGCTGGTTCCGCTGGTTTCCCCTGGCCCTGTAGCATGCAGATACAGACAAACAACATCCAACCTTCACCTAAATTGTACCCCTATAGTGCCTGCCCTGCTACACTATAGTCAACCAAACAAAACAGTACAATTTCGAGTTGGATAGAACTGAATCTGCGCAATCAAGTAAGTTGAACCGCAAAGCTTCCATCTTGGGTTCCTTTGCGAGCTCGTCCTTTCTGCTTGTACTGTTCATAGCGCGTACAATGTTATGCCGAAGTGCACATTGTGCGAGTACCTGCAAATGCTTCAAGCAAAAATTGCGAAAGCAAACAAACACACAAACATACCATTCACACGCAAATGCATTCACACACGCATACTCGTACAAACAGACGGCAGGATGTCGTGCAATGTGAATTTGCACCCAATACACTCCCCCTCAGCCTGCCGGCTGCATCCCCATCATTCCATACTAGTTCATGCTCATTCCACTCATGCGCATACAACGCCAATGAGACTCATCCGCAAGCCTCTTGGTGAGGAAGTCTGCTGGCTGCTGGTGAGTCTTGATGTAGATCGGATTCACCGTCCCCCTCTTCACCTCCTTACGCAGCCAGTGCCACTTGATACGCATGTGCTTATTCAGCCCATGAAGCACAGCGTTCCTGGCCATCCCAAGAGCTCCCTTGCTATCACATAAAAGCGGCGTAGCAACCTTTTGCTCCTGGCCAATCTCCTCCAACAGCCTCCTCAGCCAAATCACCTCCTTCACCCCATGGAACATCGCCATGTACTCTGATTCCACGGAAGAGAGTGCTGTCTCCGTCTGCTTCTTTGACCTCCAACTAACCGGTCCTCCCCCAACTACGCAGATGTATCCTCCCACAGATGAGGAATCCTCCTTCTCAGAGGCCCACGTAGCATCAGTAAAGCAAGTGAGAAAAAGCTTGCCTTCTCCAAGCCTCTCCCCCTTCTCTTTCAGCACCTCAACCCCTTTCTGCTTCACCTGTGCAGATGCGAAGTATTGAACTCCAATGCTTGGGTGAGAGTTCAGATACTTTACCACACGCTCAGCTGCATCCACCTGCTCCTCTGATGGATTCTGCACTACCCTAGCCAGCTGCCCAACCGAGAAAGAGATGTCAGGCCTCGTGTGAACTGCTGCATACAAGAGGCTGCCCACCAAGGACTGAAATTGCTGCTGCTCCTCGGCTTCAACCCCTTCATCCTCTGCAGCTTTCACAAGCTTGAATTCTGCTGGCAGGGGAGTTGCAACCTTGCGCTCATTCTCAATTCCGTACTTCTCCCCAAGCTCCTTGATGAACTTCTCCTGGTGCAGTTTCAACCACCTGTGATCTGGATCCCTCTCTACGTGCATCCCGAGGTAGTACTTTACCTCCCCAAGGTTCTTGCACTTGAAGTTCTCCATCAGCTGCTGCTGCACCTTCTGGATCTCCTTCATGCTGCTGCTAAAGAGAAGAATGTCGTCCACATAGACCAGAAACAGCACCAGCTTCTCCCCCTCCCCCTTGAGAAAGAGGCTCTCATCACAGCTGCTGGTCCTGAATCCCATCTCCTCTAAAACAGCTGCCAACTTCTGGTACCAGCAGCGTGGCGCCTGCTTCAAGCCGTAGATGGACTTTTTCAGCTTGCACACCCTGCCCGTACCATCCTCATACCCAGGTGGCTGCGTCATGAACACCTCCTCCTCTAAAATCCCATTGAGGAATGCCGTTGATATATCCATCTGGATAATGAACTTCCCACTAACGGCTGCATCTGCCAACAAGACACGAAGGGTAGGGGGTTTGGCAGTGGGAGCAAAGATCTCATTGAAGTCCCGCTTCTCCTTCTGCATAAACCCCTTAGCCACCAACCTACTCTTGTAGATGGTGACCTGCCCCTTGTCGTCAGTCTTGATCCTTAGCACCCACTTGCATTGTACCGCTTTCTTTCCCTCAGGCAGCACCACTAGTTCCCAAGTCCCATTCTCCAGCAGGCTCTGGTACTCAGCATCCCTGGAAGCTAGCCATTTGTCCCTATCTGGTCCAGCTAATGCCTCCTCCATGCTAGCTGGTTCCTCTGGTGCAGGGGCAAGAAAACAGTACGCAGGTTGATCCTCCTCATCCGGGTCATAGCCATGCGGTAGAATCAGCAATGCCTCCTCGGTCCCAAGCTGCTGCTCCGCTACATCAGCTCCTGCACTCAGCTTCTTAGTAGCCATACGGGTACGTCCTGGCCTGGAGACGGGTGTCTCCCATCCCTTCATAATAACACCCTTCGGCTTCTTAGTTTTCCCCTGCTGCTGCTCTCCTCCCTCGGATCCAGCAGCTCCACTAGTGCTACCGCTAATCTCCACACCATCACCTCCACCAGCAGGTGCCTCTTGCACCTTCTCTTTATCACCACCCTCTGCAGCTGCCTCCTCTCCCTCCTCCCACACACTAGGAGTCAGGTCCAGCTGCATGGTAATCTGCTCCATCTGCTGGGACACCCTGGCCTCCGGCTGTTTCTCCCAGCTCCCATACATCATGCCCTCAACAAACTTCACATCCCTGCTGTCAAACAACACACTCTTGGAAGGTTCCCACAGCAGCCATCCCTTGCTCTCAGCAGCCAGCCCCAAATGCACACACCAGATTGCACTCGCCCCCAACTTACTGCGGTAGGTCTTGGGGACGTGGGCGACTGCCATGCAACCGAACACCCTCAGCATGTCCACCGGCGGCTTCCTCCCAAGCCACCTCTCCAACGGCACCCACGAGTCATCCCCAACCTTTGTGAGTACCCTGTTCCTAGCGACGGTAGCGTGCCGAACAGCATGGGGCCACATCAAGTTGCCCAGCCCAGATTCTATGAGCAGCGCCCTAGCTGTCTCCAGAATTGTCCGGTTCGCCCGTTCTGCTACACCGTTGGACTGTGGGGTGTAAGCCGTGGTCAGCTCCCTCTGGATGCCCTGCTTCTTGAGCCAGGCCGTCATCTCAGCTCCAAGGAACTCACCACCCCGATCTGTCCTAATCCGCTTCACCACACACTCCGCTTGCTTCTCTACGAACGGCAGCCAATCGTCCCGAATCGTGGAGGCGGCGTGATCTTTCTGCTTCAGCGGATACGCCCACATTAGCCTGCTCCAGTCATCCACTATGGTTAGGAAGTACCGCTCCCTCTTGTGCCCTTGCACCAGCAGCGGCCCCACCAAGTCCATGTGGACCAGCTCCAACGGCTTTTTGCTCCTGCCAGCCACACTATGGAAGGGGAAACGGGTGAACTTTGAAAGGAGGCAAATTTCACAGTTATCATCGGGTGGTTGTCCGTTCAGCTTTAAGCCCTTAACGGCTCCATCCTTCTCCAGCTGCTTCAGCAAAGGCATTGCAACATGCCCCAAATGTCGGTGTGCAGTTGCCCAATCTGTCTCCCCAGATCTGGCCGACACTTTCACACCAACCCCTCCAACGGCGTTGCACTCCCCCTGGGATGCAGACCCCTCTCCAGCCTGCCCCCCACCGTGCCACGCCAGCGCCGGCAGCTGCCACATAGATCTGTACACGTCCTTGCTCTCGTGCAGATCCCAAAGCACCCGATTGCCCAGCTTCCCCTTATAAGTGCGAGCCCCATCCGTGTTGGTGTTCACCCCAGCCTTGCCAAGCTTACGGAGGGAGATGAGGTTGGCCTTCAGGTCGGGGACGAGGAGAACGTCGTGCAGCACCACCGGCTTGCCATCCGCTCCCTTAAATGCAGCTCGTCCCGCACCAGCCACCTTCAACATGTGTCCAGAGGCAGAGCACACCTAATTAATCGGTGCAGCGCGTACGTCGTCCAGCAGGTCCTTGCGCGGCGTCATTGTCCAAGCAGCGCCTGTGTCCAACACCCAATAGTCCAGACGGTGCTGCTCTGCTCCAGCCTTAGCAGATGCGTCTCCTTGCTCCCCCTTGTCTCCCATATGGAAGAATTGGCCCGCGGTGCGCTCCTTCTTCTTCTCCGCACCGCCGTTGCCCTTCGGGTTGTTGTCGGACGAATCAGCGACCATGTTGGCGCCGTTTTTCTGGTTCCTCCGCGCGCCGCCATCCTGGTGACGATTCTGGGGGGTCCATCCATCGGGTTTCTTATAGCACAAAAACCAGGGGTGCCCTTCCTTCTCACAATACCAGCAACTCCCTTTCATTTTGCCACCAGCACCCGACTTGCCCCCACGTCCAGATTTCGCACCGCGACCCCAACTGGTACCTCCTTGTTGGTCGTTGGAGTCGTCGTCTTTCTTTGCACCGCGTCCAGCACCACCGAAGCCACGTCCTTTGCCACGTCGGCTCCCTTGCATCCCGTAGCCGCTGCTGCCGTCGTCTCCACCCCTCAGTTGGCGGCGACGGAAGTCCTCCTCCAGAATCTTCGTCCGCACCCACTCGAGCGTCCACAAGCTCTGGTTCTGCGGCAGGCTCAATCCGCTCGTAAATTGAAGCCACGATTCCGGCAGCAGCGAGAGCATCTTCAAGCACTTTGTTTGCTCCGGGTAGGTGATTCCCGCGGTCGCCAACTTCGCGTAGAGGTCGCGCAATTTGTCCAGGACAGGTTGCACCGGCTCTCCCTCGCTCAGGCGCAACGCGGACAGCTCCCTCTCCAGCATCAATGTTGCAACAACGGAGGTCGGGGCGTGCAGCTCCTTCAACACGGTCCACGCCTTCGGACCGCACTCAACCTCCGGCAGCAGGTGCATGACGTGGTGACGCTGGTTCAGCTCCAAACTCTGCGACATCAAGTAGTAGCCAGCCGAGGCGCGCTCGTCCCAATCTTCCTGAAGGGCGGGGTCACTCGGTCTAGGCTCCTCCCCAATCATTAGTTTCAGCAATCCGATTTGACGGAAATAAAGTTGCATTTTCCAGGCCCAATCATCATAGCCCTCACCATTGAACTTCTCGACGGTGAAGTTTTTCAGCACCTCCTTGATCAGCGAGCCCTGGCTTGTTCGCGCTCCCCTTGGCGCAGAAACACCAGAATCATGGCTGCCGCTACGATCTTGGGCTGAAGATTCACCAGCTACCGCCGAGGTGTTGCCCGCCATAGCTACCTATATCGAGGATCACTATAACGCAGCTCTGATACCAGCTTGTTGGTGTAAGGGCCTAATAAACTCAAGCTATTAAGACTTTATCACACTTAAAACCTCTCCTCGAGGTCACCTCCAAGGGTCCTTGGGTGCCTGGTACAAGACCATGTTGGTGTAAGGGCCTAATAAACTCAAGCTATTAAGACTTTATCACACTTAAAACCTCTCCTCGGGGTCACCTCCAAGGGTCCTTGGGTGCCTGGTACAAGACCAGCCCCTATCCTCGGGTCCGAGTTTGTAGAGAGAGGGATCAAGAGGGACTTAGTCAAAACAGCAAGAGTACCTTGAACGTCGCGCAGCGTATCGTGCAGACCGTCGATCGGATTAAGCTGAGAATTTCCTATATCGAAGCTCACTCTAAGAGCTTTAACATAAGCCAAGTTGCTTCGCGAAAAGTTCTGCCATTACGAAGTTATGGCTCGGACAGCGTTAGCCTAGCGTTGGAGTGCTAGCGTACTAGCGTTGACTCGGGTAGCATTCCGCCGTCGCACCGCATAGAAAAGAAATTCCAGCCAGGAAGGAATTCGCTTGAATCAATTTCACTATATTCAGGTACAAACAGAGAAGGAATAAATAGCTCTAGCTAGCAAGGACCTTGGGAATCAACCTGGGAACAACCAGGAATGATCCCAAATAATTCCAAGCAACAGAACCAACCTGGCTGGACAAAATAGCAGGTGATAGGTTGGTGAACAACCTCTGGTTCTGTTTTTCCAACCTGGGAAAACAACAACCAGGTTCAGGTCCTAAAAACAGAACCTGTTTTGTCTTTGCTCAACCAGCCAAATGCTGGTTCCGCTGTTTTCCCCTGGCCCTGTAGCATGCAGATACAGACAAACAACATCCAACCTTCACCTAAATTGTACCCCTATAGTGCCTGCCCTGCTACACTATAGTCAACCAAACAAAACAGTACAATTTCGAGTTGGATAGAACTGAATCTGCGCAATCAAGTAAGTTGAACCGCAAAGCTTCCATCTTGGGTTCCTTTGCGAGCTCGTCCTTTCTGCTTGTACTGTTCATAGCGCGTACAATGTTATGCCGAAGCGCACATTTTGCGAGTACCTGCAAATGCTTCAAGCGAAAATTGCGAAAGCAAACAAACACACAAACATACCATTCACACGCAAATGCATTCGCACACGCATACTCGTACAAACAGACGGCAGGATGTCGTGCAATGTGAATGTGCACCCAACACACTCCCCCTCAGCCTGCCGGCTGCATCCCCATCATTCCATACTAGTTCATGCTCATTCCACTCATGCGCACACAACGCCAATGAGACTCATCCGCAAGCCTCTTGGTGAGGAAGTCTGCTGGCTGCTGGTGAGTCTTGATGTAGATCGGATTCACCGTCCCCCTCTTCACCTCCTTACGCAGCCAGTGCCACTTGATACGCATGTGCTTATTCAGCCCATGAAGCACAGCGTTCCTGGCCATTCCAAGAGCTCCCTTGCTATCACAAAACAGCGGCGTAGCAACCTTTTGCTCCTGGCCAATCTCCTCCAACAGCCTCCTCAGCCAAATCACCTCCTTCACCCCATGGAACATCGCCATGTACTCTGATTCCACGGAAGAGAGTGCTGTCTCCGTCTGCTTCTTTGACCTCCAACTAACCGGTCCTCCCCCAACTACGCAGATGTATCCTCCCACAGATGAGGAATCCTCCTTCTCAGAGGCCCACGTAGCATCAGTAAAGCAAGTGAGAAAAAGCTTGCCTTCTCCAAGCCTCTCCCCCTTCTCTTTCAGCACCTCAACCCCTTTCTGCTTCACCTGTGCAGATGCGGAGTATTGAACTCCAATGCTTGGGTGAGAGTTCAGATACTTCACCACACGCTCAGCTGCATCCACCTGATCCTCTGATGGATTCTGCACTACCCTAGCCAGCTGCCCAACCGAGAAAGAGATGTCGGGCCTCGTGTGAACTGCTGCATACAAGAGGCTGCCCACCAAGGACTGAAATTGCTGCTGCTCCTCGGCTTCAACCCCTTCATCCTCTGCAGCTTTCACAAGCTTGAATTCTGCTGGCAGGGGAGTTGCAACCTTGCGCTCATTCTCAATTCCGTACTTCTCCCCAAGCTCCTTGATGAACTTCTCCTGGTGCAGCTTCAACCACCTGTGATCCAGATCCCTCTCCACGTGCATCCCGAGGTAGTACTTTACCTCCCCAAGGTTCTTGCACTTGAAGTTCTCCATCAGCTGCTGCTGCACCTTCTGGATCTCCTTCATGCTGCTGCTAAAGAGAAGAATGTCGTCCACATAGACCAGAAACAGCACCAGCTTCTCCCCCTCCCTCTTGAGAAAGAGGCTCTCATCACAGCTGCTGGTCCTGAATCCCATCTCCTCTAAAACAGCTGCCAACTTCTGGTACCAGCAGCGTGGCGCCTGCTTCAAGCCGTACATAGACTTTTTCAGCTTGCACACCCTGCCCGTACCATCCTCATACCCAGGTGGCTGCGTCATGAACACCTCCTCCTCTAAAATCCCGTTGAGAAATGCCGTTGATATGTCCATCTGGATAATGAACTTCCCACCAACGGCTGCATCTGCCAACAAGACACGAAGGGTAGGGGGTTTGGCAGTGGGAGCAAAGATCTCATTGAAGTCCCGCTTCTCCTTCTGCATAAACCCCTTAGCCACCAACCTACTCTTGTAGATGGTGACCTGCCCCTTGTCGTCAGTCTTGATCCTTAGCACCCACTTGCATTGTACCGCTTTCTTTCCCTCAGGCAGCACCACTAGTTCCCAAGTCCCATTCTCCAGCAGGCTCTGGTACTCAGCATCCCTGGAAGCTAGCCATTTGTCCCTATCTGGTCCAGCTAATGCCTCCTCCATGCTAGCTGGTTCCTCTGGTGCAGGGGCAAGAAAACAGTACGCAGGTTGATCCTCCTCATCCGGGTCATAGCCATGCTGTAGAATCAGCAATGCCTCCTCGGTCCCAAGCTGCTGCTCCGCTACATCAGCTCCTGCAGTCAGCTTCTTAGTAGCCATACGGGTACGTCCTGGCCTGGAGACGGGTGTCTCCCATCCCTTCATAATAACACCCTTCGGCTTCTTAGTTTTCCCCTGCTGCTGCTCTCCTCCCTCGGATCCAGCAGCTCCACTAGTGCTACCGCTAATCTCCACACCATCACCTCCACCAGCAGGTGCCTCCTGCACCTTCTCTTTATCACCACCCTCTGCAGCTGCCTCCTCTCCCTCCTCCCACACACTAGGAGTCAGGTCCAGCTGCATGGTAATCTGCTCCATCTGCTGGGACACCCTGGCCTCCGGCTGTTTCTCCCAGCTCCCATACATCATGCCCTCAACAAACTTCACATCCCTGCTGTCAAACAATACACCCTTGGAAGGCTCCCACAGCAGCCATCCCTTGCTCTCAGCAGCCAGCCCCAAATGCACACACCAGATTGCACTCGCCCCCAACTTACTGCGGTAGGTCTTGGGAACGTGGGCGACTGCCATGCAACCGAACACCCTCAGCATGTCCACCGGCGGCTTCCTCCCAAGCCACCTCTCCAACGGCACCCACGAGTCATCCCCAACCTTTGTGAGTACCCTGTTCCTAGCGACGGTAGCGTGCCGAACAGCATGGGGCCACATCAAGTTGCCCAGCCCAGATTCTATGAGCAGCGCCCTAGCTGTCTCCAGAATTGTCCGGTTCGCCCGTTCTGCTACACCGTTGGACTGTGGGGTGTAAGCCGTGGTCAGCTCCCTCTGGATGCCCTGCTTCTTGAGCCAGGCCGTCATCTCAGCTCCAAGGAACTCACCACCCCGATCTGTCCTAATCCGCTTCACCACACACTCCGCTTGCTTCTCCACGAACGGCAGCCAATCCTCCCGAATCGTGGAGGCGGCGTGATCTTTCTGCTTCAGCGGATACGCCCACATTAGCCTGCTCCAGTCATCCACTATGGTTAGGAAGTACCGCTCCCTCTTGTGCCCTTGCACCGGCAGCGGCCCCACCAAGTCCATGTGGACCAGCTCCAACGGCTTTTTGCTCCTGCCAGCCACACTATGGAAGGGGAAACGGGTGAACTTTGAAAGGAGGCAAATTTCACAGTTATCATCGGGTGGTTGTCCGTTCAGCTTTAAGCCCTTAACGGCTCCATCCTTCTCCAGCTGCTTCAGCAAAGGCATTGCCACATGCCCCAAACGTCGGTGTGCAGTTGCCCAATCTGTCTCCCCAGATCTGGCCGACACTTTCACACCAACCCCTCCAACGGCGTTGCACTCCCCCTGGGATGCAGACCCCTCTCCAGCCTGCCCCCCACCGTGCCACGCCAGCGCCGGCAGCTGCCACATAGATCTGTACACGTCCTTGCTCTCGTGCAGATCCCAAAGCACCCGATTGCCCAGCTTCCCCTTATAAGTGCGAGCCCCATCCGTGTTGGTGTTCACCCCAGCCTTGCCAAGCTTACGGAGGGAGATGAGGTTGGCCTTCAGGTCGGGGACGAGGAGAACGTCGTGCAGCACCACCGGCTTGCCATCCGCTCCCTTAAATGCAGCTCGTCCCGCACCAGCCACCTTCAACATGTGTCCAGAGGCAGAGCACACCTCATTAATCGGTGCAGCGCGTACGTCGTCCAGCAGGTCCTTGCGCGGCGTCATTGTCCAAGCAGCGCCTGTGTCCAACACCCAATAGTCCAGGGGGTGCAGCTCTGCTCCAGCCTTAGCAGATGCGTCTCCTTGCTCCCCCTTGTCTCCCATATGGAAGAATTGGCCCGCGGTGCGCTCCTTCTTCTTCTCCGCACCGCCGTTGCCCTTCGGGTTGTTGTCGGACGAATCAGCGATCATGTTGGCGCCGTTTTTCTGGTTCCTCCGCGCGCCGCCATCCTGGTGACGATTCTGGGGGGTCCATCCATCGGGTTTCTTATAGCACAAAAACCAGGGGTGCCCTTCCTTCTCACAATACCAGCAACTCCCTTTCATTTTGCCACCAGCACCCGACTTGCCCCCACGTCCAGATTTCGCACCGCGACCCCAACCGGTACCTCCTTGTTGGTCGTTGGAGTCGTCGTCTTTCTTTGCACCGCGTCCAGCACCACCGAAGCCACGTCCTTTGCCACGTCGGCTCCCTTGCATCCCGTAGCCGCTGCTGCCGTCGTCTCCACCCCTCAGTTGGCGGCGACGGAAGTCCTCCTCCAGAATCTTCGTCCGCACCCACTCGAGCGTCCACAAGCTCTGGTTCTGCGGCAGGCTCAATCCGCTCGTAAATTGAAGCCACGATTCCGGCAGCAGCGAGAGCATCTTCAAGCACTTTGTTTGCTCCGGGTAGGTGATTCCTGCGGTCGCCAACTTCGCGTAGAGGTCGCGCAATTTGTCCAGGACAGGTTGCACCGGCTCTCCCTCGCTCAGGCGCAACGCGGACAGCTCCCTCTCCAGCATCAATGTTGCAACAACAGAGGTCGGGGCGTGCAGCTCCTTCAACACCGTCCACGCCTTCGGACCGCACTCAACCTCCGGCAGCAGGTGCATGACGTGGTGACGCTGGTTCAGCTCCAAACTCTGCGACATCAAGTAGTAGCCAGCCGAGGCGCGCTCGTCCCAATCTTCCTGAAGGGCGGGGTCACTCGGTCTAGGCTCCTCCCCAATCATAAGTTTCAGCAATCCGATTTGACGGAAATAAAGTTGCATTTTCCAGGCCCAATCATCATAGCCCTCACCATTGAACTTCTCGACGGTGAAGTTTTTCAGCACCTCCTTGATCAGCGAGCCCTGGCTTGTTCGCGCTCCTCTTGGCGCAGAAACACCAGAATCATGGCTGCCGCTACGATCTTGGGCTGAAGATTCACCAGCTACCGCCGAGGTGTTGCCCGCCATAGCTACCTATATCGAGGATCACTATAACGCAGCTCTGATACCAGCTTGTTGGTGTAAGGGCCTAATAAACTCAAGCTATTAAGACTTTATCACACTTAAAACCTCTCCTCGGGGTCACCTCCAAGGGTCCTTGGGTGCCTGGTACAAGACCAGCCCCTATCCTCGGGTCCGAGTTTGTAGAGAGAGGGATCAAGAGGGACTTAGTCAAAACAGCAAGAGTACCTTGAACGTCGCGCAGCGTATCGTGCAGACCGTCGATCGGATTAAGCTGAGAATTTCCTATATCGAAGCTCACTCTAAGAGCTTTAAAATAAGCCAAGTTGCCTCGCGAAAAGTTCTGCCATTACGAAGTTATGGCTCGGACAGCGTTAGCCTAGCGTTGGAGTGCTAGCGTACTAGCGTTGACTCGGGTAGCATTCCGCCGTCGCACCGCGTAGAAAAGAAATTCCAGCAAGGAAGGAATTCGCTTGAATCAATTTCACTATATTCAGGTACAAACAGAGAAGGAATAAATAGCTCTAGCTAGCAAGGACCTTGGGAATCAACCTGGGAACAACCAGGAATGATCCCAAATAATTCCAAGCAACGGAACCAACCTGGCTGGACAAAATAGCAGGTGATAGGTTGGTGAACAACCTCTGGTTCTGTTTTTTCCAACCTGGGAAAACAACAACCAGGTTCAGGTCCTAAAAACAGAACCTGTTTTGTCTTTGCTCAACCAGCCAAATGCTGGTTCCGCTGTTTTCCCCTGGCCCTGTAGCATGCAGATACAGACAAACAACATCCAACCTTCACCTAAATTGTACCCCTATAGTGCCTGCCCTGCTACACTATAGTCAACCAAACAAAACAGTACAATTTCGAGTTGGATAGAACTGAATCTGCGCAATCAAGTAAGTTGAACCGCAAAGCTTCCATCTTGGGTTCCTTTGCGAGCTCGTCCTTTCTGCTTGTACTGTTCATAGCGCGTACAATGTTATGCCGAAGTGCACATTGTGCGAGTACCTGCAAATGCTTCAAGCAAAAATTGCGAAAGCAAACAAACACACAAACATACCATTCACACGCAAATGCATTCACACACGCATACTCGTACAAACAGACGGTAGGATGTCGTGCAATGTGAATTTGCACCCAACACTTCTCCGTATCTGGGCCAGCTAATGCCTCCTCCATGCTAGCTGGTTCTTCTGGTGCAGGGGCAAGAAAACAGTAGGCAGGTTCATCCTCCTCATCCGGACCATAGCCATGCGGTAGAATCAGCAATGCCTCCTCTGTCCCAAGCTGCTGCTCTGCTACATCAGCTCCTGCAGTCAGCTTCTTAGTAGCCATACGGATACGTCGTGGCCTGGAGACGGGGGTCTCCCATCCCTTCATAACGACAGCCTTCGGCTTCTTAGTTTTTCCCTGCTGCTGCTCTCCCCCCTCGGATCCGGCAGCTCTACTAGTGCTAGTTTCCACATCATTTTCTCCACCTGCAGGTGCATCCTAAACCTTCTTTCCATCACCACCCTCTGCAGCTACCTCCTCTCCCTCGTCCCACACACTAGGAGTCAGGTCCAGCTGCATGGTGATCTGCTCCATCTGCTGGGACACCCTGGCCTCCGGCTGTTTCTCCCAGCTCCCATACATCATGCCGTCAACAAACTTCACATCCTTGCTGTCAAACAACACACCCTTGGAAGGTTTCCACAGCAGCCATCCCTTGCTCTCAGCAGCTAGCCCCAAATGTACACACCAGATTGCACTTGGCCCCAACTTACTGCGGTAGGTCTTGGGGACGTGAGCGAATGCTATGCAACCGAACACCCTCAGCATGTCCACCGGCGGCTTCCTCTCAAGCCACCTCCCCAACGGCACCCACGAGTCATCCCCAACCTTGGTGAGTACCCTGTTCGTAGCCACGGTAGCGTGCCGAACAGCATGGGGCCACATGGAGTTGCCCAGCCCAGATTCTATGAGCAGCACCCTAGCTGTCTCCAGAATTGTCTGGTTCGCCCGTTCTGCTACACCGTTGACTGTGGGATGTAAGCCGTGGTCAGCTCCCTCTGAATGCCCTGCTTCTTGTGCCAGGCCGTCATCTCAGCTCCTAGGAACTCACCACCCCGATCTGTTCTAATCCGCTTCACCACACACTCCGCTTGCTTCTCTACGAATGGCAGCCAATCTTCCCGTATCATAGATGCCCAGATAAGCCTGCTAAAATCATCCACTATGTTCAGAAAGTAACGCTCCCCCTTGTGTCCCTGAACCGGCAGCGGCCCCACCAAGTCCATGTGGACCAGCTCCAACAGCTTATTGCTCCTGCCAGCCACACTATGGAAGGGGAAACGGGTAAACTTTGAGAGCAAACAGATTTCACAATTCTCATCAGGTGGCTGTCTGTTCAGCTTCAGACCCTTAACGGCTCCATCTTTCTCCAACAGCTTCAACAAGGGCATTGCCACATGCCCCAAGCGTCGGTGTGCGGTTGACAAATCCGTCTCCCCAGATCTGGCCGACACTTTCACACCAACCCCTCCAACGGCATTGCATTCCCCCTGGGATGCAGACCCCTCTCCAGCCTCCCCCTACCATGTCACGCCAACGCTGGCAGCTGCCACATAGATCTGTAGACGTCTGTGCTCTCGTGCAGATCCCCAAGCACCCGATTGCCCAGCTGCCCCTTGAAAGTGCGTGCCCCATCCGTGCTAGTGCTTACCCCAGCCTTGCCAAGCTTACGGAGGGAGATGAGGTTGGCCCTGAGTCCCAGGAACGAGAAGAACGTCGTGCAGCACCACCGGCTTGCCATCTGCTTCCTCAAACGCAGCTTGTCCTGCACCAGCCACCTTGAGCGCGTGTCCAGACGCAGAGCACACTTCGTTGATCGGTGCAGCGCGTACGTGGTCCAGCAGGTCCTTGCGCGGCGTCATCGTCCAAGCAGCGCCCGTGACCAACACCCAATAATCTAGGGGGTGCAGCTCTGCACCAACCTTGGCAGAGGGGTCTTCTTGCTCCCCCTGCTCCCCGTGTTGTCCAATATGAAAGAACTGGCCCGCGGTGCGCTCCTTTTTCTTTTCCGCACCGCCGCTGCTGCCGTCGTCTCCACCCCACAGTTGGTGGCGACGGAAGCCCTCCTCCAGAATCTTTGTCCGTACCCACTCGAGTGTCCACGAGCTCTGGTTCTGCGGCAGGCTCAATCCGCTCTTGAATTGAAGCCACGATTCTGGCAGCAGCGAGAACATCTTCAGGCACTTGGTCTGCTCCGGGTAGGTAATTCCCGCGGTCGCCAACTTCGCATAGAGGTCGCACAATTTGTCCAGGGCAGGTTGCACCGGCTCTCCCTTGCTCAACCGCAATGCGGACAGCTCTGTCTCCAGCATCAACGTTGCAACAACGGAGGTCGGGGCGTGCAGCTCCTTCAACACGGTCCACACTTTCGGACCGCACTCGACCTCCGGCAGCTGGTGCATGACGTGGTGACGCTGGTTCAGCTCCAAACTCTTCGACATCAAGTAGTAGCCAGCAGAGGAGCGCTCGTCCCAATCTTCCTGCAGCGCGGGGTCATTCGGTCTAGGCTCCTCCCCAATCATTTGTTTCAGCAATCCATTCTGACGGAAATATAGTTGCATTTTCCAGGCCCAATCATCATAGCCCTCACCATTGAACTTCTCAACGGTGAAATTCTTCAGCACCTCCTTGACCAAAGAGACCTGGTTTATTCGCGCTCCCCTTGACGCTGAAACACCAGAATTATGGCTGCCGCTACGATCTTGGGCTGAAGATTCACCAGCTTCCATTGTGGTGTTGCCCGCCATAGCTACCTATATCGAGGATTACTATAACGCAGCTCTGATACCAGCTTGTTGGTGTAAGGGCCAAATAAACTCAAGCTATTAAGACTTTATTAAACTTAAAACCTCTCCTCGGGGTCACATCCTTGGGTCCTTGCGTGCCTGGTACAAGACCAGCCCCTATCCTCGGGTCCGAGTTTGTAGAGAGAGGGATGAAGAATAAGTAAGTCAAAATAATAAGAGTACCTTGAACATCGCGCAGCGTATCGTGCAGACCGTCGATCAGATTAAGCTGAGAATTTCCTATATAGAAGCTCACTACAAGAGCTTTAAAATAAGCCAAGTTGCCTCGCGAGAAATTCTGCCATTACGAATTTATGGCTCGGACAGCGTTTGCCTAGCGTTGGAGTGCTAGCGTACTAGCGTTGACTCGAGTAGCATTCCGCCGTCGCACCGCGTAGAAACGAAATTCCAGGACGGGAGGAATTCGCTTGATTCAAATTGACTATATTCAGGTACAAACAGAGAAAGAATAAATAGCTCTAGCTAGCAAGGACCTTGGGAATCAACCTGGGAACAACCAAGGATGATCCCAAATAATTCCAAGCAGCAGAACCAACCTGGCTGGACAAAACAACAAGTGGTAGGTTGGTAAACAACCTCTGGTTCTGTTTTTCCAACCTGGGAAAACAACAACCAGGTTTAGGTCCTAAAAAAAGAACCTGTTTTGTCTTTGCCCAACCAGCCAAATGCTGGTTCCATTGGTTTCCCCTGGCCCTGTAGTAAGCAGATACAGACAAACAACATCCAACCTTCACCTAAATTGTACCTCTATAGTGCCTGCCCTGCTTCACTATAGTCAACCAAACAAAACAGTACAATTTTAAGTTGGATAGAACTGAATCTGTACAATCAATTCAACTGAACCGCAAAGCTTGCTTCTTCGATTCCTTTGCGAGCTCGTCCTTTCTGCTTCTACTATTCATAGCGCGTACAATGTTGTGCCGAAGCGCATAATGCGCGAGTACCTGCAAATGCTTCAAGCCAAAATTGCAAAAGCAAACAAACATACGAACATTCCATTCACACCGAAATGCATTCGCACATGTATACTCATACAAACGGACGGCAGGATCTCGTACAATGTGAATTTGCACCAAATAGATTTGGTGCAACCGGTACACTGAAGCAACTGGCCAGTTGGTCCAACCAGTGCATTGGACCATCTGGCTAGTTTGTACGACCGGTCTAGTGAACCTAGAGGCCAGTTGGTCCATTTAGTCCACACGACCAACAGGCTAGTTGGTCCAATCGGTCCATTGCACCAATGGTCCAACCAGTCAAGTCGATGAACAGGCAAGAAGGACTAAGAAGCCGGTTGGTGCAACCCGTCTAACAACCAATATAGTGGACCAACAGGCCAGCTGGCCCATCGGGTGCACCGGTCCAGTACGCCGGTTGGTCCAACGGGTCCGGTCGTCCAACAGCCTAGTTGGTCCAACGGGTCTATTGAACAAACAGGCCATATGGTCTAATCGGTCTATGTTAGGTGCAAATTCACATTGCACGACATCCTGCTGTCTGTTTCTATGAGTATGCGTGTGCGAATGCATTTGAGTGTGAATGAAATGTTCGTATGTTTGTTTGCTTTCGCAATTTTCACTTGAAGCATTTGCAGGTACTCGCGCATTATGCGCTTCGGCACAATATTTTACGCGCTATGAGCAGTACAAGCAGATCCATCAAGGTACTCTTGTTATTCTGACTAAGTCAATCTTGATCCATCTCTCTACAAACTCGGACCCGAGGATAGGGGCTGGTCTTGTACCAGGCACCCAAGGACACTTGGAGGTGACCCCGAGGAGAGGATTTTAGTTTGATAAAGTCTTAATAGCTTGAGTTTGTTAGGCCCTCATATATATAGTGTACTAGAACAACAGGCCATTTGGTCCAATCGGTCTATCAGATGAACAGGCCAGTTGGACCGACTGGTCCATTGAACCGACAGACTGGTTGGTCCAACCAGTCCATTGGACTAAATAGGCTGGCTGGTCCAACCGGTCCGTGGGACCAACATGCTAGTTGGTCCAAAAAGTCGATTCGGCCAGCAGGCTATTTGGTTCAACCTGTCTAGTGGACCAACAAGCTAGTTGGTCCAATCGGACCATTGGACCAAAAGGCATGTTGGTCCAACCTATCTGGTGGACCAACAGGCCAGTTGGTCCAACAGGTCTATAGGACCAACATGCCAGTTGGTTCGACCGGTCTAGTGGACCAAATGGCAAGTTGGTGCAACCAGTCTATGTTGGGCGCAGATTCACATTGCACGGCATCATGTCGTCTATTTGTACAAGTATGCATGTGTGAATGCATTTGGGTGTGAATGAAATGTTCGTATGCTTGCTTGCTTTCGCAATTTTCGCGTGATGCATTTGCAGTTACTCGCGCAATGTGCGCTTCGGTACAACATTTTACGCGCTATGAATAGTATAAGCAGAAATGACGAGCTCCTAAAGAGACCCAAGATGGAAAGACAGAACCAGAGGTTGTTTACCAACCTACCACCTGCTGTTTTGTCCAGCCAGGCTCATAATATTGCTTGGAATGATTTGGGATCTTCCCTGGTTGTTTCCAGGTTGTTTTTCAAGGTCTTTGATAGCTAGAACTATTAATTTCTTCTCTCTTTGTACCTCTATATAGTCAACGCTAGTACGCTAGCACTGCGACGTTAGGCCAACGCTTTTCAAGCCATAACTCCGTAATAGCATAACTTTTCGTGAGGCAACTTGGCTCGTTTTAATGCTCTTGCCGGTCTGCACGATAGACTGCGCAACGTATAAGGTACTCTTGCTATTTTGGCTCCTCTCTAAACAAACCTGGACTCAATGATAGGGTGGTCTTGTACAAGGCACCCAAGGACCTTTGGAGGTGACACAGAGAAAAGGTTATAATAGCTTGAGTTTATCAGGCCCTTACACCAACAATGTATTGGACCAATAGGCCAGTAGGTCCAACTTGTCTAGTGCACTAACAAGCTATTCTATTAGACCACTAGGCCAGTTGATCCAACCGGTCCACTGGATTAACAAGGAATCTGGTCTAAGCGGTCCATTGGACCAAAAGGCGAGATGGTATAAAGGGTCCTTTGGACCAACTGACCAGTTGGTCTAACCGGTCCACTATACCGACAAGCGACTTGGTCCACCCCGTCCATTGAGGCAACAATCCTATTGGTTCAATGGGTCCATTGGACCAACTGACGAGTTGGTGCAACCAGTTCGTTGGACCAATAGGCGATTTGGTTTAACCGCTCCATTGTACAAACAGGCTAGTTGGTTCAACCAGTCTAGTGGACCAAAAGGCCAGTTGGTGTAACCGGTCTAGAGCTACTAGTCTAATAGACCAACAGGCGAGTTGGTCCAACCGGTCTATTGGACCAACAGGGGAGTTGGTGCAACCAGCCCATTGGACCAACAGGCCAGTTGGTCCAACCCGTCCATTCGACCAATAGGCCAATTGGTCCAACCAGTCCAGTGTACCATTAGGTCAGTTGGTGAAACCAGTCTAGCAACTACTCTAGTGGACCAACAAGCACTTGGTCCAACTGGCCCACTGGACCAACACCCAGTTGGTCCATCCAGTCCACCAGACGAATACGCCAGTTGGTCCAAAAGGTCTGGTGATCCAACAGACCAGTTGGTCAAACGGGTCCATTGGACGACCAGGCTAGTTGGTCCAACCAGTCCGGTTGTCCAACAGGCCAATTGGTCCAACCGGTCCATTGGACCGATTGGCCAGTTGGTCCAACGGGTCCACTGGACCGAAGGGCCAGTTAGTACAACCGGTCTATTGGACCAACGGGCCTGTTGGTCCAACCTGTTAAGTGGACCAGCAGTCCGGTTGGTCCAGCCTGTCCATCGGGCCAACAGGCCAAATGGTCCAATAGGTCCATTGAACCAACAGGCCGGTTGGTCCAGCCAGGCCAAACGACCAACACGCCAGTTGGTCCAACTTGTCTAGTGGACGAATAGGCTGGTTGGTCCAACCAGTCCATTGGACCAACAGGCCGGTTGGTCCAACCGGTCCATTGGACCAACAGGCCGGTTGGTCCAACTGGTCCATTGGACCAACAGGCCGGTTGGTCAAACCGGTCCATTGGACCAACAGGCCGGTTGGTCCAACCGGTCCATTGGACCAACAGGCTGGTTGGTCCCACCGGTCCATTGGACCAACAGGCCGGTTGGTCCAACCGGTCTATTGGACCAACAAGCCGGTTGGTGCAACCGGTCCATTGGACCAATAGGCCGGTTGGTCCGACCGGTCCATTGAACCAACCTAGCCATTTGACCAGCAGGCCGATTGGTCCAACCTGTCTAGTGGACGAACAGGCCAGCTGGTCCGATCGGTTCAGTGGACCAACCGGCCAGTTGGTCCAACCGTCTAATGGACCAATAGGCCAGTTGGTCCAACCTGTCCAGCGGACCAATAGGCCAATTGATCCAACCAGTCCACTGGATTTACAATGAATTTGATCCAACCGGTACATTGGACCAAATGGTTTGTTGGTCTTACCGGTCCAGATAACCAACAAGCCAGTTGGTCCAACCTGTCTATAGGGGAACAGTCCGGCTGGTTCAATAGGCCTGTTGGTCTAATAGGTCTATTGAACCAACTGGTGAGTTGGTCCAACCGGTTTATTGGACCAGTCCACTGGATTTACAATGAATTTGATCCAACCGGTACATTGGACCAAATGGTTTGTTGGTCTTACCGGTCCTCATAACCAACAAGCTAGTTTGTCCAACCGGTCCATAGGGGAACGGTCCGGTTGGTTCAATAGGCCTGTTGGTCCAACGGGTCCATAGGGGAACAGTCCGGTTGGTTCAATAGGCCTGTTGGTCTAATAGGTCTATTGAACCAATTGGTGAGTTGGTCCAACTGGTTTATTGGACCAACAAGCTAGTTGATCCTACCAGTCCATTGAAACAACAGGCTAATTAGTCCAACCAGTCTAGTGAACCAACAGGCTAGTTGGTCCAATTGGTCTACTGGACCAACAAGCCAGTTGGTCCAAGCAGTCCACTAGATAAATAGGCCAGTTGATCCAACCAGTCTAATGAACCAACAAGCCGTTTGATCCAACCGGTCCAATGGACCAACAGGCCAGTTGGTCCGACCGGTCTAGTCGACCAATAGGCCAGTTGCTCCAACCAGTCCACTAGACCAACAGAACAATTGGTCCAACCGGTCCGGTGGTCCAATAGGCCACCTGGTTTAACGGGTCCACGAGTCGAACAGGCTGGATGGTCTAATCGGTTTACTGCACCAACCTGTCCAGTGGTGCAAAAGGCCAGTTGGTCCAACCGGTCGAAGCGGTCCAGTTGACCAACAGGCTAGTTGGTCGAAGCGGTCCAGTTGACCAACAAGCCAGTTGGTCCTACTAGTCGAGTGGGCCAACAGTCTAGTCAGTCTAACCGGTTCACTGGACCAACTAGCCAGTTGGTCCAACCAGTCTAATGGACCAACAAGCCAGTTGGTTCAAACTGTCCATTGGGGCAACACTTCAGTTGGTTAAGTAGGTCCATTGGACCAATAGGCTAGTTGGTCTTATGGGTACATTGGACCAACAGGCGAGTTGGCGTAACTGGTTCGTAGGACCAACAGGCCAGTTGGTCCAACTAGTCCATTGCACAAATATGCATGTTGGTCCAACCAGTTCATTAGACCAATAGGCCAATTGGTCCAACCAATCAAGTGGACCAGTAGGCGAATTGGTCCAACTCGTCAAGTGGACCAACAAGCCACGTGGTCTAACCGGTCCTATGGACCGACAGGCGAGTTGGCTCAACCGATCGACTAGATCAACAAGCCAATTGGTTCAACTGGTCCACTTGACCAACAGGCCAATAGGTCCAACCAGTCCACTGGACCAACAAGTCATTTGGTCCAACCGCTCTAGTGGACAAACAAGTCAGTTGGTCCAACTTGTCTAGTGGACCAATATACCAGTTGGTCCATCCAGTCCAGTGGACCAACAGGACAGTTGGTCCAATAGGTTCAATAAGGATCTGGTTCATGAAACATAAAACTATTGAATGATTTACCTGGGTACATGGCGAGGCTATATATAGGCTTGAAACAAAGGCACTAACCCGGGTGTCTCTAGGAGGTTCCGTAGGTCGCGAAGCGTCCCGAACAGGTCGTTCCTGAATGCGGTAGAAGGTAATTCGGTGGCAACCAAAAAACCTAGAATTTGGTGTACTCAACCTAGTTTGGTGCCTAAAACTATAATAACTATAGTAAAAGCAACTAACCTAGGAAATCAAGCAAACGCATGCAAGATAGATTAAAACTAAGCTATATATTGCGTAACAAAGCGGAATCAAGCAAGTAATGTCCAGCAAAGCCGTCGTACTCTCACACGTCCCCCCCTCAAAGCTGGGTGGCGTGCCAAACTCTCTGCTTGACTAGATAATTCTTATTAGCATGGCGTGCGTTGCCCATATCAACCCAACTATCTTCCGACGGGTTGTATCCCTTCCAGCCTATCGTGAACTCGAGCATTTTGTCGCATTTGCGTCGATGAGCCAGCACTCGTTCTACCCTGTACTCTGGTTCATTCTGTACGAGAACAGGTGATGGTGGCGGTAGCTTTCGTCCCTGGAACAGCTGGTTGGGGTCCTCGTAGGGCTTTAGCAGCTGAACATGGAAAGCGTTGTGAATCTTCCACGTATTAGGTAGGCGCAAGCGGAGTGTTACTGGTGTCACTTGTGCTTCAACGTGAAAAGGGCCACAGAAGCGAGGCCGTGGCTTAGATGGTAAGTGACACAGGTTCAAGTTGCGGGTTTCGAGAAGCACCTGATCTCCGACTGCTACGGTGTGATCACGTCGCTGGTGATCGGCATACTACTTCTGGGAGGTCTACATCATGGTGAGGCGTCGCTCTGTCTTCTCCCATAGCTGCTGCATGGTGCTGACAAAATCATATGCGGCTTGTACGTGTGCCGCTGTAGTTGGCTGCTGTAGTGTAAGTGGTTCCCGTCCGTAACACATGAAGAAATTATTTTTCACTATGGCCGCGTGTGACGCGTTGTTGTAAGCGAACTCAAGTGTCGGTAACTGTGAATCCCAGAGGCTGATGTCGTCTTTGCAAGCTGTGCATAACAACTATTCAACCACCTGATTGAGTTGCTCAGTCTGTCCACCAGTGGGGGGGTGGTACGCTGAAGACATCGCAAGCTTTGTTCCCAATCAACCCACAAGTTCCCTCGAGAACATACTGGTAAATTTTAGGTATCGGTCTGACATGAATGTAGCGGATGCCGTCGATGGTCATGATGCGGCCCAAGAAGAGGGGAGCAATTGCTTCATCCGTAGCCGTGGCGTTGTTCGGAATGAAGTGCCCCATTTTAGAAAATTTGTCGATCACCACGAGTATAGCGTCATGCCCTAGTAAGGTCGAAGGTAGCCCAATCATAAAGTCTAGGTTGACAACTTACTATGGCGGCTCTGATACAGGTAGAGGTCGAATTAACCCTGCTTTTTTCTGGCTACTCTTCATCCGCTGGCACGTCTTACAAGAGCTGACGAACCGCTGCACATCCGCTGCTATTCGGGGCCAGTATTAATAGTTCGCTATTCTTGCTAATGTCTTGTTGCTCCCGAAATGTCTCGCGTATTGTACGTTGTGAAATTGCACCAAAAAGATCTGTCGGAGCGGGAAATATTTTGGTACCCTAATCTCTCCTGCTCCCTTTCTTATAGCTAAGTCCTTCTCCCACTGTAACAGCTTCTGTTTTTCTGCTGTAGCGATCTCTGCGTCCACGGAGTACCCATGTTGGAATAGAGGGTTCATCCCGTCAAGCTGGATGCCTGCTACGTGACCCAGGCGGCTCAACGCGTCTGCCTTGTTATGTAGCCCGGGTTTGTAGACGATGTCATACTGGAAGTGAGTTTCCAATAAGTCCATCCAATGCACATGACGTCATGAACAGTTGACTGCGACTTCAGGTATTTGACGATGCAGTGGTCTGTGTAAACTGAAGTCTTGGATCCCTCTAGATAACACCTCTACGCCTTGAAGTCTTTGACTATCGCTAAGGCTTGCTTATTATGGATGGGGTAGTTCAGTTCTGCTCCGTGTAGCTTTTACTGAGGTAAGCAATGGGCTGCAAACCGTGTCCGTGATCCTGCATCAGTACTGTTCAAACTGCCTGGTCACTAGCGTCTGCTTCCACCACGTAGTCATTGTCTGGGCCTAATTCATTGGCCAGATTCAGTTCTACCCAACTCGAAATTGTACTGTTTTGTTTGGTTAACGATAGCGTAGCAGGGTAGGCACTAAAGGGATACAAATTAGGTGAATGTTGGATGTTGTTTCTCTGTATCTGCATGCTACAGGGCCTCGAGAGACCAGTGGAACCAGCATTTGGCTGGTCGGGCAAAGACAAAACAGGTTCTGTTTTCAGGACCTGAAACTGATTGTTGTTTTTTGTTGGGTGCAAATTCACATTGCACGACATCCTGCCGTCTGATTGTACGAGTATGCGTGTGCGAATGCATTTGCGTGTGAATGGTATGTTTGTGTGTTTGTTTGCTTTCGCAATTTTCGCTTGAAGCATTTGCAGGTACTCGCACAATGTGCGCTTCGGCATAACATTGTACGCGCTATGAACAGTACAAGCAGAAAGGACGAGCTCGCAAAGGAACCCAAGATGGAAGCTTTGCGGTTCAACTTACTTGATTGCGCAGATTCAGTTCTATCCAACTCGAAATTGTACTGTTTTGTTTGGTTGACTATAGTGTAGCAGGGCAGGCACTATAGGGGTACAATTTAGGTGAAGGTTGGATGTTGTTTGTCTGTATCTGCATGCTACAGGGCCAGGGGAAACCAGCGGAACCAGCATTTGGCTGGTTGGGCAAAGACAAAACAGGTTCTGTTTTTAGGACCTGAACCTGGTTGTTGTTTTCCCAGGTTGGAAAAACAGAACCAGAGGTTGTTCACCAACCTATCACCTGCTATTTTGTCCAGCCAGGTTGGTTCTGTTGCTTGGAATTATTTGGGATCATCCCTGGTTGTTCCCAGGTTGATTCCCAAGGTCCTTGCTAGCTAGAGCTATTTATTCCTTCTCTGTTTGTACCTGAATATAGTGAAATTGATTCAAGCGAATTCCTTCCTTGCTGGAATTTCGTTTCTACGCGGTGCGACGGCGGAATGCTACCCGAGTCAACGCTAGTACGCTAGCACTCCAACGCTAGGCTAGCGCTGTCCGAGCCATAACTTCGTAATGGCAGAACTTTTCGCGAGGCAACTTGGCTTATTTTAAAGCTCTTAGAGTGAGCTTCGATATAGGAAATTCTCAGCTTAATCCGATCGACGGTCTGCACGATACGCTGCGCGACGTTCAAGGTACTCTTGCTGTTTTGACTAAGTCCCTCTTGATCCCTCTCTCTACAAACTCGGACCCGAGGATAGGGGCTGGTCTTGTACCAGGCACCCAAGGACCCTTGGAGGTGACCCCGAGGAGAGGTTTTAAGTGTGATAAAGTCTTAATAGCTTGAGTTTATTAGGCCCTTACACCAACAAATTTCACAGTTATCATCAGGTGGTTGTCCGTTCAGCTTCAAGCCCTTAACGGCTCCATCCTTCTCCAGCTGCTTCAGGAAAGGCATTGCCACATGCCCCAAACGTCGGTGTGCAGTTGCCCAATCTGTCTCCCCAGATCTGGCCGACACTTTCACACCAACCCCTCCAACGGCGTTGCACTCCCCCTGGGATGCAGACCCCTCTCCAGCCTGCCCCCCACCGTGCCACGCCAGCGCCGGCAGCTGCCACATAGATCTGTACACGTCCTTGCTCTCGTGCAGATCCCAAAGCACCCGATTGCCCAGCTTCCCCTTATAAGTGCGAGCCCCATCCGTGTTGGTGTTCACCCCAGCCTTGCCAAGCTTACGGAGGGAGATGAGGTTGGCCTTCAGGTCGGGGACGAGGAGAACGTCGTGCAGCACCACCGGCTTGCCATCCGCTCCCTTAAATGCAGCTCGTCCCGCACCAGCCACCTTCAACATGTGTCCAGAGGCAGAGCACACCTCATTAATCGGTGCAGCGCGTACGTCGTCCAGCAGGTCCTTGCGCGGCGTCATTGTCCAAGCAGCGCCTGTGTCCAACACCCAATAGTCCAGGGGGTGCAGCTCTGCTCCAGCCTTAGCAGATGCGTCTCCTTGCTCCCCCTTGTCTCCCATATGGAAGAATTGGCCCGCGGTGCGCTCCTTCTTCTCCGCACCGCCGTTGCCCTTCGGGTTGTTGTCGGACGAATCAGCGACCATGTTGGCGCCGTTTTTCTGGTTCCTCCGCGCGCCGCCATCCTGGTGACGATTCTGGGGGGTCCATCCATCGGGTTTCTTATAGCACAAAAACCAGGGGTGCCCTTCCTTCTCACAATACCAGCAACTCCCTTTCATTTTGCCACCAGCACCCGACTTGCCCCCACGTCCAGATTTCGCACCGCGACCCCAACCGGTACCTCCTTGTTGGTCGTTGGAGTCGTCGTCTTTCTTTGCACCGCGTCCAGCACCACCGAAGCCACGTCCTTTGCCACGTCGGCTCCCTTGCATCCCGTAGCCGCTGCTGCCGTCGTCTCCACCCCTCAGTTGGCGGCGACGGAAGTCCTCCTCCAGAATCTTCGTCCGCACCCACTCGAGCGTCCACAAGCTCTGGTTCTGCGGCAGGCTCAATCCGCTCGTAAATTGAAGCCACGATTCCGGCAGCAGCGATAACATCTTCAAGCACTTTGTTTGCTCCGGGTAGGTGATTCCCGCGGTCGCCAACTTCGCGTAGAGGTCGCGCAATTTGTCCAGGACAGGTTGCACCGGCTCTCCCTCGCTCAGGCGCAACGCGGACAGCTCCCTCTCCAGCATCAATGTTGCAACAACGGAGGTCGGGGCGTGCAGCTCCTTCAACACCGTCCACGCCTTCGGACCGCACTCAACCTCCGGCAGCAGGTGCATGACGTGGTGACGCTGGTTCAGCTCCAAACTCTGCGACATCAAGTAGTAGCCAGCCGAGGCGCGCTCGTCCCAATCTTCCTGAAGGGCGGGGTCACTCGGTCTAGGCTCCTCCCCAATCATTAGTTTCAGCAATCCGATTTGACGGAAATAAAGTTGCATTTTCCAGGCCCAATCATCATAGCCCTCACCATTGAACTTCTCGACGGTGAAGTTTTTCAGCACCTCCTTGATCAGCGAGCCCTGGCTTGTTCGCGCTCCCCTTGGCGCAGAAACACCAGAATCATGGCTGCCGCTACGATCTTGGGCTGAAGATTCACCAGCTACCGCCGAGGTGTTGCCCGCCATAGCTACCTATATCGAGGATCACTATAACGCAGCTCTGATACCAGCTTGTTGGTGTAAGGGCCTAATAAACTCAAGCTATTAAGACTTTATCACACTTAAAACCTCTCCTCGGGGTCACCTCCAAGGGTCCTTGGGTGCCTGGTACAAGACCAGCCCCTATCCTCGGGTCCGAGTTTGTAGAGAGAGGGATCAAGAGGGACTTAGTCAAAACAGCAAGAGTACCTTGAACGTCGCGCAGCGTATCGTGCAGACCGTCGATCGGATTAAGCTGAGAATTTCCTATATCGAAGCTCACTCTAAGAGCTTTAAAATAAGCCAAGTTGCCTCGCGAAAAGTTCTGCCATTACGAAGTTATGGCTCGGACAGCGTTAGCCTAGCGTTGGAGTGCTAGCGTACTAGCGTTGACTCGGGTAGCATTCCGCCGTCGCACCGCGTAGAAAAGAAATTCCAGCAAGGAAGGAATTCGCTTGAATCAATTTCACTATATTCAGGTACAAACAGAGAAGGAATAAATAGCTCTAGCTAGCAAGGACCTTGGGAATCAACCTGGGAATAACCAGGGATGATCCCAAATAATTCCAAGCAACAGAACCAACCTGGCTGGACAAAATAGCAGGTGGTAGGTTGGTGAACAACCTCTGGTTCTGTTTTTCCAACCTGGGGAAACAACAACCAGGTTCAGGTCCTAAAATCAGAACCTGTTTTGTCTTTGCCCAACCAGCCAAATGCTGGTTCCGCTGGTTTCCCCTGGCCCTGTAGCATGCAGATACAGACAAACAACATCCAACCTTCACCTAAATTGTACCCCTATAGTGCCTGCCCTGCTACACTATAGTCAACCAAACAAAACAGTACAATTTCGAGTTGGATAGAACTGAATCTGCGCAATCAAGTAAGCCGAACCGCAAAGCTTCCATCTTGGGTTCCTTTGCGAGCTCGTCCTTTCTGCTTGTACTGTTCATAGCGCGTACAATGTTATGCCGAAGCGCACATTGTGCGAGTACCTGCAAATGCTTCAAGCGAAAATTGCGAAAGCAAACAAACACACAAACATACCATTCACACGCAAATGCATTCGCACACGCATACTCGTACAAACAGACGGCAGGATGTCGTGCAATGTGAATTTGCACCCAACACCAACTTGTTTCTTGGTTAATCAGATGGGTTGGACCAACTAGCCTCTTGGTCAATTGGACCCGCTGGACCAACTTGCCTGTTGGTCCTATTGACAGGTTGGTCCAACTGGCCTGTTGGTCCAATGGACCGGCTGGAACAACATGCCTCTTGGTCAATTGGACCGGCTGGACCAACTGGCTTGTTGGTCAATTCGATAGATTGGACCAACTGGCCTATTGGTCAATTGGACAGATTGGACCAACTGGCCTGTCGGTCAGTTGGACCGGATGGACCAACTTGCCTATTTGTCAAATGGACCGGCTGGAGCAACTGGCCTGTTGGTCAATCGGACCGGTTGGACCAACTGGCCTGTTGGTCATTTGAACTGGCTGGACCAACTGGCCTGTTGGTCAATTGGACAGGCTGGACCAACTGGCATGTTGGGAATTTGACCGGCGGGACCAACTCGCCTGCTGGTCAATTGGACCGGCTAGACCAACTGGCCTGTTGGAGACTACAAGGAAGCCGACATAGCAGAGGACGTAACTTTTTGGTGCTGGGCGCGGTATAAAGGAGGTACCAGTTGGGGTCGCGGTGCGAAATCTGGATGCGGGGGAAATTTGGATGCTGGTGGCAAATTAAAAAGGAGTTGCGGGTATGGTGAGACGGAAGTGCACCCCTGGTGTTTGTGCTATAAGAGTCCCGATGGATGGAATCCCCAGAATTATCACAAGGACGGCGGCGCACAGAGGGACCAGAAAAACGTCTCAGAGCTGCACTTCCTGAACTTTTGGGGTGTAAGACACGGGCGCCGCATGGACGAGGACGTCGCGCAAGGACCTGCGTTGAAGGTGGCTGGTTCAGAACGAGCTGCGCTTGAAATAGCGAATAGCAAGCTGATGGTACTGTACGACGTTCTCCTCGTCCCTGATTACAAGTCCAACCTGATCTCCCCTTCCAAGATTGCTGAGGCTGGGGTGAACACTAGCAGAGGCACGCACTTAGAAGAGGCAGCTGGGCAATCGGGTGCTTTGAAATCTGCACGAGAGACGCGTACATATCCATGTGGTGGCTGCTGGCGATGGTCTGGCACGGTGGTGGGCAGGCACATAAAGGGTCTGCATCCTCCAAGAAGTGGACACCATTGGAGGGGTTGGTATGACCGGTCCAATGGACCAACAGGCCAATTGGTCAAACCGATCCAATGGACCAACAAGCCAGTTGTTCCAGCCAATCCAATTGACCAACAGGCCAGTAGGAATGCTAGCATACTAGCGTTGACTCGGGTAGCATTCCGCCGTCGCACCGCGTAGAAAGGAAATTCCAGCAAGGAAGGAATTCGCTTGAATCAATTTTAAACTATATGCAGGTACAAACAGAGAAGGAATATATAGTCCTAGCTAGCAAGGACCTTGGGAATCAACCTGGGAAGAACCAGGGATGATCCCAAATAATTCCAAGCAACAGAACCAACCTGGCTGGACAAAACAGCAGGTGGTAGGTTGGTAAACAACCTCTGGTTCTGTTTTTCCAACCTGGGAAAACAACAACCAGGTTCAGGTCCTAAAAACAGAACCTGTTTTGTCTTTGCCCAACCAGCAAAATGCTGGTTCCGCTGGTTTCCCCTGGCCCTGTAGCATGCAGATACAGACAAACAACATCCAACCTTCACCTAAATTGTACCTCTATAGTGCCTGCCCTGCTACACTATAGTCAACCAAACAAAACAGTACAATTTCGAGTTGGATAGAACTGAATCTGCACAATCAATTTAACCGAACCGCAAAGCTTCCATCTTGGGTTCCTTTGCGAGCTCTTCCTTTCTGCTTGTACTGTTCATAGCGTGTACAATGTTGTGCCGAAGCGCATAATGCGCGAGTACCTGCAAATGCTTCAAGCGAAAATTGCGAAAGCAAACAAACACACCAACATTCCATTCACACCCAAATGCATTCGCACACGCATACTCATACAAACAGACGGCAGGATGTCGTGCAAAATGAATTTGCACCCAACACACTTCCCCTCAGCCTGCCGGCTGCATCCCCATCATTCCATACTAGTTCATGCTCATTCCACTCATCCGAACACAACGCCAATGAGGCTCATCCGCAAGCCTCTTGGTGAGGAAGTCTGCTGGCTGCTGGTGAGTCTTGATGTAGATCGGATTCACCGTCCCCCTTTTCACCTCTTTACGCAGCCAATGCCACTTGATACGCATGTGCTTGTTCAGCCCATGAGGCACAGCGTTCCTGGCCATCCCAAGAGCTCCCTTGCTATCACAAAACAGCGGCGTAGCAACCTTTTGCTCCTGGCCAATCTCCTCTAACAGCCTCCTCAGCCAAATCACCTCCTTCATCCCATGGAACATCGCCATGTACTCTGATTCCACAGAAGAGAGTGCTGTCTCCGTCTGCTTCTTTGACCTCCAACTAACAGGTCCTCCTCCAACTATGCAGATGTATCCTCCCACAGATGAGGAATCCTCCTTCTCAGAGGCCGACGTAGCATCGGTAAAGCAAGTGAGAAAAAGCTTGCCTTCTCCAAGCCTCTCCCCCTTCTCTTTCAGCACCTCAACCCCTTTCTGCTTCACCTGTGCAGATGCGGAGTATTGAACTCCAATGCTTGGGTGAGAGTTCAGATACTTTACCACACGCTCAGCTGCATCCACCTGCTCCTCTGATGGATTCTGCACCACCCTAGCCAGCTGCCCAACCGAGAAAGAGATGTCGGGCCTCGTGTGAACTGCTGCATACAAGAGGCTGCCCACCAAGGACTGAAATTGCTGCTGCTCCTCGGCTTCAACCCCTTCATCCTCTGCAGCTTTCACAAGCTTGAATTCTGTTGGCAGGGGAGTAGCAACCTTGCGCTCATTCTCAATCCCGTACTTCTCCCCAAGCTCCTTGATGAACTTCTCCTGGTGCAGCTTCAACCACCTGTGATCCAGATCCCTCTCCACGTGCATCCCCAGGCAGTACTTTACCTCCCCAAGGTTCTTGCACTTGAAGTTCTCCATCAGCTGCTGCCCACCTTCTGGATCTCCTTCATGCTGCTGCTAAAGAGAAGAATGTCGTCCACATAGACCAGAAACAACACCAGCTTCTCCCCCTCCCCCTTGAGAAAGAGGCTCTTACACAGCTGCTGGTCCTGAATCCCACCTCCTCTAAAACAGCTGCCAACTTCTGGTACCAGCAGCGTGGCGCCTGCTTCAAGCCATAGATGGACTTTTTCAGCTTGCACACCCTGCCCGTACCATCCTCATACCCAGGTGGCTGCGTCATGAACACCTCGTCGTCTAAAATCCCATTGAGGAACGCCGTTGATATATCCATTTGAATGATGAATTTCCCACTAACGGTTGCATCTGCCAACAAGACACGGAGGATAGGGGGTTTGGCAGTGGGAGCAAAGATCTCATTGAAGTCCCGCTTCTCCTTCTGCATAAACCCCTTAGCCACCAGCCTGCTCTTGTAGATGGTGACCTGTCCCTTGTCATCGGTCTTAATCCTTAGCACCCACTTGCACTGTACGGCTTTCTTTCCCTCAGGCAGCACCGCCAGCTCCCATGTCCCATTCTCTAGCAGGCTCTGGTACTCAGCATCCTTGGAAACCAGCCATTTCTCCCTATCTGGTCCAGCTAATGCCTCCTCCATGCTAGCTGGTTCCTCTGGTGCAGGGGCAAGAAAACAGTAGGCAGGTTCATCCTCCTCATCCAGATCATAGCCATGCGGTAGAATCAGCAATGCCTCCTCGGTCCCAAGCTGCTGCTCCGCTACATCAGCTCCTGTAGTCAACTTCTTAGTGGCCATACGGGTACGTCCTGGCCTGGAGACGGGTGTCTCTTATCCCCTCATAACAAGACCCTTCGGCTTCTTAGTTTTTCCCTGCTGCTGCTCTCCTCCCTCGGATCCAGCAGCTCCACTAGTGCTACTGCTAGTCTCCACTCCATCACCTTCACCAGCAGGTGCCTCCTGCACCTTCTCTCCATCACCACCCTCTGCAGCTGCCTCCTCTCCCTCCTCCCACACACTAGGAGTCAGGTCCAGCTGCATGGTGATCTGCTCCATTTGCTGGGACACCCTGGCCTCTGGCTGTTTCTCCCAGCTCCCATACATCATGCCCTCAACAAACTTCATATCCCTGCTGTCTTGATGTAGATCTGATTCACCGTCCTTCTCTTCACCTCCTTACGCAGCCAGTGCCACTTGATACGCATGTGCTTGTTCAGCCCATGAAGCACAGCATTCCTGGCCATCCCAAGAGCTCCCTTGCTATCACAAAACAGCGGCGTAGCAACCTTTTGCTCCTGGCCAATCTCCTCTAACAGCCTCTTCAGCCAAATCACCTCTTTCACCCCATGGAACATCGCCATGTAATCTGATTCCACAGAAGAGTGTGCTGTCTCCGTCTGCTTCTTTGACCTCCAACTAATAGGTCCTCCTCCAACTACGCAGATGTATCCTCCCACAGATGAGGAATCCTCCTTCTCAGAGGCCCACGTAGCATCGGTAAAGCAAGTGAAAAAAGCTTGCCTTCTCCAAGCCTCTCCCCCTTCTCTTTCAGCACCTCAACGCCTTTCTGCTTCACTTGTGCAGATGCGGAGTATTGAACTCCAATGCTTAGGAGAGAGTTCAGATACTTAACCGCACACTTAGCTGCATCCACCTGCTCCTCTGATGGATTCTGCACCACCCTAGCCAGCTGCCCAACCGAGAAAGAGATGTCGGGCCTCGTGTGAACTGCTGCATACAAGAGGCTGCCCACCAAGGACTGAAATTGATGCTGCTCCTCGGCTTCAACCTCTTCATCCTCTGCAGCTTTCACAAGCTTGAATTCTGCTGGCAGGGGAGTTGCAACCTTCCGCTCATTCTCAATCGCGTATTTCTCCCCAAGCTCCTAGATGAACTTCTCCTGGTGCAGCTTCAACCACCTGTGATCCAGATCCCTCTCCACGTGCATCCCGAGGTAGTACTTTACCTCCCCAAGGTTCTTGCACTTGAAGTTCTCCATCAGCTGCTGCTGCACCTTCTGGATCTCCTTCATGCTGCTGCTAAAGAGAAGAATGTCGTCCACATAGACCAGAAACAGCACCAGCTTCTCCCCCTCCCCTTGAGAAAGAGGCTCTCATCACAGCTGCTGGTCCTGAATCCCACCTCCTCTAAAACAGCTGCCAACTTCTGGTACCAGCAGCGTGGCGCCTGCTTCAAGCCGTAGATGGACTTTTTCAGCTTGCACACCCTGCCCGTACCATCCTCATACCCAGGTGGCTGCGTCATGAACACCTCTTCGTCTAAAATCCCATTGAGGAACGCCGTTCATATATCCATCTGAATGATGAATTTCCCACTAATGGTTGCATCTGCCAACAAGACACGGAGGGTAGGGGGTTTGGCAGTCGGAGCAAAGATCTCATTGAAGTCCCGCTTCTCCTTCTGCATAAACCCCTTAGTCACCAGCCTGCTCTTGTAGATGGTGACCTGTCCCTTGTCATCGGTCTTAATCCTTAGCACCCACTTGCACTGTACGGCTTTCTTTCCCTCAGGCAGCACCACCAGCTCCCATGTCCCATTCTCTAGCAGGCTCTGGTACTCAGCATCCCTGGAAACCAGCCACTTCTCCCTATCTGGTCCAGCTAAAGCCTCCTCCATGCTAGCTGGTTCCTCTGGTGCAGGGGCAAGAAAACAGTAGGCAGGTTCATCCTCCTCATCCAGATCATAGCCATGCGGTAGAATCAGCAATGCCTCCTCAGCCCCAAGCTGCTGCTCCGCTACATCAGCTCCTGCAGTCAGCTTCTTAGTGGCCATACGGGTACGTCCTGGCCTGGAGACGGGTGTCTCCCATCCCCTCATAACAAGACCCTTTGGCTTCTTAGTTTTGTTGGGTGCAAATTCACATTGCACGACATCCTGCCGTCTGTTTGTACGAGTATGCGTGTGCGAATGCATTTGCGTGTGAATGGTATGTTTGTGTGTTTGTTTGCTTTCGCAATTTTCGCTTGAAGCATTTGCAGGTACTCGCAAAATGTGCGCTTCGGCATAACATTGTACGCGCTATGAACAGTACAAGCAGAAAGGACGAGCTCGCAAAGGAACCCAGGATGGAAGCTTTGCGATTCAACTTACATGATTGCGCAGATTCAGTTCTGTCCAACTCGAAATTGTACTGTTTTGTTTGGTTGACTATAGTGTAGCAGGGCAGGCACTATAGGGGTACAATTTAGGTGAAGGTTGGATGTTGTTTGTCTGTATCTGCATGCTACAGGGCCAGGGGAAACCAGCGGAACCAGCATTTGGCTGGTTGGGCAAAGACAAAACAGGTTCTGTTTTTAGGACCTGAACCTGGTTGTTGTTTCCCCAGGTTGGAAAAACAGAACCAGAGGTTGTTCACCAACCTATCACCTGCTATTTTGTCCAGCCAGGTTGGTTCTGTTGCTTGGAATTATTTGGGATCATCCCTGGTTGTTCCCAGGTTGATTCCCAAGGTCCCTTGCTAGCTAGAGCTATTTATTCCTTCTCTGTTTGTACCTGAATATAGTAAAATTGATTCAAGCGAATTCCTTCGTTGCTGGAATTTCGTTTCTACGCGATGCGACGGCGGAATGCTACCCGAAGTCAATGCTAGTATGCTAGCACTCCAACGCTAGGCTAACGCTGTCCGAGCCATAACTTCGTAATGGCAGAACTTTTCGCGAGGCAACTTGGCTTATTTTAAAGCTCTTAGAGTGAGCTTCGATATAGGAAATTCTCAGCTGATTCCGATCGACTGTCTGCTCGATACGCTGCGCAACGTTCAATGTACTCTTGCTGTTTTTACTAAGTCCCTCTTGATCCCTCTCTCTACAAACTCGGACCCGAGGATAGGGGCTGGTCTTGTACCAGGCACCCAAGGACCCTTGGAGGTGACCCCGAGGAGAGGTTTTAAGTTTGATAAAGTCTTAATAGCTTGAGTTTATTAGGCCCTTACACCAACAAGCTGGTATCAGAGCTGCGTTATAGTGATCCTCGATATAGGTAGCTATGGCGGGCAACACCTCGGCGGGTAGCTGGTGAATCTTCAGCCCAAGATCGTAGCGGCAGCCATGATTCTGGTGTTTCTGCGCCAAGAGGAGCGCGAACAAGCCAGGGCTCGCTGATCAAGGAGGTGCTGAAAAACTTCACCGTCGAGAAGTTCAATGGTGAGGGCTATGATGATTGGGCCTGGAAAATGCAACTTTATTTCCGTCAAATCGGATTGCTGAAACTAATGATTGGGGAGGAGCCTAGACCGAGTGACCCCGCCCTTCAGGAAGATTGGGACGAGCGCGCCTCGGCTGGCTACTACTTGATGTCGCAGAGTTTGGAGCTGAACCAGCGTCACCACGTCATGCACCTGCTGTCGGAGGTTGAGTGCGGTCCGAAGGCGTGGACGGTGTTGAAGGAGCTGCACGCCCCGACCTCCGTTGTTGCAACATTGATGCTGGAGAGGGAGCTGTCCGCGTTGCGCCTGAGCGAGGGAGAGCCGGTGCAACCTGTCCTGGACAAATTGCGCGACCTCTACGCGAAGTTGGCGACCGCAGGAATCACCTACCCGGAGCAAACAAAGTGCTTGAAGATGCTCTCGCTGCTGCCGGAATCGTGGCTTCAATTTACGAGCGGATTGAGCCTGCCGCAGAACCAGAGCTTGTGGACGCTCGAGTGGGTGCGGACGAAGATTCTGGAGGAGGACTTCCGTCGCCGCCAACTGAGGGGTGGAGACGACGGCAGCAGCAGCTACGGGATGCAAGGGAGCCGACGTGGCAAAGGACGTGGCTTCGGTGGTGCTGGACGCGGTGCAAAGAAAGACGACGACTCCAACGACCAACAAGGAGGTACCGGTTGGGGTCGCGGTGCAAAATCTGGACGTGGGGGCAAGTCGGGTGCTGGTGGCAAAATGAAAGGGAGTTGCTGGTATTGTGAGAAGGAAGGGCACCCCTGGTTTTTGTGCTATAAGAAACCCGATGGATGGACCCCCCAGAATCGTCACCAGGATGGCGGCGCGCGGAGGAACCAGAAAAACGGCGCCAACATGGTCGCTGATTCGTCCGACAACAACCCGAAGGGCAACGGCGGTGCGGAGAAGAAGAAGGAGCGCACCGCGGGCCAATTCTTCCATATGGGAGACAAGGGGGAGCAAGGAGACGCATCTGCTAAGGCTGGAGCAGAGCTGCACCCCCTGGACTATTGGGTGTTGGACACAGGCGCTGCTTGGACAATGACGCCGCGCAAGGACCTGCTGGACGACGTACGCGCTGCACCGATTAATGAGGTGTGCTCTGCCTCTGGACACATGTTGAAGGTGGCTGGTGCGGGACGAGCTGCATTTAAGGGAGCGGATGGCAAGCCGGTGGTGCTGCACGACGTTCTCCTCGTCCCCGACCTGAAGGCCAACCTCATCTCCCTCCGTAAGCTTGGCAAGGCTGGGGTGAACACCAACACGGATGGGGCTCGCACTTATAAGGGGAAGCTGGGCAATCGGGTGCTTTGGGATCTGCACGAGAGCAAGGACGTGTACAGATCTATGTGGCAGCTGCCGGCGCTGGCGTGGCATGGTGGGGGGCAGGCTGGAGAGGGGTCTGCATCCCAGGGGGAGTGGCAACGCCGTTGGAGGGGTTGGTGTGAAAGTGTCGGCCAGATCTGGGGAGACAGATTGGGCAACTGCACACCGACGATTGGGGCATGTGGCAATGCCTTTGCTGAAGCAGCTGGAGAAGGATGGAGCCGTTAAGGGCTTAAAGCTGAACGGACAACCACCCGATGATAACTGTTGAAATTTGCCTCCTTTCAAAGTTCACACCGTTTCCCCTTCCATAGTGTGGCTGGCAGGAGCAAAAAAGCCGTTGGAGCTGGTCCACATGGACTTGGTGGGGCCGCTGCCGGTGCAAGGGCACAAGGGGGAGCGGTACTTCCTAACCATAGTGGATGACTGGAGCAGGCTAATGTGGGCGTATCCGCTGAAGCAGAAAGATCACGCCGCCTCCACGATTCGGGACGATTGGCTGCCGTTCGTGGAGAAGCAAGCGGAGTGTGTGGTGAAGCGGATTAGGACAGATCGGGGTGGTGAGTTCCTTGGAGCTGAGATGACGGCCTGGCTCAAGAAGCAGGGCATCCAGAGGGAGCTGACCACGGCTTACACCCCACAGTCCAACGGTGTAGCAGAACGGGCGAACCGGACAATTCTGGAGACAGCTAGGGCGCTGCTCATAGAATCTGGGCTGGGCAACTTGATGTGGCCCCATGCTGTTCGGCACGCTACCGTCGCTAGGAACAGGGTACTCACAAAGGTTGGGGATGACTCGTGGGTGCCGTTGGAGAGGTGGCTTGGGAGGAAGCCGCCGGTGGACATGCTGAGGGTGTTCGGTTGCATGGCAGTCGCCCACGTTCCCAAGACCTACCGCAGTAAGTTGGGGGCGAGTGCAATCTGGTGTGTGCAT